>WPIO01000009.1:9077500-9347500 GCA_009760855.2 Cristatella mucedo
ACTAGTAAGTTTGGCCGTCAGTTTAGTAAATGAGTTCACTCTGACACTGATACAAAGAGAAAAATGATTTGTAAATTAATGAAACATTTACTCGGCGAATTAAGAGTTTCTGAAAATAGAGATCGACAGACAGAAAAAGAGCGAGAAAGCGAAAGTGCATGGGAGCGAGAGAGTGAGCGAACGAGAGAGAGAGAGAGAGAGAGAGAGAGAGAGAGAGAGAGAGAGAGAGAGAGAGAGAGAGGGGGGGAGGAAGAGAGAGAGAGAGAGAGAGAGAGAGAGAGAGAGAGAGAGAGAGAGAGAGGGAGGAAGTGAGAGTAGGAGAGAGAGAGAGACAGAGAGACAGAGACAGAGAGAGAGACAGAGAGACAGAGAGACACAGAGAGAGAGAGACAGAGAGAGAGACAGAGACAGAGACAGAGACAGAGACAGAGACAGAGACAGAGACAGAGACAGAGACAGAGACAGAGACAGACAGAGAGAGACAGAGACAGAGACAGAGACAGAGACAGACAGAGACAGAGACAGAGACAGAGACAGAGACAGACAGAGACAGAGACAGAGACAGAGACAGAGACAGAGACAGAGACAGAGACAGAGACAGAGACAGAGACAGAGACAGAGACAGAGACAGAGACTGAGACTGAGACTGAGACTGAGACTGAGACTGAGACTGAGACTGAGACTGAGACTGAGACAGAGACAGAGACAGACAGAGACAGAAACAGAGACAGAGACAGACAGAGACAGAAACAGAGACAGAGACAGAGAGAGGGGGTCGATAAAACGTACAGATGAGAAAAAGAGAGAGCTAGCGGTAGCTTGAAAGAGGAAGGCATACAAAGGGCCATTGTCAGTCACGCAGCCGAAGCTAAATAGGGTCTTTAATTCTTCGGCTTGGTCAGCCAGGGCCTTTGGAGAGATTCGTAGTCTGGCTTGCATTCTCAGAGGTACACACTTCTTAGCTAGTGTCTTTATATCACGTCAGCTGCCAGCGAAAGCCACACTTTAGCTATCTCACGACCGCGAGCATAGAATAGACCCACGGGCCTGTCCCGCTGTGGCGCGCCGCTTCAACCTTCCTCTGATTGGCTGCCGCAATTTAAGTCCGGATCCGATCCCTTCCCTTCGCTTAATCCTCGAAACGCCCTCCGCTCCCTCCGCCACTTTTATCAGGCTTGAATCAATAGTTTATTTAAAGTTTACCAAACATTAAACATAGCCAACCCAACGAGAGATGCCCTACCAAGTTCGTCCCCATCCTGCGAGACAAAGTCTCTTGGTTGTCGCCTGCTCACCGGAAGCTACCTAGGCTCCGAATGCCCTATAGAAAATCTCCAAGGGAACATTGTCTCTGTCTGTATGGCTTTTTTCAAGTCACAGTCAGAGATACTTGCAAATACATACATGCATGCATGCATACATGCATGCATGCATGCATACATACATGCATACATACATACATACATACATACATACATACATACATATATACATACATACATACATACTGTCAGTTTTTTAAGTAAAGTGGTTGTAGTTTGAACGACGTGCATTTATTTTAAGCTGTAATGACTGGGAAATTAGCAGTCATGCATGTGACAATTCTATTTACGCCCAGTCAAGGTCAAGTTAACCCATTTATATGCCTCTCGACCGTGGGTCTGCTTATAACTCTATGCTCTCATACTTACCCGCACGTAATTACAGCACCCACATACGCATACACGTACTGTTAATACTAACGTACTACATGCGCCTTTACATATTCAATATAAGTTAAGGGTGTATGAAAAGAGGGGCAGAAACAGATTTTAGTGCCTGCTCAGTTCCTAAACTGGAATGACTCGTTTGGACGTGCCTATCTTGAAGCAGAAATCGTGTGGACGAGTGCGTATTCTAACCTATACATGGCTTTGAACCACTGTCTCCATACTGCCGCTCCTATCCAAGACATTCGAACGAGTAGACGAGTAGCTAAGTTATTTTATGGAAAATTCAAGCCAAGCAAGTAAGATCCGTCCATTCAGGCAATATACACAATCAGCAGCACTGCTGCGAGTTTATAGTGTCCTCCGCAGGAATGCATACTTCGATAGAGTCTCTCTGCTAGTTTTGCTAGATCTTTCGGCGGCGTTTGATACTATTGATTAAGAAGTCCTTCTTGAGATCTTGAGAGCCTCTATTATCGCCCGGGAGTCACTGGCACATCACTGCAATGGTTTAGGTCCTATCTCAGTGTGAGACTCCAGAGCATTAATACAAATTGGCTACATACATCATATGAGCCTCTAAAATACGCGATGCAAATCAGTGCTAGGAATCAGTTCCGAGCAGATCACTTCTGTGCAGATTCCGCGCAGCAGTACCTACGCATCGATCCTTTCCTGCCTTCAAGCGATCTCTCAATTCCTTTGCCGCATGCCGCGATAGCTCAGGAGGCGAGGTGTTCGCTCTTCATGACCGAGGTTGTGGGTTCGAATACTGCGGTTGGCAATCCTGTATTGCTAACTGCAAGCGGTGGGGGTAGCCGTTAAAGTTTTTCTGTCGCTATAAAAATGAGGCTGTTAAATCAGCTAATATTTATTAATTTAATTTATATTGCTGAAATTTGCACATCGAATGGAAAGAAACTTTCTCAAATTCAATGACGCTAAAATAAACTTACTAGTTATAGGTAAAGTTAGAGTGAGACTCAGATATGGAAGACCTACAGGTAGCGGCTAGCGTATGCGCTCCTGTAGCATCCGCATGAAATCTGATTGTCCTGTATATAGGGAACCTCTCACTAGACGACTGCATCAGCTACCCATTCAAGCCTGCCTATTTGCCTTGTCTCTAATTCCGTAAGTTATTTCCCCAGGGTCTTCCTTCCTTCCTGTAAAATGAGACGCTAAAAGCAGATGAGAAATTCTGCAGTCATGCTTGTCTGTCGTGAAGGTCGCAGTGGCCATGTTACCCACTTCTCAATCGCCTGCATTGGTTTCTCATCGAGCAGCACATCGACTTCCAAGTTGTGTCGCTCACTTTTAGGTCCCTTCATTCTTTCGCTCCGCCCTACTTATCCGAACTACTTTCCTGCTAGGCTAGGCTAGGCTAGGCTAGGCGTATCGTACCGCCCGCTCGTCTGACTCACGTCGACGAGCCTTCTCTTTAGCCGATGCCAAACCGTTTTGAGACCTTGACCTTTAGTTCTTATGCTCCCAAAGCCTGGAACTCATTCTTCACTGACTTGGCGATATTACCTGCCCTGAAATTCCGACATTTAATAAGGGCTAAAAACACACATGCTCTCATAGCGTTTGCTGAGTCCGTATGAATTTGTTTTAGCGTGCTTATGCGTGCTAGCACTTCGCATATTATCACTGATTAATTGACGTGCTTCCTTTGCTGCATATCTATATTGCCCAGAAAGAGATTTAGTTCTCTTAGTGTACTAAATGAGTGTCTTATTAGTATTAGTATGATTAGAAACATTCACGGAAGCGACATTGGCCTAGCCTACTAAGTTGGTCCTGTATTCGACTTGTATTCGGTTAACAGCCGTACAAACAACAATATCGGTGCAGCCGGTGCAAGCTGTGAGTAAGTTTCGAGAATCGAATGTGCAGGCCGGGATAGATCGGAGGTGCAGGCCGGGACTGATTGGCGCAGTGGCCGAGCCGGGTGGCAGCGTCTGCGTAGCTACAGGGCACGCCTCCTCAGCCGAGATGGCGAGTCGTCTGGTCGTCGAGCGGGGAGCGAGCGACGCGGGGGCGCGCACGCACGTACATCCGGGCGTCCCGCCCACCCGCTCCGCACTCTTGCTGCGGCAGTTATCTATCGCCTCGTTCCTTTCCCCATCTTTTGCTGTCACATCGGAAGAAGCTAATAATAATAACAATAATGATAATGCGTTTGATGTAACGCCCTCAGAGAACTCGATCTCTTTCTAGGCACTTTACATTTGTTGCAAGGGAACTCGGTAAGGAAAATGATGGCGCCTCGACCGTAAACAGCCGACCGCCCAAGCCTGGACGAACGGCTGATGAGGCCAGCGCCTCCGGCTGAGCAGTTGGCCTCTAGCTCGGCTGCAGCTGAGCTAGAGGCCAACACCCGTCGGAGCGGAGCTTCTGTGGACCTCGCCCTGCCTCCACATCAGCCACGTCCGCCGGCGGCGGCTGCGGCTGCGGCGGCGGCGGCTGCGGCGGCAGCGGCGTCAGCGGGGAGGAAGGCTAGACTCGGAAGTGGGCTGATGTTTGCGATTTTTTTTAGGCGGCGGGACACAAAATGCAGCTTCCGCCAGAGCATGTGGTCACACCGCCGCCTGTCGCTTCCCCCGCCGCGTACTGCTCGACGCGTTACGTAAAAGAGCCGACGAGCTGCATGGGTTTTTTGAAGTGGCTCGCGGTAATGCGAAAACCATTCGCTCTCGTTTCACCGGCGTATAATGAGCTGCCTCGCGCACTAAATTAATGATAGCTCCCGGACAGAGAGGCACCGGCGTAATTGGTTTTTCTGGGAGAAAAATCCTACGTTATCGTCTTGACAGGCCTCGCTGTTCTTTGGTCTCCGATCCACCGCGAATAAGCTTGCAACTCGAACTGCCCGCCGCCGCCGCCGCCGAGCACGTTTTGCGGCGACGGCGTCGCGGTGGCAGCTGCGACTGCGGTGGCGGCCGCAGCCGCGCTTGGTGTGTACGCGGTGTGTGTGTGTGTGTGTGTGTGTGTGTGTGTGTGTGTGTGTGTGTGTGTGTGTGTGTGTATGTGTGTGTATGTGTGTGTGTGTGTGGAGTTAGCAGAGCGGCAGGCGGCGGCGGCACGGACCTACTGTCGCCTCCGTCGCGGCGGCGCTGGCGGCAGCGGCGGCGGCGCTGGCTATGATAGCACTGATCTTGGCTGCAGTCGCCTGCGTCGCGCACCGCCCATTTGCTACGCACTTGCCGAACGCGAGCGCTCAGCCGTCCACGCCGTGCGTAGAAAGAGCGCAGGAGACGGAGATGAGGCGGCAGCAGCGGTGGCGGCGGCGGAGCTGGTCTGATGGAAGCTTCGCGGATTTTATAGCGAGGCATAGCGGCTGCTGCACCAGTTGCGGCCTCCTCGAGCCCTCAGGTTGTCCGTGGACAATAAATTACCTGTTCCATTCCTACGCTTAAAGACCGTTGGCGACAAAATCTATTGCTCTGCAGGTCCTAGACTGTGGAACTCACTTCCAAAACACTTACGCCACAACAACTACTCTCTTGCTGCCGACTGTAGCATATCCTTTTCAGCCGTCGTGAGCTGCTACTTCCATGCTTCTCACCACCTCAACCGCCCTCCTGACTCAGCTATGCTTGTCTGTTGGCTACCGCATGCATACCAAAAGCAGCTCAGACCTTGAGTCGGCTATAAAAACTCTCCAGAGTAACACCAACTTAGACCTTGCGGCTTCGTTGAGTTACAGACTGAGATATATTTCATGGAACGGAGGGCGCTCTAGCCAGACAATCTGACTCGCGAGCAGCAAAGCGCATAAGATCGGCGATGCAGGTGCTGGGGGAGACGGTACTTATACGCAAAGGCGGCACTTAAATCAGATTTGAATAACTTTACCCAGACATCGCAAGCGATTAAAGGCTCGAGTGCGCGCGCGAGAGAGTGAGAGGAGGCAGAAGAGCTACCTCGCAGCCGCCTAAGCCGTCGCTCCAGGGTCCGACTCAGAGGCCAATTGCTCTACCTAAATAATTTGACACCGGAGTCGGGCAAATGCGTTGATGGCCGTGGCTGTCGCCGTCCATCTACGTCGCATTTGACGCAATCACTCACGTCGGGCATCGTCCCTCCGAACCGATCGCTCCGCACGGCGGTAGCCGTTTACAAACACACAGAGAGAGAGAGAGAGAGAGAGAGAGAGAGAGAGAGAGAGAGAGAGAGAGAGGAGAGTGGAAGGAAGGGTGCGAAGAGAGAAAGAGAGGGAGAGCGAGAGAGAGAGAGAGAGAGTGAGAGCGAGAGAGTGAGAGCGAGAGAGAGAGAAAGAAAGGGTACGAAGAGAGAGAGAGAGAGAGAGAGAGAGAGAGAGAGGGGGAGAGAGAGAGAGGGTGAGAGAGGGTGAGAGAGGGGAGAGAGAGAGAGAGAGTTAGATGCATAGCGAGAGACAGAGAGAGGGGAAGGAAGAGCGAGGGAGAGAAGGGGAGAGGGAGAGAGGAAGAGGGGAAAGGAAGGAGAGAGAAGAAAGGTAGAGAGAGAGAGAGAGAGAGAGAGAGTCGGAGAGAAAGTTAGAGAGAAAGAGAAGAAGCGATACAGCGGGAAGAGGGCAGAATTGAGCCAGACTGTTAGGAGAAGGTGCAGGAAGTTAAAAGATGGTGGCTAGCTGCTAGCTAGATGGCTAAGATGGCTGCTGCTAAGATGGCTGCTAGCCTGACTCGGCCTTGCGGTCCAGGCGCTCGAGCGACCGCTATCGCATTCGCAGCACTCGTCCGTGTCCAAGGCAACTCGGAGGCCATTGCAGAGTGACGACCGCAGGACGCCGCTGGAGCGACAGAGAGCAAGCGACAGTGCCGCGCTCAGCTTTAGCGCCTCGCTGCAAATGACGGAGGCGATGCCGCCCCACGCGGAAGAATCTGCGTCGCCGACGCGTGATCGGCTTAAGCGACTCAAATGGAGCACGCAAGATTTGCGCGCGGGGCCCGGAACACCCGGTGTGAGCTGGGCTTTTGGGACTGTCCGGGAGCGTCCGCCCAGATCGAGGTGTGGCGAGCGCCGTGCGCCGCCGCCAGCTCGTCCGGGTCAATCAGCGAGCCAGCGTCGCGCGATCGACGGACCGCGCGGAACTGCGCGTCCGTCGGGTTCTTTTGAACTCGGAGGTCGGTGACTTGGGCGGCAGCTGGGGATGCGTCCGCCGAGACACGTAGAAAAGTTTCTGAGCGAGTTTCTCGCGCGATCGGCATGATGCCGTTGTCACGTCCTTTCGCATTTTGTTTTGCGATGCGACCAGAATGCGAAGGCTTAGGCAAAGGCAAAAGTTGGTGCATATATGCAGTATGTAGTTATGTCGCATACTTTGCAGCCGGACGTGTCGCACCTCGCCTCGTCTCGGCGTAACGACCACGTTCGACCCGACCTACATGCAAAGCAGTCGCCATATGTCGCACTTGACATATGAGACCAGCCGACTACGGTCTCGATCGCCAAGCAGGTTGATAACTCCTGCCGCCAGCACATGCCGTGACATCTTGCTGCTTGACGCAAGCGCACCATCTTGTGGCGTGACGGACTTTGTCGCTTTAATTAGTCGAGATAGATATTTTTATGGCACACTTTTAACACAAACTTACGTGCGCTATATATATATATATATATATATATATATATATATATATGTGTGTGTGTGTGTGTGTGTGTGTGTGTGTGTGTGTGTGTGTGTGTGTGTGTGTGTGTGTGTGTGTGTATGTGTGTGTGTGTGTGTGTGTGTGTGTGTGCGCGTGTGTGTGTACACACACACCTGTATATACGCGGCCATATTTATCTCCCGTCTGTCGCGCACGCATAGCCGGGATGATGAAGCAGGAAAGTGGCACAGCCATAGGCTGCAGCTGACGGTACTCGTGCGATCGGGAAAACCTCGTGCTCTTGCGAACAGCAGAGTTGGCAAGAAATGAATTCTACGAAGGTTTCCGGCAGAAAAAATTAATGTGCTAATTTTTCGCAACGGAAGGCGACGGCCGACGGCCGCGGGAACGAGAGCCGACAATTCGCCTAAGGAGCGGCGCGGAGTGATACCACAGCTGCTGGCTTTGCTCGCCAGCGCCTCGCGTCCTCCCCTCGCGCAATCGCTGCCCTCTGCCCGAATGCGCGCGCGTGTCTGCGATCGCCACCTGGCGGCGCGTCGGGCGCGTGAGCCGCAGCCTGCGATGACGAGTGGCTACTGAGGCACCATCTGGCGGGCGCTCGTCTTTCATTGCTCTGTCGCCCTCCGCCTCTCCGCTTTCCAACCGAGGCGTTCCATCGTTCCGTCGAGTTGTTGTGAGCGGCCCTCTACGAGCGGCAGCGGCGCGCACTCGGTGGTGGCGCGCTGTCCTCGCTGCAGCGCGAGCGACGCAGGTGGCGCGAGGCGACGGAGGCCAAGAGCTCAAAATGGCGGCCTGCAATTTTTCTCCTCTCGTGTCCGCCGCCGCCGCCGCCGCCGCCGCCGCACGGCCTGACCCGTGCAGCCGGAGGCTCGCTGGCCAGCGGCGCGCCGCTAGCAGCCACCGCCGCAGCACCCACTGACGCCGCGTGGCCGCCCGCGAGAGCCGCGCGCCGAAGTGGGCGGGCGGGCGGGGCGCGGATCCGAGGAGTGAACGGGTGCAGGGTTAATTCAAGTAATCCGAGCGCCAGGCGGCGCGGTGGGCGTCACTCGAGACTGCCGTGAATAACGGCAGACGGCGAGCTGCCGTCGCCGCCGCCGTCGCGGCGACGGCGACGGCATTCTGAGGAAATCGCGAGAAGCATTAGCGTATTTTTCTTCGGAGCCTCGCCGGCCGGAGCCTCGCCACCCGGAGCCCCGCTATGGACTCTCGTCCGATTGCCATTTCAAAGTCCGCGAGCAAAGCGCCGCCCGCGCTAGCAGCCAGCACAACACAGCACGGTCGCAGGCAGGCCTACTGGTGCGTTTTTTGGTCGTGTGACCCTCTCTCTTTCTCTCTCTCGCTATGTCTCGCTATGTCTCTATCTATCTATCTATCTATCTTCCCTATCTATCTTCATATCTTCTATCTATCTTCTATCTATCATATTCATATCTTCCCTCGCTCTTTCTCACTGACTTAATTGAATTTCCACATCTCTCCCTGTCTATTGTTCTCTCTCTCTCTCTTTCTCTCCTTCTTTCTCTCTGTCTTTCTCAGCCTCCCTCCTTGCTGAATCTCTCTCTCTCTCTCTCTCTCTCTCTCTCTCTCTCTCTCTCTCTCTCTCTCTCTCTCTCTCTCTCTCTCTCTTGTCTCTCTCTCTCTCTCTTTCTCTCTTGTCTCTCTTTCTCTCTTTCTCTCTATGTCTCGCTGTACCTCCACAGGCTTCAATTTCCTAGCAAACGCAGCGACGCTCGTTCTGTGACTGCATTTCACGGATGCGCGGACCTCGTCTGTGCGTCTGTAGGCAGCACTCTGGAGCACACGCGCGCAGTCCGCTCTCAACTAAGGCGATCGAGCGCCGCACGCAGTCAAACGTCTCGCCCGCGCGGTGGCGCCACGGCGACGGCGGTCGCCTTCTCCGCTTCCGGACAGGAGAATCCTGTCGGTGAGGAAAGTCGCGTTTTTCTAAGCAGCGAAAACAGGAGCAGTCGGGCGCGCGCGCGCGCGCGCGCTCGCAAATCGGATGTAGCCAGCGAAAGCAACCAAGCAACCTGCCTAGGCAGCGATCCCGGCCCGGCTGCTGCTGCTGCTGCAGCGCTCTTCGCGCGCCTCTCGTTTTGGCGACTTCCGCTTGCCCGCTGCGAATTCCCTTGCGAAAAGCATCGCTCTGCGCCTGCGCTCTGCTGCTCTGCCGCGCCACCGCTCTCGGGAGCGCCGCGGCGTTCTCGATGCTGGGCGGGCGTCGCTACGCTACGCTCCGCGCACGCTCGCAGTTGAAAGGACGGTGGAGCGCCGAGTTTAAATTAGCGCCCAATGGCAAGGTTTATGATTATTATCCTTGGACTCTGAATCATCGTTTGCACTGGAAGCAATTGCAGCGAGAACCGTCTAGCATGGATGGAGCATTGCGGCAAGTCGGTCAAGAGCAATCAAGGAAGGAACTTTGTGAGCGTCAAACGAAGGCTGCCGATTTTGGGCAAGGAATTTGGCTTGTTAGCGCGAGTGCAGCTGCTAGTGCATAGGCGCGTCGCTGCCTATGCACTAGCAGAAAATCAAAGGATCCAAGGAGCCTTAGCGTTTAGTGGTTTTAATAGTCTCGAGCATAGTTTGATGCTCGGAAGAAGCCAAAACATGCAGAAATAGTCACGTACGTAGAGAGAGAGAAGAGAGAGGGGAAGAGAGAGAGTGAGAGAGAGGTGGAGAGAGAGTGTGGGAGAGGGAGAAAGAGAGAGAGGGAGGGAGAGAGAGAGAGAGAGAGAGAGAGTGGCAGAGATAGAGAGTGAAAGACAGAGAGAGAGAGAGAGAGAGAGAGAGAGAGAGAGAGAGAGAGAGAGAGAGAGAGAGAGAGAGAGAGAGAGAGAGAGAGAGAGAGAGAGAAACTATTCTTACTGTTTGTGGTGCAGTTCATCCATTCCAGCCCATGGTCGTCTGCAACAAATGGAGATGGAAATGTCCCACGGATGGCAACACGAGCGCTATCATTCCCCTCCTACACTCTCACTGTCTCTCCTTCCCTCTCTGTCTCTGTCTCTGTCTCTGTCTCTGTCTCTGTCTCTGTCTCTGTCTCTGTCTCTGTCTCTGTCTCTGTCTCTGTCTCTGTCTCTGTCTCTGTCTCTGTCTCTGTCTCTCTCTCTCTCTCTCTGTGGCGCTCTCTGTCCCTGGTTCTAGCTCAGTATCTGTCTCTGGCCCAGGGTCTGTCTCTTCTGTCCCAGTTTCACCTCCGTCTCTGTGCGTCTGTCTGTCTGCTTTTCTGTGCGTCTCTGTTTCTGTTGCTCTACGTTGGCCTCTGCCTCTGTCTGCCGACGGATCAGTCTTTTTGTCTCAGTCTCAGTCTCTGTTTAATTAATTAAAAATGATAAAACATATATACCGCACCCGCAGAGAACTAAATCTTCTCTTAGTAGGCACCTTAAATATGCTGAAAGGAAGCATGTCAATAGATTGTGATAACACGCACAATTTTAGATTGAGAGAGGGGCAGAGAGAATAGGAGAGGGTGAGAGAGAGGGGGAGGGAGAAAGAGAGGGAGGGAGAGAGAGAGAGAGAGAGAGAGAGAGAGCAAGAGCGAGAGAGAGCAAGAGCGAGAGAGAGAAACTATTTTTCTGTTTGTGGTGCTGTTCATTCATTGCACACCATCCTCGTCTGCAGAGATGGAGAATCGGCGAGCAGATAAAACCTTTATGTTCATTAGAGGCATTACCAGAGTAAGAGAAACCAGTGGTGCTATGGAAAGCATGATTATGAAGTACTTTTGATAGCCAGGATTGCTGAATAGAATGAAGAGAACCACAAGCTAGTGACAGAACCTTGAGGTTGTCGAAGATACCCTGCTTGATAGAGAGCCAGTGCAAATTGGTGCGAAGTGGCATACTGTGGCAATTACAAGTGTTGTAATCATAATAATACATTTGATAAAGCGCGTTCTGAGAACTCAATCTCTTTCCAGGCGCTTTAAATTTGCTGCAAAGAAAGCACAATCGAATGGTTAGTGCTAGCATGCTTAATAAACAACAAAAATAGCATGGTTATGGGTGACATGCACAGGATCAGCCTGCAAGTATGATTAGTGGCAGTGTCAGTACGCATAAGCACATAAAAGTGAAATCGCAGGAATCCACTAAGTACTGTCATAAATAGATGCATTTTTAGTTTCTTTTTAAATGTGGACAAGTCAGGAGATGTCTTGATGCAAGTCAGAAGTGAGTTTGAGGCTTTGAGAGCATACAAACTAAAGACACTGCTCGACAGGATTTGAGGTTTGTACAAGGTATAGGTAGGCAATTAGATTCCGAAAAGCGGGTGGTACGATGCTCAGCTAAGTCGGGGAGTAGATCAAATAGGTAGGCTGGAGCCCATAACTAGTAAGTTGGTTTTATCATCATTCAATTTAAGAAAAATTGCTGCCATTCATGTGCGGATATCATCAATACATGCAGAATAGAGTTGAGAGAATTCGACGTGCATGAGGGCTGGGAGGGATCAAAGCAAAGGTACAACTGAGTGTCATCTGCATAGAAGTGAAAGCCTAGATTGTGCCTGGCAATCACATCGGCAAGAGGGGGGTATAAACCATGAAAATAACAGAACCAAACACGGAGCCATGATGTAGCCCATATTTCAGAGGTTCCTCGGATGATCTTTGTCTATTCACGTCATTACTCTGGAGTCTCCCACTGAGATTGGAGACTGGAGCCATTGCAATGCAGCGCCAGTGATGCCTAGGCGAGATGAGAGGCGCTCAAGAAGGTCTTGACTTGGTGATCGATGTTATCAAAAGCTACGGAAAGATCGAGCAAAACAAGCAAAGATACTTGACCTAAGACTTGGCTAGTTTAGCTGTGCACTTTATCAAGTGCATTATTATTATTATTATTACTATTATTATTTGCTTGCTGGTGCAGGCTGCTAACACTGCGGATATTTTAACGAACTAATTGAAATGCTTTCATTCCAGCATATAAAAAGTGCCTAGACAGAGATTGAGTTGGTGCTTTGAGATTTAGAAAAAGAAGAGATTTAGTAGAGCAATGCCCGCGATTTCAAAGTAAGACGATTAGCGCTTCGTTTGTCTCCGTCTTTATCTGTGTCAGCCTACGTCTCTGCTTTTGTTTTTGTCTGTGTCCAGTCTCTCTTTCTATGTATTTATTTGTCTTTCTTTCTGCTTTAGTCTCTACATGTCTCACTCTTCTTACCTTAATAGAGATATTTTTGCATGTAGTTGATCAAGAAATAGTTCCAGATGTCACCCGATTAAAAATAGGTTAGCTGATTCAATGACCTCACGTGTGGAGGGGGTAGAAAAGCCTTAATGGCGATCAATACCGCTTGCAGTGGAAATAAAGATCACCCATTACAGGGCTTGTACCCACGACTTGGATCGTGAAGAGCTTAAGTGGCAGAATCGCACTGGTTCAACCAAGACTATTATAACACCTCGGAAGCCTATCTAGCGCGACAACATTCGAGTGGGAGGCCTCTCCTTGTGGGGGAAGACCAGTTGCCATTTTTGGACCACCCTTAATAACAATAATAATGATACATTTTCTATAGCACCCTCAGAGAACTTAATCTATTTCAAGGCAATCTACGTTTGCTGTAAAGGAAGCACGGTCGAATTGTTAGCGGTAGCGTGCTCAATGAGCAGCAAACGTAATCATAGAGTTGAGCATGCCCAAAGGTCAGCCCAGGGTCAGCGTGCAAGTATGGTCAGTGGCAGCATGCGCGGGCTCCTCCTCCTCCAGTCTTGACGCCAAGCTGCGGTACTGCGGAGCATTCGTGTAAGATTAGCTTCAATTAACCGGCGGAAATTTCTACAGCAAGCAGGATTTGAACGTGGAATCTCAAGGCAATGAATTCGCGACTCTACTAACTGCTTGTCCACGGGGACGTAGATTTACGATCGAAGTCGGCGAAGCCATGTTGTCGAGCCGTCTAATCGATTTTAGGTCAAAGGCACAATGCATAAATCCATCCGTTCGCCAACTTTCTCCCGACCGATGCTGCGTAAGTGAGCGTGATGAAAAACAAAACAAAGAATAGTTTTGATACGCAAGCTGAGAGCTCAGCTGACTGTCGCTGCATTCGATGGAGACTAGCCTCGAGGCATGACATCTGGAGTTTGCCTAGCGATTGGAGCTAGAAAACGAGATGCAAACTATTTCAGACAGCTGTGTTGGCAGTAACGCGTTCGTCAAAGTTATGGCGCCTCACCCGGTCGCAGGGCGTGCGTCGCGCGTAGCATCAGAGCCCAGTGACTAGCGCTTCGGCGAGAGGCAGCGATCGAGCAACCAAGGTGGCAAGGTCGATTGACGCGACTCTCAGACAGCGAACGAGCGAAGGCGACCGGCGAAGCCACTTCTTGCGCGCGACCGAGCATCCTGGTCTCTCAATCACGAGCTCGCCGTCTGATCCCGTCGCGCTTTCTTGTGCGTCAAGGACGAATCGGCAGTCGCTTTCGGGTACGGGCGCCGGCGACAACCCACCCCCTTCGCTTCGCGCCCAAGGGCGCGCACGTGGAACAAAGCCAGTCTGACTGTGGCGGGTCTGAGGCAGTCGGCGAAATTGAAATCCAAGCTGCAATGTAATGCAACGCATCTCCGTCTGTCACTTCACACACGGCCAAAAAGACCACGTTCTGCTGGAGAGCGTTCCATAGCGCGCTCAAGGGCTAAGCGGCTTTCGGTACGCACGCAGTAGCCAGCAGACTTCATCTCACGCGAAAACGAGAGAGAGTGAGAAGCACGCTGGGTCGGGAGGGCATTTTAGGTAGTGAGCAGCATGGAAGTAGCAGCTCAGGACCGCTGAAAAGGAAGGATGTGACGCGGTCAGCAGCAGGAGAGTAGACGTCGCTGCGTAAAAATTGCGGCAGCGAGTTCCGCCGCGGAGGAGCAGCAGCAGCAGAGCGAAACCTTGTGTTGCCAGCGGTCTATGACGTCTATCGTCTTTTTATCCCGAAGAGTCACGAGCTACGGCTGCAGCCCGCGACTTTTACCGCAGCAGCAGCCCTGCGCTGCTGCTGCTGCTGCTGCGGTACGAATGCAACTGATGAGACGCGCGTGCGCTTCTGCCGCGGTCGGTCGGTCGGACGGACGGTCGGTCGGTCGGTCGGTCGGACGGTCGGTCGGTCGGTCGGACGGTCGGTCGGTCGGTCGGTCGGACGGTCGGTCGGTCGGTCGGTCGGTCGGTCGGTCGGTCGGTCGGTCGGTCGGTCGGTCGGTCGGTCGGTCGGTCGGTCGGTCGGTCGGTCGGTCGGTCGGTCGGTCGGTCGGTCGGTCGGTCGGTCGGTCGACGTCGCGCAATTCTACGCGCGTCCACGTGAGCTCGAGCGCGCACGCGAAGCTGTCTCGCTCCCGAGTTTCGCTGACCACCAGTCCCGGTGCGCCCGATTTGAAGGCATCGGAAGGCATCAGAAGGCGAACGTTGCACGGAGCTCTGTCGCGCGTTCGCCGGCGGCCGCGCGCGCGGCGAACCGCGGAGTGCCCCGCCGCCGAGACGCTCGATCGCCGATCGGCGGCGAGAGCGAGCCCGTCGCTGCGACGGCGCTGCGCCGCCGACGGCGCAGCGCCGACTCGGCCGCGCGGTAGAGCGCTCCCTTGGGCCAGTCGCTCGGAAATACCGCGCCGCGGCGCGGCGCCGCACGTCGAGATTCCACGCAGCTATACGAACCGCCGCGCTGTCGGCTTGCGACGAACGGTCGGACGCGCTTCCAATGCGCGTGCAAGTGGAAATTCCGTGAGCGCGGATAAGTCTTCGAGTATAAGTCGCGGTAATAACGAAACCGATACGCACCGCGGGGGACTCAAGCCCGTGCGTCGCGAAGCGCACAGGTTTCATTCAGCTTCGAGTGTCGAAAATCGGACAGGTGAGGTTCAAGTGGAAGCTGCGTACAAATTGACGAACGCATAGCTCCGCCGGCGGCCTTTTGATGACTAAGTACGCAGTGAAATTCACGCGACTCAGCCTTTGCACTGAGTCGCTTGACGAGCTCGTCAAGTTTCGATTTCAACGGCAATTCAAGGGCCCTCGATGCAATTTCTAAGCAGCGAAGCTCATAACGCACGCCGAAACGATTGAACTAGGTTTAATGGGCGCGTCGATTTTAAAATGAGCGATCGAAATTAACTGTGCAGCTTCGCTGTTTTCAAGAGATTTCTTCGGCGCAACATTACGACGCTAAATGCAGATTTTTCATCCGTGAAGGAATTATTGACGCTCATGACTTTTTAGATGCACGGTTAGAACTCGAGAGCCGCTGAAAATATGTCCGCGTTCGAAATACCACGCTGCGCCTACTTACTTCGCGTACTGCAGCACCGGTAGAGTAAAGCAAGGAACGGTCAAGGTGGATTCAACAGCCTAATTTGTATAGCGGCCGAAGAGCGTTGACCCTGGTGCCTGTCACTCCCGCTTGCAGTGGGCCATGAGTAATGGTCAACTGCGGAACTCAAATGAGCGACCGGAGTCATTAGGTGCAGTCGCCCTGCCGCTCGGCTAAGACCCAGCCAGGGCTCGGTATCCACGATGTGAATATCTATGCGCATGCGCACGTTCTATGATTTACGATTGGTTTACCGCACGTCTTCAAAAAGCAAGACGAGATCGCGCAACTCTATCTGATGTCTTTTAATGCTTTCTGGAGTAGTTTTTGGTGCAAATTCCGAATGCTTCCGCTCGCTCGTGCTCTAACCAGCAGCAGCCATCTTGCGCTCATCTTACGGACTTCAGGTCGTGTGCTATAAATACATTCGGACGTAATTACTTTCGGACTCGACTCTCCAAGAAAGTCCTTTCCGCAAAGTGTATTATTTGAGACGGATCAAAACGCCTTGCACGTGACATTGAGCATGTTGTTCACTTTAGCAACCGGCTTACCTCATTTGCAGTCAGTTATTCCCCCCCCCCCCCCAGAAAGCCGGGGAGGGGAGAGGCTGGCCAAAATGGATGGTGCCCGCCGGTCAGGGATCGGCCAAAGCCCTGCGGCCATTTTGAAGGTGCTCTTGTTTATCGCGTACTGCTGGTGCAGCGACTGGCACGAGTTAAAAAGTCAGCAAGGGAAGCAGAATGCACCGAAACGTTACTTTTAGCCCGCCGCGTTCGAGCTACAATCCCCCGCCTCCATTTTATGGGCCAGAAGGCCGCCGCCGCCGCCGCCGCCGCTCGCGAGCTCCGAGCTTCGGGATCGCGGCGTGACGCGACGCGATCGAGAGTCGGCGGCTGCTGTAGCTTAATTAAATGGCGAAATCGAGTAGCGCCAAGCAGCTGCGTCTGAGCGTCCTTTATGGTTCATTATCGTTGCGTCTCTACTCACTCTCTGCCCCGCTTTCTCTCCTTCATCTTGCTCACCTCACTCAGCTTGCGAGCGACGTTCGCTAATTACCGAGCGAGAGCCCCGGAGTGAAAGCGCGCTTCGCCGCCGCGAAGCAGGTGACACTCGCGGCGGAGCGACAACATTGGCGCCGAAGTAGCGCCGATGCTAGATACACGCCCAGACAGCGCCCAACCGGCCGGTATCTAACTTAGACGAGCTAAGCGAATTAAGTCTTAAAAACAGCGAGAGCTCGCTCGCGCCTCGCCGCCGCACCGCGCGCGGCGCTCCGGGCGTGGCTGCGCGACCGCTTTACCGCCGGGTCATCGCCGAAAACAGCTTGGAAAAGACATTCGCTATTAAAGCGATAAATTAGTCGCGCGAGAGAGAGCACCGGCGGCAACAGCCGCGCGCTGCCGCCGCCGCGGCCAGTTAGCGAACCGGCCGCCGGTGCCGCACGCGGCGGTCGGAGATTCGCGGAAATTCTCGAAAAATGAATTCATCTGCAGCCAGAGGAATTTCTCGTCCGTCGGTCCGTCCGTCGGTCCGTCCGTCCGTCCGTCGCAGCCGCGAGGGCTGCCGCAGACGCCGGGCGTTCGCGCTGCGACCGCCGCGCGCGTCCTCGCAGACCGGCTCTCGCCGCCCGGTTTAATGGCAAATGCAGGGCTGTGCATGACTCAGCGGCTACGCGTCGGAGGGCGGCGGCGCCGAAGGAAGGCGATTTCCGCACCCTGGTCGGCAGCTTGCCGGCCGCACCGCACCACCGCAGAGTAAACAGGCTCTCAGGCTCTCTGCCGGCGACCTAAATAGCGACGACGCAAAGCAGTCGCAACGCGCACCCGCCGCTCACAGAGCGCTTGCGCTCGCGCGCGCGTCGAGAATGTCATGTCGCACCGCTCGACCGTCGCACGATCGACAGCCCGGTCGATCACCGCACGGAGCTCGCTGCTGAAAAAACGAAAGACCCGGATGTGCAGTGGCTCGTGCAACAACGAACGCGCTTCCTTCGCGCGCGCGCGCGACCCGCTCGACGCTAGCTATGGGCGAGACGCGTGAATCGCCGCGGCTGCGGCGGCGAAGACTCCCGACGGGAGGCCCGACACCGCCTCGCGGCGGCCGGCGACGTCGGGCTTCGACGGCTCGAGCTATAGCTCGCTGTCGTGGTCGCCAGTGCACTCGGCCGAATGTCGTGTCGCACGCACGGGAAGCACTTTTCAGTTGGTTCGCTGCAAACTCCGCAAACTTTGAGCATGTATCTGTATCTCCGTCTGTAACTCCAGAAAGTCATAAAGACCATGTGGGTGTTACGCAAGAGAGTTTTGTATGGCGCACTTACAGCCTAAGCGGCTTTCGGTACGCATTCGGTAGCCAACAGACTTCGTCTCACGCAACAAAGAGAAAGTGGGAAGCATAGCAGAGTCAGGAGAGCAGTTGAGGTAGTGAGTAGCATAGAAGTAGCAGCTCAGGACCGCTGAAAAGGATGTGCCATAGTCGGAGATAGTTGGAGTTCATAGTAGGAGAGTAGTTGTCGTTGCGTAAGCATCGCCGCGTTCGTCCGCCGATGGCCGAGATAGTAGCAGTAGATGGCATGCGGCATAGATGGCAGCAGTCTTCCCGAGCGCCTCAGCGGCGGCGCCTTCCAAACCACTTTTCCGGCCGCGCGCGAAAGCGACCGGTGCATTCCGATCTCCTCCGGCTGCCACAAGTCCGAGCAAAGTTCTGGAAGCGCGCGGCAGAGTCGTTGCTCGCCGCATCTCGCTCGCGCGCTACGAGAGCCTCCGGAGCCGCCCGCGCGGTCTCCGACCGACTTCCGCCGCGGCGACTCGGTGCTCGCAATGCAATCGTCCGCCACATCGCCGCTGACCGGTCGCGTCTCGCAAAGCGAGCGGAGACGACGGGAAGAGCGGGTCTGCGGTTGGCGCAGGCACCGCTTCAGAGAAGGCGCGCGCGAGCGCGCGCGAACGTAATAATTTAAGCAGCGGAAGCGGCGCCCTGAGCGCCGAGACGGCCCCGGCGCTTGCGCTGACCCGAGTGCTTTCGACGCCTGCTGCGCGCTTCCCCTTGTTAAAAAAAGGTCGCGGCTCCTGCTGCTGCGCCCCGTAGAGAACGCAGCGCGACAGCTTCGCCTGCTTTTGCTCCTCTTACAGGATACGGAAAGACCAAACGGAAGAGGTCGAGTTCTATGAGGGTGCCAAAAAAATTTCTCTTTATTATTATTATTAGATTATAATTACTTTTCCTTGCGCTCCTTGCGCCAAAGCGCAGGCGAAAGACTCGGCTCGAGCGGGCCTAGCAGTCGACACGCGCACGACAGCTTGTTCAGTTGATCGGGGCCAAAAGATCGGCGCTCGCTTCTGCTAGCAGGCAGGCTCATTCTACCGGAGTTCGCTCCGATATATATATATATATATATATATATATACATATATACATACATATATATGTATATATATATATACATATATGTGTGTGTGTATATATGTATATGTATATATATATGTGCGTGTAATTTATAAATATATGTGAAGGTTTGCAGCCTCTGCGGGTGCAGATGGACTGAGGTCGGCCGCTCGTCACGCGACATCAGCGCGACGAACCGTTTTATGCGCAGTACTACGGTAGCAGTTCATAGGCGTCGCCACGAATTTACAAGGACCCAGACTCTTGACCTTGGCTGGTCTTTTAGGCTACGTCCATGGCGAGTCAGCAGCACAGCCCCTTTCCCCGCCTTTGCGCCGCTCGGCGGACTCGCTAATGTCGCGCAGTAGCACAGCCGCGGCGCTGTTGCGCGACGCCACATCCGCGCCGCCCGCTAGCGATGCTATTTCAGACCGCGCCGCAGGCTTAGCCGCAAGCCGCGGTGCTTGAGCCGAGCTGCTTGCTCGCGCTTCCACAACCCTGGTGGCCTAAGCGTCAGAGCTGGCAGTTCCGGTAGCGCCATCTTCGTTTTCGTGCGCCAACCGATGGACCTTAACGGCTGACCGGTGGTATTTACAAATTAGAAGCCCGCGAAAAATATAGCCGATTCGCGCTCGGATTCCACTTCGGTTAATGAGTCGTTCCGGCGACTGCGGGCGCAGACGCTCGCTCTCGCTTCTCCAAAGCCATCGAGAATCTCCGCCGGCGCCAGGCAGCCTTCCGAATTAGTTCGTAGGGCGCTATGCAAACGCCTTATTATTAGCATCGCTGTTATCGTTATCAACTCGCCGCCGCCGCTGCCGCCGCCGCCGCCGCTCTGGCTCGTGCAGCGTGCAATCGGCCAGCTTAGGTCCCACGACGACTACGCCGTCGTCACACGTCGCCGTCTTGCGCTAGTCGCTCGATGAATGCGAGCAGGTGGTGCTGTAACGGCGGCGGAAGCGCCACGTGGCGGGGCGGCAGAGCGATTCGAGTTCTCGCGAGAGCGTAAACTTGATGCATTTTCGGAAATCTTTTGGGCAAGGTCGGACAGACTCGCCGCCGCCGCGGCAGCCATGCGTTAGTAAGAGTCTCCGGCTCGTACGAGGCCGGCGCTCGGATCGAGTGCGCGAGTCCGCATTCGCCTGGAGTAAAGTCGCTGTTGCGCGTAAAATGCTACTGCTGTCGAAAAGTCTACGGGCGCTTGACGAAGTGGGCGAATTTGGCCTAATATGTCAGCGAGTAACGCCGCGTGAGATCGCGCGATTACGGAAAACTGTGCGGCCGACGTGTAATTTCTTTAATCGGTTGCTTAAACGCATCGCGTGAGCTGTCGGGGCTTAGAGTGCGGGCAGTTACAGTTACCCCTGGGTCTTAGCTCACGGGGTAAGGAGTCCGTTCTTCACGACCTAGGTCTCGGGTTCGCGTCCTGCAGTGGGCAATAATTTCTGTTTATCTATCTATCTATTTATTCCGAGGTGGCTAGTGTGGCTATTGCATTGACACTCTTTACGTGAAGGAAATCGGATGCACGTGAAGGACATCGGCGGCTCTACGGTGTCTAGGTAGTCTCGCCTCTAGAAGGAGAATACTTTTTTCGAGACCAGCCGCAGCCATTAAATGGTCGCCCACTGTTCAGCTCGAAGCGACAAACAATTTTGCTGCAAAGCCAGTGCCAGACAGAAGATGCGACTTCCGGGGAGACGCGCGGATGCGAGGCTTAAGGAAGCCAGCCGCGGCGGTGGCGCTCAAGAATTATAATAATATAATATAATTCATTTGTATAGCACCCCAAGAGAACTTAATCTCTATTCAGGCGATTTACATATGCCTCGGGGCTCGAGCCCACGACCTCAGCCAGACCTTGGCCGGGGCGAGCGCCTTAACCGCTGAACCAAACCAGCTCGGCAAGAAGGTGGGACGGAGCGCTAGGAGATGACACGCCGATCGGTTCGGTAGCTAGTTGCCATTAAAAACTCCAAACTGATAAGCTCGATGAGTTCGGGCACGTTGTTTTTTTACACGGCACTCCCGAATTTTCCCTAGCAACTCGCCATCCGGAGGCGTCGGTGATCGCAGCCCGTCGCACGCATCGTCGCTCAGATCGAGGCTCAGAGTCGGAGGCGACGTGCCGCGGTTCGGAGAGCCGGTGCGTCGCCTTTCGCAGAGTGGATGGTGGCGTCGCAGACAGAGGATGCGGCGATCGATTGCGGCGCTGGCGACGGCGGACTCGGCGGCGTCGGCGAGCCCGGCTTGCCGAGCGGCAAAAGCGCCGAGCGCTCGCGCACCGCGTTGCTGCTGCGGTGCCTTTAGCCCGAGGAGACGGCGCCGGCCGAGGCACCGGCTAAGGCGGTGGCGGCGGCGGCGCTTGATCTCATTTCCGCCACGTAGCCCGCAGTGGCTCTCGGCGAGCGCGTGGCCGGCGATCGGTCGCCGGCGGCGGGACCGGAAGAGTCGGCCTCGCGCGGTCTCGCGCGGCTCGGCGCAGCTAGCAAACCCGCAAAGTGCGAGCGGGCGCCGGCCGCGCTTCGGTGGAGGGCGGGGCGGGGCACTTCCCGTAAAGCGCGAAGCCGCCGCCGCCGCCGCTGACCGGCAGACGCACAATGCCGACCCGCCGACGCCGCCGCATAGTTATCCTAGCGATTTATGAAATTGCTCTCCGACGGCTCTTCCGACGTCTCGATGCTACAAAGAGACCGGAGATGGCGACGGCCGCCATCGTCTAGCATTTCTCAAAGCCGGCGCCGCCGACTGGACGCTTTCTTCTCCGTAGCTGAATGCTCAATTACTTTCTCGCTGATATTTCCAACGGGATAATCTGACAGACAACAAGGAAGCGTGAAATGCCGCTGCAGCTGCGCCATCTATATATCGCTGCCGTGCAGCGCGCCTACAAAGGCAAGCCGATACTCGCGCGTCCCGGCTCAGCCGCCGCCGCCGCCGCCGCCGCCGCCGCCGCCGCCGCCGCCACCGCCGCCGCACTGCCCGCCCGCCCGTGCTCCCGGCGCTCGGCTCGGGCGCCTCCTAATTAAATTTCCCGCGCGTTTCTAATTAACTGAAAAACTCGAGACCCCGTCGCTGAAGAATTCTATTAGTGCATTAATGGCTCATTAGCCTAACCTGTCAACAGCGTGTAACGGCTGAGGGGAGGAGGAGGAGGAGGAGGAGGAGGAGGAGGAGGAGGAGGAGGAGGAGGAGGAGGAGGAGGAGGAGGAGGAGGAGGAGGAGGAGGAGGAGCGCTGCCACGCCCCCGACAGCCGAGAGGCGGCGGCGCGCAGGCATTCCTGAGCGGCCAGAGCGCACTAATGCGGTTATCCGACGCGAGCGGCGGCAGAAGACGAAGAAGCGACGCGTCGCCTCGACGCCAGTGCGTCCCTCTGTACCGCAGCCGGCTGGCAGGCGGCGGCGGCTCGGCCGAGCGCCGCTCGTGCACGGCGCTCGCTTCGTCGTCTCGCTGGCGGCAGCGCCGCGCCTCGGCGCCTCGGCACGGCGCGCCGCGGCCGATCGTCGCGCCAGGCCGCCGCTCGCGTTTTCCTGGCCGCGCGCGAGAGCGTCCGCGAGTTCTGCGCCACGCGCCGCCCTGCGAGCAGAGGCCGAGTCGGAATGAGGAAACGGAACGAGCGAACGTCGCCCGCCGTCGCTCGAAGGGCTGCGACCGCGAGCGCTTCGCGCGAGCGAGCTAGCGCCCGCCCGCCCGCCCGCGGATCGTTCTGCGGCGCCGTCTCGGTGCCGCGTTTTTTTTCCCTGCTCGCTGATTAATTGGAAAAGCCGGCTGGCGAAAATTCTCGTCTCTCGTGTAGCTAATTGCAGCCACTGGTGTTGTTGCGCCATCGACTCTTACGATTCGAAGATCTTCGCGTGGTCGAATGCGGAGGAATCGGAGGCGGCGCCCCGCCCCCGCCCTACCTCCTCCCCCCCACCCGCACCCGCTCTAGAAGAAGAGGATGAGTGGGCGTGCGCTCGCTGACGTCACTCTCCGGTGGCGGCGTCGTCGGGAGCCGTTAGATTCGCGTCGTCTGCACGCGCTGCCCTCTTTCTTTCCGAACCCAAGCCTCTTCCACCGTCACAGCCAAGCTGGCGGGCCAGGCATCTGTGACATCCCGACTAGACTTATGTCGCTCGCTGCTTGACGGTTTTGCTACCGGTTCAAAGAAAATGCTTACGATCGATTCAAAACTTGGCAGCTTGGCTATCTGTTCCAACTGCCGCAACCGACGCATCACTCCGCTGCTCAGCGACGGAGCCAAGGGCAGAGACGGAGGGGGGCATATCCTCAAAAAGGCGGCGCAGCGGGCCGCACCGCGCCTCCACGCCCTATTCCTACGCCCCGCGACCATCACCAACGCAGAAACTAAGCTTTAATTCCAGTCAATCAGCAACCGCCGAGCTCTTATCGAATAGGCGCGACGATCGTACGCTACAATTTTTCATTAATTGCGGGTCTGGCCGCCCGCCGCCGCCGCCTACTTCGAACAGCTCATCAATGCAGCACTGGCTTCCTACGAAGCAGCGCAGCATTAAACTCCCGAGATCTCGTCCGTTTCCCGAGATCGCCTTTCGGTCAGTCCGTCCGTCCGTCCGCTCTCTGGCTCCGGCCCTACCTACCCGTGCGAATTAGTTTCGCATCCATCATCGCGTCGCACCACCGTCGCCCTTTTGACTCTGGTCTAACTGCTCGTGCCTCAGAGAGCTCACTTCAAGTCCTTCAGAGGCGGCGCCTTCAGTGATTATGCTTTCAATGCTGGGAACTGGGCGCCGACTGTCGTCACGCCACCTTCTGATTTTACGGCATTCGAAAACAGCTAAAAAATAATCTACGTATAACGTACCTCACCCAGCCTTTGCACTGTCTGAATGAATCGTTCCCTTTTGCAGTTGTGCTTTATGAAACTTCGCACCTCATTGTCAAGGGCAACAGCGAGCGACGTGCTTTTGTCTGACGCCGCAGCGGATCTGCACATGCATTCCTGCATGCTTTTCTTTCCCTGAGAGTGAGTGACACTAACCGGTATCCAACAAAACAGTGGCTGAGAGCCTTCCTAGCGCGATTCTGCTTGCTTGTCGCAGCCCGGTAATTGCTTACATTTGCAGCTCGCTTGCCTGAGCAGCGTACCTCGCTCTTCATTAACTATTGCTTATTGCATCGCTTGAGGCGAGCTTTAAAGCACTTGAATAGAGATTCCGAGTCCTCGAGCTTGGGTGCTAAGTAGCCAGCTCGTTATAGCTATTACAAGCACGAGCCGACGAACCGAATCCTCGCGCACTAGATCGGACCGGAATGCACCGCAAGGCAGCTTCAAATTCCATGCTGCGGGCGCCGAGCCACCGCCCGCTGCGCCCAAAACGTCTGTCTGTCCGGGCGGAGACTAGAGAGTGTGTCCGCTGCTCGGCCTAAGAATGTCCAGGCAGGTCTGAATGTCCAGGACAACCCCCCCCCCCCACGCGCGAGCGGTCCGCTGCTGCTCGGCTGCTGCTGCTGCTTTGCCGAGTCCCGCGAATGGCCGAATGTGTGCGTGGCCTGCTAAGCTGACGGTTGCAAGCGAAAGCGACGGCTGTATTCGCCCGCCGTCTGCATTCTCACTCCACCGCACCACGCTCCTTGTTGCGAACTAGTTTATTTTTTCCGTCGATTGGCGATGACCGATTAAAAGCAGCGGATGTTTCGAACAAAACCATTTGGTCAGAAATTAGAATTTTAACATTTTTGGTGAGTTGAGTAAAGTGAGTGTAATTGCATGCCCCGGTTTCTTTTCGTAGGCGGCTAAGGTTGCCATGGCGATCGCCGATACCGGATACTCGCCGAAGCCAGCTTCAATTCTCGCCGCACTCTTCGCGCAGTTAGTAATGCTTTGCCTGTAAAAAAAACCGAAATAGCTAGAAAAGCATCCGTCCTTTTGCTTATAGCAAAAAGGTAAATCCTTCGTTTGACATGCGCTATTTTGAATTGCGGAAGAAATTTCACGTTGCTATATAGACAGACAAACCGTGTTTATTTTACTCAACAATTTTTTTCAGCATGCGTAAAAGACGGCGCATATCATCTGGAGACCGTTTCTTCAGTTCAAATGCTCCCAGAGCCTGTAAATTACTACCGACTGACATCGAAAAATAGCCTGAATTAGCATGTGAAACTAAGCAACAGTAAACCCACCAATTCCTCACAGCCTTCACTCCGTTCAGAAATTAATTATTCTTGTTTATAATAGTAATGACACTATGCAACACAATTTATTTTTTTCCGTAGTCTTAAGAGTTATTTTCTAATTGCTAATGCCTCGAAAATATGGAAAATAGCCATTATTCTTCACAGATTTGCTGTTGTGTCGTAGACGGTATTTAACTTTGAATTGACCCATTTCCGACGAAAAAAAAACACAAATTCGTGGTTTCCATTTAGTGAGAAAGGAAAACAAATGAATCAAAATTAGTATGCATTTACCCTAAAGTCACAGACAAATTACGACTAAAGAGATGTCTATAAATGAGTGAATGTTTCAGATTTCCACCTATTTTTCAAATCGCTTTCTTTAAGAAGCCCCCGAGCATACTCCCCCACCATGCTTTCGTTATCCTGTGACTTGCAGTAACGTTCAAGTTCCAGTACATCCCGGTTACAGGATGTACTCATAGGATCTTCCGAGCTCCTGGCTCTCGTATTCTCCTGGAAAATTTCCGCATGAGAATTTCGGATAAATGCGGTCTCTTTGAGGAATGTAAGGCATCTAATTTTTGGTATAGTCATTTATGAGAGCCTGAATCAGCTCCTCAAAAAAAGAAATTTTTTCATCTGTTGTCTGAGGTTAACACCAGATTTGACCTTTGACCTCAGTCAGCTGCGGAAAGACGTCTTGAACATACTTGAAAACTGCTGACTCATTGTCTCGTGCCGTGACCAAGTGTTTGATGAGGCCTGCCTATATGCGCTGTGGTGGCATCAGCACCTCCCGAGGGTCTAACTGCTGCTGCTGCTGCTCCAACTTGAAGTCTGCTCCTCCCTACAGAGAACACAGAACTACAGAGAACGCGGTTCGCACTCTGTGGCCACAGTTCTACGTGCGATGGCGATCCGCGGCCTCCCGGCCTACCCAGGGGCTAAGATAATGAGGAAAATTTTTGAAAACGCCTAAGAGGCCCATCAAAAATGACACAACTTTGAAGTGTCTGATGACCTTCCAGCCGTAGTCACCGTATTTCAAGGCACTCAGCAAGAAACATGCTAATATGGTGGTGCAGTCCTCCTCCTCCTCGAGGTGCACAGAGTGAGTTAAAGGGAGTGGGTGGGTACTTCTTCCCATTATTGAGCAGGCTGAATTTGAGGCTCCTGCCTGATTCACTGCCTCAAAACATAGGCTCACCACTCACTTAGATTGCAGGTAATTCGTATGGCCTCAACTAGACCACTAGCCTCACCTCCTCACCCACCTCCTCACCTACCCCCACCTCAACTAGCCACGTTGTTGCGCAAGAACAGCCCACCTTGCCGACTGAGGAAGTCGAAAAAAAGGATCCGTTACTTTCACACATTAATCTGACCAGCTCCATTGCTTGAGCTCAGATTTCAGTAGCTCAGCATTGGACTCGGTGAGATCAGGGTCACTGATCAGAAAATTTTCGTGTAAGGCACTTCTACGGTTATGTTTCATTGGATGCTACTCCATGGTGTTATAATAACAATAATACACTTAATAAAGCGCTCTCAGAGAACTCAATCTCTCTCTCTCCAGGCTCTTCACATTTGCTGCAAGGGAAATGCAATTGAATGGTGAGCGTTATCATGTTTGATAAACAACATTAATACCACGGTTAGAGGGGAAATGCACAGGGTCAGCATGCAAGCTATTTCCGCCTAACCCTCATTAGTTGGGCATGATGTGCGCAGGGTGCGCATTCGCGAACCTGAGGTCGGCGCAGTGCCTAGCAACATTACCGGAGAATTTCAAAATAATATTGTTCTGACCACCGAAGCAAAGTTTTTGTGGAAAAACCGCTAGCTTTTTTATGCAAATATGCTTTACTTTTAGTTTAATCTGCCAAAAATGTCGCTATTCTCTAGATCTTTTGCTTCGCAAACGCTCTGTCACTCCGCACAGTGGGGTTAGTAACCGGGTACCAATAGCCACTGAAGTAACTAATGGTTGATGCACTACAATCGAGGCTCTCAGTGTTCTGTTTTCATATGCAGAAAATGAGGGCCACTATGAGAGAGATGAGAGAGAGAGAGAGAGAGAGAGAGAGAGAGAGAGAGAGAGAGAGAGAGAGAGAGAGAGAGAGAGAGAGAGAGAGAGAGAGAGAGAGAGACGACGGGGCTGTACAAGGAATTATGGGTAGCGGGCACCGTGCGAGATATTCACACCGAAGAAAACGTGCCAGAATGAAAGCGGATGGAATCTGTGGTTGCTGCTAATATGACCATAGATAGCACCTCGTCAGCAACCGTTCAGTAGCTCGTTCGCTTACCCTTTTTAGCGGGCCCCCCTTTGACCACGTGAGCACTCGTTCTTCGCCCCGTGCGACGGATCGATGCAACCCTCACCTTCAGCCGTACTACCACTTGGTGCAGCAGCGGCTGGAGCGAATGCCGCCGCTCCGCCAAAGGAGCCGGATGAAGATTTGCCGCTGAACGTCATTTGCGAATGCCGCGTCACGAACGTTTCGAGAGTGCTGCCACTGCGAAAGTCGGCGGCGAACTTGTTTGCGGCTTATTCAAACGACTCCGGGTGGTGAACGAAGAGGAGACTGTGGTTTTTAAGCGGCGCGGAAGCAGCGACGGTGCCGCCTCTTTGCGAAATGCCGCCAAAGCGTGCGCGCGAGGGCCTTCACTGCGGGACTTGCTGCTTCGCCACACACTTTGCGTCTCCGTCCTGTCTACGACGCATCCTGTAGAGCGCCTCAACAGCAATGCAGCCTGACGAGGATTATATTTGGGAACCTAGTGTGTATTGCATAGACTTGAGCATGAACTGCAGGCGCTAGGTACGCGTCCGCTATTATACATCATAAATATATAATTCACTTGTATAGCAGCCTAAGAGAACTTAGTCTCCAGTCAGGTACTTCACATGTGCCGCTGGACTCAAACCCACGACCGGTCATCGGCCGTCAAAGGCGAGTGAGTACCTTACCCCTGGGCCTAAGGTCTCTGGCTCTGACTCGGCCTGAACGCTCAGCGCCCGTTTCCCTCGCGAAAGGAAAGATGTCGTGTACATGTTCTATGCCGGCCGTTGCCGGGCACCCTCTGCTTTCAACTGGTTTCGCTTCGCTTTCAATTCGGCATGCTCGCTCGCTCTTCCGCTTTCCGCCCATTTCGCGCTCGCTACTACTCGTACGCCTGCGCCGATGGCTCGCCAATAAAGCGGCCGAATCGGGCTCGCGGTCTGTGGTCCCTCGCCAGAAGGCGCGCGCGGTATTGCAAGGCCGCGCTCTCTCTCTCTCTCTCTCTCTCTCTCTCTCTCTCTCTCTCTCTCACTCTCACTCAGAAATGCGGCGCGAACTTGACGGAGACGGCGGAGGCGGAGCAGTGTATATGCGCGCTCTCGGCCCACGCGCAATCATGTCAGCACTGAGAGATTTCCGCTTCTCCGCGCGAACCTCTCGGCGCGCGCCTCTCGAGCGCGCGCCGCGGCCTCGCTATCGCCGCAAGCAGGCGGCTTCCGGCGCGCTGAACGGTCTGCGATCGGTGAGCCGTCCGTCGGTGCTGCGCGCGCGTAAGCGTGCGCAGCCATCGCGCGCGACCGCTCGGCACGATCTTCCCGGCCCTCCAGGCTGCATCCGCTGCAGGCGCTCCCTCGGCTATATATACGGAGAGCCCGCCGCCGCCGCCGCTGCCGCCGCCTCGAGCGTTGCTCGCCGGCGCTTCCGCTGTCTGGCCGCAGGAGGCAGCTCTGAGGAACGTAGCGTGAGACGCAGCGAGGGAGCGAGCGAGCGGCTGCGAGTGCTGGCTGCGAGTGCTGGACAATGGCGGCAACGGACGTCCGTCGCAGAGCGGCGGCGGCGACGGAAGTGCTCATTAACCGCGCAGCCCGCTACGTTTTGCCGGCGCGATTAAATTACAAAGATTCTTATGAGTATTAGTAATATAGGCAGTGTAGGTAATCGTCAGCGTGACTCGGCGCACTCAATATAATGAGAGCGAGACATTTCGAAAGAGCGATCGTCCGACGTTCGGCGGATACCACCAGAAGTCGTCAGAGTGTTGTTCCGGACTCCCGTCACAGGTCGCTCAGTTAATCGGGAAGTCGGTGCAGTGATGCGACGGCGGGATAATGTAACGCATGTTTGCGTTTAAAAGCACTCACATCTGCTGTCCCGCTGCGATAGGGCAGCCGCAGAGCTCTGTCTGGGGCGCTGACCTGTCTGTGGCAAAAGTCGGCTGGCCGGAGCTCTGAGCTGAGTTCCGGCCAGTGATATAATACAATACAATATTAATACAATACAATATTAATCAGCTCCGACCTGCATCAGAACATCCCCTGACCTGACCACATTTAAAAGAAACTTAAAAACATACCTATTTAGGACAGCATTTAGTGGGTCCTTGTGATTCGTCCTCGATGTGCTTATGCGTGCTGACACTGTGCATGCTGCCACTAACCACATTTGCATGCTGACCCAGTGCATGTAACCCCTAACCATGTTATTCATTTTGTTTGTTTTTCAAGCATGATTTTACTTACTATTCTATTGCGTATCACTTTGCAGCAAATGTAAAGCGCCTAGAAAGAGATTAAGTTCTCTGAGGGCGCTTTATCAAGTGCAATATTATTATTATTAATAATGCGGCGAGTGGCCGCGAGTGGCCGCACGCTGCCCGCCGCCCGCCGCGCGCGGCCACTCGCAGAGAGGCGAGCGCCGCGCGCGCGCGCTGCCGCAGCCGACGGTAGCGAAGAAGGGCCTGCGCCGCGCCAGGATTTCGCGCGGCCCGTGCAAGGCAGGCCGCCTGCGCCGCTGCAGCGGAGACGGAGGCGGCCTGTGGAGCGAGCGAGAGCCTGCGGATGCGAAAGGAGACGGAGCGGGTTGGGCGCTCGCGCCGGTTTTCGTGGCGATCGGAGGGCGACGCTGCGTCGTGCCTCCGATCGCCACGAAAATCAGCGCGAAAAATCTTTTGGAGATGGCGCCGCCGACAGCTCCTGGGTTTCCTGAGCAACGGCAACTGCTCTCCTGCTGCCGACTGTAGCTCATCCTTTCCAACGGTCCTGAGCGGCTACTTCCATGCTACTCACTACCTCAAATGCTGTCCTGACTCGGCTATGCTTCCCACTTTCTCTTTGTTGCGTGAGATGAAGTCTGTTGGCTACCGAATGCTTACCGAAATTTGCTTAGGCTGTGAGTGCACTACACAAAACTCTCCTGCGTAACACCCACATGGTCTTTATGACTTTGTGGAGTTACAGACGGAGATACATTACATTACTTAAGCCCGGAGCTCGCCACTGGCTGGTATATCGGTAGCCCGAAACACAGCGAGAGTTTAAAAGGCAGCTTAAAGCCCTGTTAATTCTGGCTCAGTCAGTATTTTCTCTGTCCATGTGCATTTTCCTAGCGTCCTCATGCATGCTGAAATTTTGCACGTGATGGCTTATTATCTAACATACTTTTTGAAATGAATAAAGGCTGCGTAAGTAAATAAAAGAAAGAAATATATTTCTGCTTGTGCACTGTGAGTTTTTATCATTATTATTATTATTCGAATATTTACATTAGAAGCAGATACAGGTATATATGCTTTTCTTGCGGCGGACTTTGAAAAACCGCTGCGGCTGTAGCCACTCGCGCGGCGCCCGCGGTAAGTGATGTTGGAGAGGATAACCCAAGAAAAGCGCCAAAGTCAAAAGCGCTTTGAAAAAAGTGCGAAAACTGTAATAATAAGGAATACTTATTTAAATGCGTATTCATAACTTGAGTATTTAATTAGAGATACATAGTATAACTTGCAAAACTCAAAAAGCTTGATAGTGTTTGCCCATTTTCAATTAGACGCTCGCATTGTGCGAGATTCCTTGAAGGTAATAATCCCACTAGGACTGTTTCGAGGTAGAGCGTTGATGCTTCGAGCACGAAAATTTGAATCCCACGAATAATTGCGATACAGCTGCCATTTTTACAATAAACATCGGAACACTGCGATTTTGATTCCAAATTGTATAACATGCTGTTGTGGATTTACCCACGAAATTCATGCAGTTTCTGTAAACCACGCGCTTTGCCATTCGTGCATTTTGGCGGTCGCTAGAGTTGCGCACTTTGGTCGGAGTGCTTTTGTCGTCGGAGAGAGGCACCGTCGGAGGGAGGGGCGTTTGCGAAGAGCTGTCGGCAGCCTCTGGAATCATCGGTACGCCCTGAAAATAATAATGCAATAATAATAATACATTTTATATAGCGTCCTCAGATAACTCAATCTCTTTCTTTCTAGGCACTTGGAATTTGCTTCAAAAGAAGCACGATTGAATGGTTAGTTGCAGCATGGTCAATGACATCAAGATTAATATGGTTGGGGTGACATGCACAGGGTCAGCATGCAATTATGGTTAGTGGCAGTATGCAGTGTCAGCACGCATAGGCCCACTTCAAAACTTTAGTAGTTGGGGAAATTCCACGGTGGCAGCCGCCGCCGCCGCCGCCGCCGCCGCCAACGCCGCCGCCAACGCCGCCGCCAACGCCGCCGCCGCCATAGCCGCCGCCAATGCCGCCGCCGCCCGTCCGTCCGCCCTAGTCTCGGTTGCCCATTAGCTTAATGACCTGCCCAGATCATTAGTATTGTACGGCCCGTTAGTAGGAGAGCGGTAGACAGATATTTAATTTCTTTTCTGATTTGCTGTCATACGATGATATTTTACATAGCTGCTGCCGCCGCCGAGACCGCAAACCAGCTCGGCTTCGCGGAGTGGGTCCGACATCCAGGCCAGTGTGCGCCGAGTGTGAGTCGGGGGGGGGGGCGCGCGCGCGCATGAGGGAGGCAGAAAAAATGAACTAGAAACGTAGCCGCCGCCGCCACCGCCGTCTACCTCATTGGCTTGGTTTCGTCTTCCGTCTCGATCTCGTTAAGCACCGCTCCGTCGTCAGGATAGAGGGCGGGCGGCCGTTCTCGAAAAATCGCAGCGCGATGTTGAGTCCTCAATCCGATCGCCTGCGGCTATCGATTGGGGACGCGGGAATCGCGCGCTTCCGGCTTTGTGGCTAAAATGCGAACTCGCTGCGGCGGTTGCACGGCGCCATGTTTCCGGCAAGCGCCAGCCTCCGGGGCGACCAGACGGCGCTGCGGCTACGCTCGCTCGTCTGCTCGTCTGCCTGCGACACGCGCGCCGCTGCCACGGAATCGTCGCGCGCGTCGCCGGATTTCCTCCATCGGTCAATCGATCGCTCAATAGCTGCTCGTCTGCGCGAGCGAACGCCACGCGGCCCGCTCTCCCTCTGCCGCCGCGTCAGGAGGGCAGTAAGTGATGACATGGCTGCCGCCGACGGAAGCCAGCAAAGTCGGAGCCTTCTTGGCCGCGAAGAGGGAGCGCGGGTAGCGGCTGCAGCAGCAGCTCGGCGATCAGGGCGTCTAACCTTTCGTCGTCGCCGTCGCCGCCGCCGCCGCCGCCGCCGCCGCCGCCGCCGCCGCCGCCGCCGCCGCCGCCGCGGCTCTGGCTTGCGAACCAAAACGACGAAATTCAAATTCGTCATTATAAATTAGGCTCTACGGTCGGACCGACGGCTAGGCCAGCGGCGGCGGCGGCGGCGGCGGCGGCGCTAATAAAACGACGAAATTGGAGAAGCGACGGCCCCCTCTGCCGAGACGGCTTTCTGCACGTTCCGCGTCCGCTCGCATTAGCAGTCGCAGCGACGCCGGTCGCGATGCGCGGCCGGCGTCGCTGTGCGGCTAGCGCGCCGCGTGAATGCTTGATAAACAAAGCGCGTCTGCGTCTGCCCTCGGCGGGCGTCGGCTGCCGCCGCCGCTGCTGCTGCTGCTGCTGCGAGCTCTGCCGCCGCGGCGGCCGCTGCTTCTCGTCTTGTCTCTGAGGAGCGTACGGTGCTTCTTTTACGAGTAGCACCGTACGCTCCTGCTCAGCTACAAGATGAGGTTTCCTTACACAGCGGCCGCAGCCGTTTCCTCGTCACCGCGTAGCCGCGACCCTGCTTCTCGTGGCCGCGACCCTGCGACGATTAGAGGCAGCGCGGCTTGTTGTCACTGCATGTTGCTTGTTGCCACTGCTTGTTGTCACTTGTCAACGCAGCTGCAGTCAGCAGGTTGGCGCCGCTTGCCTTGCCGTCGTTGCGTCGTAGCCCGCACTCGTAAATAGACATCAAAACGCGCGTAGAATGCGAATACGGCTACTACCCGCTGCGCACGCGTGTACATACGTGTACGCGCGTAAAATAAATACACACGGGCATGTACCCAGTGGCGAAGCCCATGGGTGCAGGAGTACAGCGGTGCCTCCCTTCCCTCTCCTTCACCCCTACAGCGAGACAGCGACCTGAGACGCATCCGTTCCTAAGCCCCTCCCCAGATCATCACTAATGACAACTCAATTTACTCGATGAGCACCGCGAAAGTTCGTGTCGAATAAACACTGATTTTGCTCTATACTGTTTCACTAATTACATATAATATATATGTATATATATATATATAATTCATTTGTATAGCACCCAAAGAGAACTTAATCCTCTTTTTAGGCGCTCCGCACATACATCTTACATAATTCCTTTATATAGCGCCCTAAGATAACTTAATCTCTACTCAGGCGCTTCACATGTGCCTCGGGGCTCGAGCGCACGTGACCTCGGCCAGACTTTGGGCCGGGCGAGCACCTTAACCACTGGGCCGAACCGGCGCGGCATGGCTTAGACTCCACGCACTCGGTCATCAAATGCATTCAGCTTGCCCTTGGTTGTTAAAAGCTAGCACCTTAACCTTTGGGTCAAACCAAAACAAGTGAGGTCGCAGCACAAGGCTCAGATGCGGCAACCGTGCTACACAGCAGCCGTTAAAGCAGCAGCCTAGCTCTCTAAATTAACATTTTTTTGGGTCTTGTTCCTTAAATGAAAACTCGTGCTCCGGTTCTGTATGTACATAGATACGCTGTATAAAGGTATCCCCTATGCGTATACTAACTTATTTCTATGTATATCGTACAAAAAAGAGAAAAACAACCGGTGTGGCTACATTAAACAACTGAGTAATCCTAAGGAGTTATGGAATAACTGCAAAGCTTTTGATTCTTCATGAATCTTTGGAAGTTCACAATCCTAATCGGTGTGGAAGATTCCAACGTAATAGCCATTCCGACTTCCTGGCTTTAAAGATACAGATGGGATACATACAGCTAAATAACTTCATGTGCATGCACGTATATTAAAAGATATACGTGCAGTGTTATATAGTAATATATATGTATATATATATAAAGATGTGTGTGTGTGTGTGTGTGTGTGTGTGTGCGTGTGTGTGCTCTCGCGCGCGTTCATGTGTGTGTGCACGCGCGCGGGCGTGCGCACACACATCTGCCTCTCTCGGCTTGTCTATATCGTTTGCATCTCTCTCACTCTCTCTCTCTCTCTCTCTCTCTCTATATATATATATATATATATATATATATATATATATATATATAGTACTATATAGTCCGAAAAAGGCGGCAGGTGGGCATCCGTGCCGCATGTTCTTCTACCCCTGCACTAGCTGCAGATTTCGCTCGGCCCTCCCCCCCTCGGCGCACGACGTCTTACTTTTACGACTTACCTCTCTGCCGTCGGGCAGACAGGAGGTGAGGTGTCGCAGCTCGTCGAAGTAGCCGTGGACGCACACTTCCAGGGCACTGATGCATGCTCTCTCTCTCTCTCTCTATCTCTATCTCTCTCTCTCTCTCTCTCTCTCTCTCTCTATATATATATATATATATATATCAGAGTTGTGACGAATCGCGGGTCGGTGCTACTAAGGCGCAGCTTTGCAGACACATCGGCCGGATTCTGCTAAGGACAACTCCTTGGCCATAAAAAACACTCGCTGAAACCACTCGCTTGGTTTTCTAGAGCTTTCTCACGCTGGCACGATCGTCCCTAGAAACAGGAGCTTAGCAAGCTTAGCAAATCCCGACCAAAGCCGTAGTTAGATCTGATTCCAACTCGCTTTTTCATTTATTAATCTTTACAGATTTATGCAAAAAAGAAGTAAACAAATTTGTTCTTTAACAATTAGTATGGCAACAGCTAAAGTAAAATTTGGAATAAACACGATGCTTATGTTCATGAATCGATCACAATCAGAGGATAAGTCGAAGAAATATTGATCGCTCAGAGAGCACAGACGCCAGTACTTGGCTTAAGCCGGAGCATCAAATATTAGTCGAAGTTCTTTGTCGCTGCGAAATGGGTGCATTCTAAACTAGCTTAGTCCTTCACTCAGTCGCTCTGTCTTTCCCTCTCACTATCTCTCTCACGCGCAATATGTACCTGTACATGTACATGTGTATTATGTACCTATATATATCTAAGCATTTTCTGTAAAGATGTGTGAGTGTGTGTGCTCTCGCGTGAGCTTGTGTTTGTGTGCATGCGCAAGCGTTTGTGTGTGTGCGCGCGCGTGGACGCGCGCAACGCATCTGCCTCTCTCGGCTTGTCTATATTGTTTGCATCTCTCTCTCTCTCTCTCTCTCTCTCTCTCTCTCTCTCTCTCTCTCTCTCTCTCTCTCTCTCTCTCTCTCTCTCTCTCTCTCTACCTCTACCTCTCTCTCTCTCTCTCTCTCTACCTCTCTTTCTACCTCTCTCTCTCTCTCTCTCTCTCTCTCTCTCTCTCTCTCTCTCTCTCTCTCTCTCTCTCTCTCTCTCTCTCTACCTCTCTCTGTCTCGTGTTCACGACTCTCGCTTGCGCGCACTTATTTCATTCTACGTCATTTCACAGCGCTGTTCTACGCTCGCCGGCCATGCAGACACATCCGGAAGAGGTACTTCCGCCGTCTGGCCGTCTGCCTCGTGTTCATCTACTACTTTCCTCCTTCGACGCCAGTCTACGCGAGGCGAAAGCGTGGCTTTGAGCATGCCCGATAAAGGCGCTTTGAGCCCGTTGGCTACAATCCTTCTTTCATTCAGAAGAACGTCACGTCGGCCATTACAGTAGAAAAAACGACCGACAGCTGCCCAGCGAAAGATGAAAGAAGCCGTCAACAGAACAATAAACGCAGGGGATAATAAAAACTACAAGAAATTCTTGACTACTGATCTATTGTTTATGATGACAGCTGCGCGGTCGCGCTCGGCGGCGCAGCTAGCGTGCGAGCCGGCTGCTACTGGTGCGACTGAGTCCTCTCTTGCCTCGATGGACGGCTGCCTCCATTCGCTCAAAGCGACCGCCAGCGGCAACGCTTTATTCGCGAGAGCGGCAGCGCTTTATTCGCGCGGTCTCGCCTCAATGGAAGTCCCATGGAGTGGCCTTTTATGGAGCGGCCTTTTGTGCAAGCCGAAAAACGCGAGCCGCTTATTACGACGTCCACCACAGAGAGAGAGAGAGAGAGAGAGAGAGAGAGAGAGAGAGAGAGAGAGAGAGAGAGAGAGAGAGAGAGAGAGAGAGAGAGAGAGAGAGAGAGAGAGAGAGAGAGAGAGAGAGAGAGAGAGAGACAGAGAGACAGAGAGACAGAGAGACAGAGAGACAGAGACAGAGACAGAGACAGAGACAAAGACACAGAGAGAGACAGAGAGAGACAGAGACAGAGACAGAGACAGAGACAGAGACAGACAGACAGACAGACAGACAGAGACACACAGACAGAGACACACAGACAGAGACACACAGAGAAAGATGGGCAGAGAGGGAGGGAAAGGAAGGAAAGGGAAATGGAAGAGGATAGGAAAGGAAGAGAGAGGGAGAGATGGAGTGAGGGAGTAAGATATAGAGACAGAGAGATACAGAAAGAGACAGAGAGATAGACAGAGACAGAGAGATACAGACAGACAGATAGAGGGAGAGAGACAGAGACAGAGGCAGACAGATACAGGCAGACAGGGAAATAGTGTAAGACAGAGACTGTCACTGAAATGGAGACATAGAAAAAGACAGAGGCAGGCAGGAAGAGAGCGCGAGAGAGAGACATAGAGAAAGATGAGGAGAGTGGGAGAGCGATGGAAAGAGAGGTGGAGGGAGGGCGGAAAAAGAGAAAGGGAGTAGGGTAGTGAATTGACGGGCTACTCATTAGCAAGCTTATCTCCCTCTCCCTCCCTCTCTATTTCTCTCTCTCTCTCTCTCTCTCTCTCTCTCTCTCTCTCTCTCTCTCTCTCTCTCTCTCTCTCTCTCTCTCTCTCTCTCTCTCTCTCTCTCTCTCTCTCTCTCTCTCTCTCTCTCTCTCTCTCTCTCTCTGTGGTGTACGTCGTAATAAGCGGCTCGCGTTTTACGGCTCGCACAAAAGGCCGCTCCATAAAAAAGGCCACTCCATGGGACTTCCACTGAGGCGAGACCGCGCGAATAAAACGCTGCCGCTCTCGTTGCCGAGAGAGAGAGAGGGAGAGAGAGAGAGAGAGAGAGAGAGAGCACGACAGTAGCAAATCGCCGAGCCACTAGTTAGCAAGCTGCGCTCTCTCTCTCTCTCTCTCTCTCTCTCTCTCTCTCTCTATCTCTCTCTTCTCTCTCTCTCTCTCTCTCCTCTCTTTCTCTCTCTCTCTCTCTCTCTCTCTCTCTCTCTCTCTCTCTCTCTCTCTCTCTCTCTCTCTCTCTCTCTCTCTCTCTCTCTCTCTCTCTCTCTCTCTCTCTCTCTCTCTCTCTCTCTCTCTCTCTCTCTCTCTCTCTCTCTCTCTCCAAGCCCCTGATCCGCCGATGCTTGTCATCCGTCCTCGCACCATCGACCAGGGCAGCCGGATGTACGCTGCTCGTCCAAAAATCCGGCCGAGCAGCTGGCTGCGCCGCCTTCGAATGCGATCCGAGAGAAGAGCGACGGCGCGCCTGACCAGCGAGCGGCCAGCGACGGCGCGCGCGGAGCGGCGGCAGACGGACCGGCGGCGGCGGCCAAGGCCAAGGACGACCGCATCGTCCGACCCGAGTGACGCGAGCGCCTCCGTCGAACCGCCGAACGTCTGCTCGCGGTGCTAGTCCGTCGACGGTAGCGAGCGCGGTGGAATCGCGCCTCGCCAAATGTAAACGCTAGAAAAAGTCGGCTCCCCGCGCCGGCCGCGCTCCCCGCGGAGAGTTCACACCCGCCGCTGGGCGCAGCTCCGCGTTCAGCTGCTCCGCGCTCGACCTGCGGCGAAAGACAGACAGACAGACAGACAGACAGACAGACAGATCCGCGTTCAGCGCTGCGCTCGACCTGCGGCGAAAGAAGCGCAAGAGTGCGTGGCAAAATGCGTCACGGAGCCCCCGTGACGCTCGGGCCCCGCGACGGACGGACGGACGGACGGACGCGCTTCAGCCTTTGGCGCACGCCTTCGATTGCTATCGTCAGCTCGTCGGCTGACGAGCTGACGAGCGTCCGTTTCGCGACGCTAAACACATGCCCCCCCCCCGCTCGGTTGCAGCGAACCAATATTGTTGCTGCTAACGGCGTGCGTCGCCGTTTAACAGACGCGTTCATCGGAATGCAGCCCGCGCGGACGGGCCGCCCTCGCCTTCTTCCGCCCCGCCGGCGGACCCGAGCGCCCGCCGCGCGCAGCGGCTGCCTCGGACGAGAAAGACACGAGCCGTCGCCGCGGCGGCGGCTGGGCTCGAACGAAGCCATCTTCAGGCGATTTCGCTGCCAATTTCGCTGCCATCTGCGGGCGAGCGAGTCGCGTCCTTCCAGTTGGCGGCGTCGACAAAGCTCTCGCGCCGAGCCACCGCTGCAGCGGCACAGCGAAGTACCCTGTTCGTCGTCATCGTCGTCGAATGGCCGCATAAGCTCCTCGCGAACGAAGTTTGTGCGCGAGCGCGCGCGCACGAGAGAGAGAGAGAGAGAGAGAGAGAGAGAGGTTCCTGCCAAGTTCCAACCGTGGAATGGGAATACTATCGATGACAAAAGGACATTCGAAAAGCGCCCTAAGAGAACTGCAACTAATTCTGCAGACAACTTCCGCTACCTTCGGTTCGCGGGCAGGCGCCGGCAGGCGAGCAGCTGCAGCAGCAGCTACTCGTCGAACAGAAGAGGGCGGGCGGGGCAAAGTTACAAGCGCTCGCCTCTACCCAAGTCTCGATAGAGGAAACAGATGAGCGTCGCGAACAAAAGAAACGACGAAAAAGTGCCTGGATGCAGCGGTGCGCGTGCATAAGGTATGGCCCCCTCCCACCGGCGTACGCACCGTTAGCGCCCGATTTCGGCCGCACCTGGCACGAATCGCTCGACCCGCTTGGCATGCGCGTTTGTTCAGACTCAGTTCAAACTCTCAGACGTCACACGAAAACAACGTGACGGCCGCCGCACGTAAGCAGTAGTGCGCCATCGCCTCTGATTCCGACTTTGCGAAAGCCGGCAAGTCGGGGCTGCGCATGTCTTTCTCGTTTCAGCGCTTCAGCTCAGCGTGGCTGGCGCTCTCGCTCTCGCCGAGGTTCGCTGGCTGGAAGTGGAGCCGGAGCCATTGGCGTCCTGCCTGTACAGCGAGCCGGACTTTGCTTGGAAACGGCTAGCTGTAGGAAAGGTGGTTAGGCGCTGCTTGTGTACTGCCAAAAAATGGCTCTGAATAAATAATCCATGCAAATCTACATGAGTCGTCGGGTGCATGCATGTATTATTAGCGTGCCAGCCATTAAGTGTCACCGTAAACCTCTACGTCTCTCGCTCGCTCTCTCTCTCTCTCTCTCTCTCTCTCTCTCTCTCTCTCTCTCTCTCTCTCTCTCTCTCTCTCTCTCTCTCTCTCTCTCTCTCTCTCATTCTTGCAGGGTCACAAAAGCAAGAGTGCATGCACCCACGGAACGCCCTGAGAATTGCCTCTTGCAGATTTAGGAACTCCGACAGACAGACAGACAGACAGCCGCCGCCTCGACTGCCGCTGGCCACCGACGCGCTAGCGTTTTGGCTGCGTCAGTACGACCTCCGATCTAGAGCAAGGTCGAGATCGAAGCCTTGCGGCGAATCGATGACGCAACGATCGCTAATTTCTACCTATGCTTTAATGTTATCAATTGTCACTTGTGCTACCTGAGTTGGTTCGGCCGGTGCTGAAATAAACATTTTTTTTCAAATCAGACCCCTGGCACGATACCGAATTACGTCCGAGACGAAAGCGAGCCGCCCCCCCCGGGCCCCCGGCCGCCGCATCGTCACTAGAAACCTAATTCGAGCCCAGCGTAACCGGACCGCGACCTTCCAGACTGTCAGTCAAACTCCTAGTTTACGGTTTGCTATACACCGCTTTATCGACTCTCGGCGGACGCGCGGCGGACGCGCTCGCGGTCTCGGCATCAGCCCTGGATCGAGGCTCTGGAATATCTGGAATATAAATCGCGCCCTACGGAATGCAGCTTCGTAGACGGCGTTTTAGTGAGTCTTTTCCTCTATGTATCTGACTGGACAGTTGCGCCGGAAGCGCGTCGAGTGCCGACTCACACTGAGGCAGGACTCATTAGGTAGCGCCGGCTCGCCTATAAATTTGCCTTATTTTAAATATTAGCTGATTCAACAGCATCATTTACGCACGTAGAGGCAGAAGAGCCTGAACGGCTATCGTCGCCGCTTGCATTGTGTATTAAAGGAACGCCAACGCTGCTCAGGATTCGAACCCGTGACATGGATCGTGAAGAGTGAACGCCTTACTTCCGGGCTTCTTTACGTCCTCTTACCGTTCTCGGCGACGTTGACTTTCTCAACGTTTTAAGAACCCAGCGCCTGCGACATTTCGAGCCGCCGGCAACCACCGCGTAGCCGACGCGTCCTAGCGTCGCGGAGTCGCGACGCGCTCTCGCGCTCGTCTCGACTCCGCGTCGCTCGCTCGCTGCTCGCTGCCCGCTCCCTTTTTCTTTAGCTCCTCGAAAGTGCGAGCGAGCGGCGGCTGACGGGACGCCGGCCAGCGGCGCGCTTCCGGCGGTCGATCGCGCCGACGCCCTCGCTCGGCCGAGCGAACGGCCAGCTTCGCCAGGTCCTTGCCGTGCAGCGGCGCGCGCCGACGACGCTCCGACGCTCCGCACGATTCGCGCGTGAGCGCTTGAGCGCCATCGAGCGCTCGATGGCGCTCACGCGGCCGCAAAGCATTCTGCCGCCTGCGCGCCTCGATCGTTCGCCGCCGCCCGCACTCTCGCCCGAGCTACGCGGCGCCGCTAATGGAGCGGCGGCGGCGGCAGCTGCGACTGCGGCGGTGGCGGTGGTTGCAGCGGCTGCGGCTGCGGCGGCTGTGGCGGCTGCGGCGGCTGCGGCGGCTGCGGCGGCTGCGGCGGCTGCGGCGGCTGCGGCGGCTGCGGCGGCTGCGGCGGCTGCGGCTGCGGCGGCGGCGGCGGCGGCGGCTGCGGCGGCTGCGGCGGCTGCGGCGGCTGCGGCGGCTGCGGCGGCTGCGGCGGCTGCGGCGGCTGCGGCGGCTGCGGCGGCTGTGGCGGTAACGGCGTCAGCGAGCCGCGCTGTTCTGTACCGCGGGAGTCGGCTCGCTCTTTCCGACGCCGCCAGGCACGTGTTCGTACCCGTCAAAGCGGGCGCGCGCTACGGCGTGCCGCGCGTTCCTGCAAATGAGCGCGAAGCCTCAGAGGTCTACTGAGTATAACTCCATCTCAAGAGATCTCGTTACGCCGTAATACACGCTAATTAAAGCGTGGAATACGAGCAAAGGCGGCGGATTTAGGCGGCGGAGGCGCAGCGCGCCCAGGCGACGCGAGCTGTGCCTCGAGAGCTCGGGGAAGAGGCGACGAGCTCGCGTCGGCATCGCCTCGCTGCAGCAGCAGCCGCCGACGCCTCCCGCTTTCGCTTCGCCGTCGCGCCAGAGCCAATCAAGCTGTGCCGAGCCCGACCGAGCCCGAATAAATGAGGCGAAATTTTCAGCGACTGCGCTCTTGCGTCCGTTCATTTAAACGAAGAGAGAGAGAGAGATAGCGAGAGCGATCGCTTCAAATCCAGCCACGACGGAAAAGAAGCCTGTCGCCAGATCGATCGCCGCGAAGACGCGTCACGTCGCGATCGCTCAATCTGCAGCCGGACATCCTGCGGCGCAGGAGCGAAGACGTAGCCGTCGTTTACGCGAGCGGCGCCCGAGTGCAGTAACTATGAATCGTCGCCGAGGAAGCCGGAAGTAGTCGGTCGCGACGCGACGTAGGACGGGGTGGGGGTGCGATTGGGGCTGCCGGCCGTTTCGAGTGCGCGTGCTCATCCTTAGCCGCACAGGGCGTCCTCGAAAATACCGTTCGCACCGCGGAAGTTTCTGTCGAGTGAAATTCAGGCCGCCATTGGGATGGCTGCAAGCGAGCGGCGGCCTAGCGCGAGACTGGTGCCCTGCGGACGCCGGCTTTTCTCGAGAGAACTCGAGAGAGCCCGAGCCGAGACGAGCAGCGCGAGAGTAGCACAGCAATTGGTGCAGCTCGTCTAGAACTACATTGCCGAGTCCGGCGGCATGACTACGGGCCGCTATAGCCCGTAGGAGGCAAGGTGCTCGCTCTTCACGACCGGGATCGTGAATCGTGATCGTTGGTTTGAATTCGGCAGTGAGCAATCTCTTATTGCCCACTGATGAAAGCGGCGGTGACAACAGTTAAGGCTATAAGAAAACGAGGCTGCCAATCAGCTAAAACAAGACCAAGGTGGCGCGAGTGCGGCTCTGAGATGCTACCCCTGCGCGTCTTTGCCTAAGGTGAAGGTCCTCACAGTAGATGACCAAGTTCGCGTAGCGCGAGTCCTGCATCGGGCAATTCATTGCTGCCCCAAGTTCGCGTAGCGCGAGTCCTGCATCAGGCAATTGATTGCTGCCCCTGCAAGCGGGGAGTGATAGCTTCTTTAAGGCTCCTTTAGTTTAATGTATCGTCGTCTTCAACTCCATTAAGCCGCAAAGACTGAGTGGGTGCTACGCGGGAGAGTTTCTGTAGCACACTTAAAAGCCCAAGCGGCTTTTGGTGTGTGCAAAAGACTGCCAACAGACTTCATCTCATGCAACGCAGAGAAGCGCAGTTGAGTCGGGGACATTCAAGGAAGCGAGTAGCAGGGAAGAAGCAGCTCAAGATGGCTGCAAAGGATACGCCACAGGATTGGCAGCAGGAGAGCAGGATGCGATTGCATAAGAACTGTGGAAGCGAGTTCCACAGTCTAAAACCTGCAGAGCAAAAGCTTCTGTCGCCAACTGTCTTTAAGCGTGGGAATGGAAGAGCTAATTTATTGTCCGTACGCCGACTGCGGGCACGACGAGGCTGAAACTGGTGCAGCAGTTCAGCTAAGTATTAAGGAGCCAAACCTCGGCAGGCGGATGGCAACATGGCAACATGGCAACATGGCAACAGGCAATCAGCATAAGAACTGTGCTCCGCATCCGTGGATCAATGAGGAGTAACCGTAGCATGTTGAGCAGAGGAGGCACGTGGATGGCTGAACCTCTGGGAATGTTTGACTAGCTTTGCAGCCATATTCATCACCAGCTCCGGAGGTCGGAGTGGCTTTTTCAGTAGTCCAGCCAGCACTGACCGACAGCAGTCCATTCTATACATAACCAGGGAGCTAGTGAGATTTTTATTTTATTTTAGCAAGCCACCGCAGTAGACGGTCCCTAATCTTAGCTTATGATCGAACGCGATGGCTAGCTGCGGAAGCGGTCATCTTGATGAGGCATTCAAACTTTAGGCAGTTATCAGAGAGGACACTTCAAGCACCCAATGACGGTTGCACTACAGCGTCGCCAGTTACAAGAGCAAAGTCTCCTTGTTCAATTGCACACTTAGGGTGGCCGGTGAGTACGAGTTCATTTAATTCGTCGTTTAAATTAAGGAAATTGGCTGGCATCAAGGATCGAATGTCCGCAAGGCAAGCACTAAGCCGCTGCAGTGCGTTCCGATGGCTTAAATGACAAACACAAGTGGGTGTTGTTAGCACAGAAGCGACAGCAGATCCCGTGGGTCCCACTCACTTCCGCCAGAGGCTTGGTATACATGGAGAACAGCATAGAACCAAGAAAGAACCGGTGTGGAACTCCACCGGTCACGTGTGTGCTGAATGAAACGTGACCGTCACGCGGTACGAAGTGAACACGATCGGACTTGGTGCAATTAGATTCGAACCGAGCGAGCGAGTGCCTCTTCCAGAGCCAAATTTAGCAGGCCCAAACTGACTTAAGCGTGACTTCTGCTCCACCGCCAACGTATCGGTTCTGCTAACTATTCGCTTCTATCCGAATTTTCTATATACTGTGGGCGCACTTACTTTAGAGTAAATATGCGCACGTGAAATTTTTCAGAAGCTCCGCTGTGAACCAACCAATTTGACAGCTCCAACGCCGCTGGAGTTAAGTTGCTTTCTCCCCGCCCATCTCCAAAACCGCCACCCCCCCCCCCCCCGCCCAAATGACACGATGCAGCTGCCCGCTTCTCAATCCTCCGATCGCGTATCGATTCTTCGATCGCGTATCAATCCTCCGATCGCGTATCAGTCCTTCGATACCTGCCACGTTGCGACGCACAATTAGCCGCCCCGGAGAGCGTACGGGCACGTCGCGTCCTGGCGAGTCGCGCGCGGTGCTCTTCTTTTTACAGCTATTCATTGCTCTTTAAGCGAAAAAGAAAAGCGAACGATGTAGGGACGTCACAACGGCCAACAGTTGCTATCGCGTTTCCCCTTGCAGCAAGTGTAAACACCCTAGACAGAGATTGAGTTCTCTGAGGGCGCTTTATCAAGTGCATTATTATTATCATCATTATTATCATCATCATTATTATTATTATGGCAGCGCTGAAGAGAAAGGGCGATTTGTCGAGTGGTGTCTTTGCGAGCTCATTTCGCGACCGACGAAGCCTGAGTCTCGAGTTCCATCCTAATGCTCCAAAACTGAACCTAAAGAGCCGCCCTAACGCCAGCGCTGTTTTCGCGGTGTTGAACTTGGCTGAGCAATGCTGCGACTTCTGTCGGTCAACTGCAGGCCGACAGAAGACGAAACTCCGAGCAAAAAGACGAGAGAAAGACTAAAAAAAATAATTAAACATCGAGCAAAACGCATGTAAGCAGAATCAAAAACGGAAAAAACTTCGAGTTCTTGCCTTGCCTAATGCGCTCTAATCTCTAGGCGGACCCTCGATTTCTAACGCGCCTTACTAATGTATTCTAATCGTTACACGCCACGCGCCTGCGCACCCTCGAGATGGCTGTCGTGTTTTTTTTTGCACCATCGCTGCGCTGGCCGGTAGCGGACGAGAACTGCTGCGCGCCTCCGCGCGAGACTCCGCTCTGCTCGGCCATCTTTCACGTGCAATTCAACGACGCCCAAGCGCAGATAATAGCCAGCCAAAATTCCAGCAGGAGGGATCCACGCCGCTGCCGCCGCCGCGGCAGCGGCACCGGGCGGTTCGGCGGCGCGGATCCTAAGCTCTTAGAAATGCGAGCTCTGCATGGCTTCGTTTGTTAGCGGTGTTCTTTTCCCTTCTCCGCTATCCTTTGCCTTATTTTCTATTATATTTATATATATGTATATGTTATATTGTCATATTATATTTTATATTTGTATTATTTTATATTTTATTTTATTTTATATTATCCTTTGCATCATTCTTTCTCCGCTATCCTCTCTGCCTTATTTTCTGCGACCTTAAATGGAAAAAATCTGCCTATCCCACGCTTTGTCTACCTGCTCTGCTGCCGTCCCGCTCGACAGCGGATTACTGCGGAAGGCGAGAGCAAGTCCTAGACTTCGCTGCCTGTCCGGACCGTAGGAGAAGTCGGATGAATTTCGTGGAAAATACGTCACTACGTCGGCACTGCTTCTCCTGGGCTTTTCCTACGGTCTGCTTACTACGGCTTGCTTCGCTGCTCTGACTTCCCGGACCGGATGTCTCAGCTCCGGGGAGGAAGGCGCTCGCACTTTGCGACCAAGGTCATGGGTTCGCGCGTTGCAGTGGGCCTTTTTATATTACCCTGCAATTGGCAAGCGGTGGTGCTAGTAGGTTAGGCTATACAAGCTAACGTTTTAACTTTAATTTTTTACTTCCGTCGCTTTTTCTCTATTTTTCTCTTCGTATCTTTTTTCTTTTAATTCTCTCACGAGCCTCCTCCTCCTCTTCTCTCACTCTCTCTCACTCTCTCTCTCCATCTTTTCCCAATTTACCAGTCGAATTTGGTTTGATCGTCTCCGAGTTTCTTCCCGTCTCTACCTATCTTTCTTTTCCTCTCCTCTCTTCTCTCTTTCTTACTAATATAGCTAAGCGTCCCCGACGCAAAAGGTGAAGTTTTTGAGGCTTCTGCTCGCGATGTACCACACATATACAATTACCTATCTAGTAGCTTAGCAGGTATTAAGTCATTTAAAGTCTAGACCTTGACCTTTCTAGAGCCGGCCAATCAAAGGAGTGCTAAGGGGGAGTGTTGGGTTGCCGAGCAGTTCTGAACGACCCTTCGGATCGGACGGAGGGAGCCAGTTAGGCACTCCTTTCGAACGATAAATGTGCACACACTGTAGCTGTACATACCGCATATGTGCCTATGCAGGCATATACCTGTATGTATTATATGTATTTGGGTCGTAGCCCGTGGGTACATGGTTTCGCTCTTCACTATTCAGGTCGTTGGCTCGAGTCCTACAGTGGACGGTCCTTTATTTCCAACTTCGAGCGGTGGCGATAGTCGTTAAGGCTCTTATGCCTCTATAGAAATGGAGATGTTGAATCAGCCAACCTTTCTTTTACGCATGTACACGTGTACTTATACTAACTCATCCATATACAGGTCATTTACGCTTATGTACAGATCATACAGATTATGTACAGATGTACATATCCCAGTAAATACAGGTGAGTATAATGTCTTTTTCGGATTGCTGAGCAATAGACCAGATTGCTGAGCAATAGACCGTGACCAGAGGCGACAGGAGCTCCTGTCTGCAGGCTGGAGGCTGCAGTGTATTCGTTTTCTCGTTTTGCTAAAAATACCTGCATTTACGCATACCTGTTTACCCTTGAACGACACATATGTACATTTATTTTTATGTAGATATACATACATATAGGTCGTTTGTACAGTGCCTTAGGAGAAATAAACCTCTATTCAGGGGTTTTACAGCTCGCTGCAACCAAATCAGTAATCATGGATCAATGACATCCAAGGCGCCACGATTAGATAAGTATGCACAATTGTTCTGAATATATATATATATATATATATATATATATATATACATACATATATATATACACATATATATATATATATATATATATATATATTCTTCTACCTAATCCTGAATTGCTGTCACTCCGTCAATGTCTTCATTCCGTAATCAGTTTCTGCTTTTCTTTTATAGGATTATTGTTTATTATGCCGCGCTGTGCGTCTACCTCTTTCGATTATATTATTGAAGGCAGCAATGAGATACTGTAAACGAATGGTCGGTATTCCGTAGCACGCCGCCTGGTGTCAATATTCTAGTTACGGACGTTAGTAGGAAAATGCTATGCGGCAAAAAAGACTCGCAAATGATAGAGGCTAGAGCTCCGGTGATTCGCCGCTACTATTCTACTATTCACCACGTGACGAGCACGTGACGAGCGACTTATTAGCTGCAGCGGCGTAACGCCCAAGAACTCTGAGAGTTTCTCTCTCTCTCTCTCTGTCTATATATGTATCTATCTATCTATCTATCTATCTATCTATCTATCCATCTATCTATCTATCTATCTGTCTGTCTGTCTATCTCACCTCTACCTCTTAATACTGTATATCTCTAGCCTTCTTTCAATCTTGCTATCTACTTACATGTATATACAGGTATAGGAATATATGTATATTTATTTATTTATATATTTATGTATGTGTGTGCTGTGTGCACAGCAAATATGTATTTATTTATCTGTCTGTCTGTACGCTTTTGCCTTTTTCTAGCCAGTTCTTTTCTTCTCTGACAGCAAAGATTCTCGCCCTGCAATAAATACCGTCTACGGTTCGTGTGCACTTGATGGCCGCGCCGCCTTCTTGGTATCAACTTAAGCTCGCTGACTAAGGCTCTCATCGGCTATCGCCGCGCTTACTCACCTGCAAGGGAGCTTCGTCTGCCGCCCCAGCATTTTCCGTCATCGCACGCCCTCCGCACTCGAGAGCCCCGAGCGCTTCCGGTTTGCTTCCGGCCTCGCGTGCGCGGCACCGGCTGAAGAGCGCTCTCTCGAGCATCCACCCACATGCGGCAGATCTGCGGCGGCACCACGGCTCCGGTGCCACCCGCCTGAAGGTCAATGCTAGCCGCCCTGCCGCCGCATCCGCGAGGCGTCGGCGTGTGGCATCCGCACTGGCAGCCTCGGCGAGTAGGGATGCCACAGGGCTGACTTCTTGCTCGGCTCGTGACATTAATTTTTTTAACCTGAGCCTTAATTAGTCGGGCTATACGGGGCGGCGACGGCCGTACTAACTGCTCCGCGGCAGCAGTTCGCCTCTTAGCCTCTCTTTGTCCAGCGGCGGCGACTGCGGCAGCGGCTGATTAAGCTGCGGCAGCTGTCGCAGCCACGGTGATAGGATAGCGCATTGCTTGGTCGCAGCCACGAGGATCGGCACCGATAGTAAGAGACTTGGTGGACACCATTCAGAGCTCAGAAGTTGAAGCCGAAGCGAATCGTGTAAAGTATCTACGTCTGCAACTCCACGAAGCCATGAAGACCATGTGGGTGCTACGCAGGAGAGTCTTATACAGCGAACTCACGGCCTATGCGGCTTTCGGTACGCATTCGGTAGCCAACAGACTTTATCTCCGCGGTTTTTAAGTGACCGAATATCGCAAGTTTACAACTCGTCACCGGTTTGACCATACTATCCAATCTCCAAATCTCCAAGTCAAGATAGCTAGCCCTGATGACCAAGGTCGTGGGCTCGAGTCCTGCGGCAAATGTTAAGCGCTTGGATAGACACCCAGTGTTCTATTTGTGTGCTATGCAAACGAATTGTATATACTCTACACACACACACATGCACAAGCATGTATATAAACGTTTATATATATATATATATATATATATATATATATATATATATATATATATATATATATATATATATATATATATATATATATATATATATGGTGTGTGTGTGTTTTTTTTTGTGTTCGAGCTTGCTCAATCATCGGAGCATTGCAATACTCTACGTCACAGAACTAATTGATAGAGGGCATCCATTTATACCCAGAGCTTCCAAGGAAGTACAAGATGTCGGAGCTGTTTCGTTGCCATTTGAATCCAGCAGCCGCCTGTCGCTCTGATCATCTGCCTCAGGCTGGTGGGACAAGTGATCTGCCAAGTATGACACTGCTGCACTCAAGAAATCTTTTCCTGCGCACGTTCGGAGGGCCAACCAATTTCAAGGCTCAAGACTTGCCGCGATAGCTATGTATCTTTTCATAGAGTCGCGTGATAGTTACGTATCTTTTCATGGAGTCGCCTTCTGGTAAAGCGACTCGGGTGATGCGGCCCTGGTGGAGGGGGCCTAGCGATGCGGTCCGCACTAGTGCATTCATTTGCTGTCAATCTTGGACAAGATCTTAGACGGCGGCGACAGAAGCTGACTGAGCTATCTAGAATTTGAAAAAGTCAAACATAAATTACGCAACAAAACAGCAAAACAAAGAGCTTAAATGCTGAAAACCAAGCGAAAATTTTGAAAGCGAAAGCTTTCTGCTGCTTGTCAAGGCGCGTCGTCATAATCCTTTTTTTTCTATTTAGAACGCCAGTGCCTGGATAGACCTTCAGCTTCTTCTATGGTGCTTAAAAATAATTTTTTTAGAATTAACGGAAGTTATGTAACTTACCAAACCAATTGACCTGCAATGTCAGAGTCATGATAAGAATGTAACAATAAAAAGTCATTTATAGAGCGCCCTAAGAGAGCTAGAATTCTATTCGTGGATTTACAGCTCGCTGCTTGAAAGAAGCTATAGCCACCAGACAATCATCAGACAATCACCAGTCAATGAAAAGCAGGATTTGAATGCCTAGACTGGCATTCAAAAGCAAGAGCAAAAGAACGCTTGGCCCCCCTGGAAGACCCTTGGTTAGCGACGTGTGCTGAATCAAGCACTAAGTATCAAGTACTAATGTACTAAGTAAGCATCAAGTACTAATCAAGCCGCTAAGCACGCATGAATATGCAGACGAGTTCGCTGGGGTGCAGGGACAGCTGAAAGGAATGGGACGGTTCTTTAATTAAGGTCCTTCAAAATTAGGCAAAGTCAATGCAGTTTCAGGTAATGACAAAAGCCAGTAGTGAGTTACAGACTTCCAGTGCGTATGAACTGAAGGCCAGGTCACTAGAAGGTTTCAATTTAGTTCGAGGAACGGCGAGATGACTGGAAGCCGAGGAGCGAGCCGTTCGAGAGATCAGGATGCAGGGGCGAGGAAGTCGGATAGGTCAAGGCTGCTGCGAGCGAGTGAAGCGACCTGTAAGTCAGACACAGCAGATCTTGAAGTCGATCTGATTCTTGACATGGGGACAGGTGAAGCTCAGATAGAAGTGGCGCGATGTGGCAGCCACGTCGCTGACGACAGACCAGACGTCCTGCTGAGCTATGCACCATCTGAAGAGAACCAAGGGCAATCAATGCAGCAAGTCCTGAATAAAATGAATTGCAACTATGGAGACAGGATTTCAAAAACATGAGGAACTTGCACGTCATTAACCACGTGGGCTTCGCCTCTTTTCCAGCCAGTTGTAGCGCGCCTCAATAGAGATTTGTTTCTATGGAGCTACGCAGACTACTTTTTACTATTATTTATAAAGTTGGCATTCCCAAGAAGGCCATTATGCACTCGGTGCCTCGATAATCATAAATAAGGTTAGCAGATTCAACAGCTTCAGTTAAAAAACGGCAGAAGAGCCTTTAAGGCTACCGCCGTGTGCAGTATTGGATCTCCCCACTGCAGGACTCGAACCCACGATCTGAGTCGTGAAGAGCTAGCACCTTACCCCTAGGTCATGCTGTGCCGACTCTGCGCTGCGATATTGTCTAAAAATTGACTGCTAACTTTCTGGTTAGGCTTTAAGCTTTGATGTACGACTTCAGCGTGTACTGCTTCACTGCTACTTGCTCTGGAGTCTGCGATATGATCTGAGCCTTAGTGATATCACCTGGGCCTAATGACTTAGGCCCAGGGATGTAATCTAATGTAATGTATCTCCATCTGTAACTCCACAAAGTCATTAAGACTACGTGGTTGTTACGCAGGAGAGTTTTGTATAGCGCACTCACAGCCTAAGCGGCTTTCGGTACGCATTCGGTAGCCAACAGACTTCGCTCACGCAACAAAGAGAAAGTGGAAAGCACAGCCGAGTCAGGAGAGCAGTTGAGGTAGTGAGTAGCATGGAAGTAGCAGCTCAGGACCGTTGGAAAGGATGTGCTACAGTCGGCAGCAGGAGAGCAGTTTTCGTTACATAAGAATTGTGGAAGCGAGTTCCACAGTCTAGGACCTGCAGAGCTAAAGCTTCTGTCGCCAAAAGCCTTTGAGCGTAGGATAAGGCACTGATTAAGACGGCGGCCACTGATGACGACTGTTAATGAGTGCCGAACGAAAGCCGCCATGTTGAATGACGATGCAGGAATAAGACCCGAGACCAAGTGCGTGTGGGCGTGCTGCTTGTCCTTTGCAGCGGATAGAGATTTTGGCATTTCAGAAGTTGATCAGCAGGCGGCGTGGGGTCGCAGACAGGGCTAGAGTTCGCGATGAAGTCAGCAGCAGCAGGCAGCTTCAAGGTTGACGGCAAGGTCTGCGTAACGTGGCGCTCGCTCAGGTAACTAGCTCAGTGGCAGGAATTTCGAAAACGGCGATGGTTTCGATGCAGAAGGCTATTTTAAATGCACATCAAATGCACACAAAAAACTAAAGAGGCATTAGTGCGTGCAAGGGTGCACTGTCAAGCCACGCTCGTGCAATAAGAGAAACGCAAAGAAATTTGAGGCGACTGGACACGTTGCGAACCCAGAACTGAACGAAACCTGGCAAGCAAAAATGCCAAAGGTGAAGGAAAAATTGACATATTTTTGCAACGGAGAAAACTCGCGGCCTAGGGAAAGAGGATCTATTAGTAAGAAAATGCAAAGGAAATCTTTCTATTGCATAATAGTCCGTTTTGAGTCATGCGAACTTTCTGGAATGACATTGAATTCATAACGCAAGAAAATTTCTTAACATCCCATATTTAATTTTAATAATAATATCAACATTAATATTAATGTAGTATTTTGAAGCGCGAATGAGCTTTTTTTCTCTAGCAGTACAGAGTAAAGCAAACTGAGGAGCCGGCCGCAAGCTCAGTACGTGCCTTCGTTTTGGCGGATGACACGCAGCTGTGCCTGTGCTCCGAAGTGCTGGACCTGCCTTCCAGGATCTCGAACTCGCTCAGCTCCCTGGCCGCGGCGGGTATCACTGCCATTGCACTTGAGTAACGGGAAACTTTCTTAAGTTAAATGACTTCAATAAAACCAAGTTACCAATTGCGGCAAATGTAGCGTTATTCTGCATTTGAAAAGCCTAACCTTTAAAATGGGCTCGGGCTGCGCATCTTTAATATTGTAATTTTACTTTTTTATTGTAACTTATTGTAATTTTTATTGTTTTATACATTTTTATTGTAATATTACAATTAAGCAAGTAATTTGGGTGTCTTGTTACAACGTGACATTTTACTATGTAGTTTGACATTCTTCCTAGCGGCGAGTACGCGGCAAGCACTCACAACACCGAAGCGGGATTAAAGACGTTTGCTCACACGGACGCTGCAGCGGGCCAGTGCACCCCTGTCCTGCCCGGCGTCCTCGACGTAACTCATCGTAACCTTTGCAGCCCTTTGCTTAAATATTACTGCCATAAATCACAACAGCAGCCCATGACGGCTATGTCATAATCTCTGCTGGCCCATAAATCACTTTAAGCCATAAACTGGCCGTAGGAGGAATAACAGCGCAATAAATGCAATTGATCCATAGACCACCAACATCTCAAATTAGCCACATACTATACGATACCGATAACGCACTACTTGTAGGTCAATCGGCCTACCCAATAGAAAGCTTGCAATTTTCGAAACGCTGCAGCCAGGTTTGTCTGCCGTGAACGGCCCAGTTGCCATACTACACGTCTTCCTACAAACCTTCACAAGCTCTCTATCAAACTGCGTATCGACTTTCAGGTTTTTTTAGCACACCTTCCGGTCCCTTCATTCACTTACTCTAGCCCACCCATCGGAAATACTTCTTATTCGCAGGTCTTCGACGCCAATCAGCAAGGACCGGCTCCGTCTCGAGCGCTGCGCGGCGGCCATGTTTTGTCCGGAAGCGGAAGCCGGAAGACCTAGTCTGTGAGCGCGCATTCGCATCGAGCAGCAGCGTCGGCAGCCGGGCTCAGCGCGGAGCCTTCGTCTGCCGCTCCAAACTTGGCTGCAAGCTGCCAGATGCGCAGCGGAGCGGGCCGCCAGACTAATGCGCCTTGCGCCCACGAACTGCCGGCAGCTTAAAAGTGGCGATGGCGACCATACCCGAGTCCGCCTGGCTCCGCTTGTAGATGGGTCGGTCGGTCGGCTGGTCTCCACCCACGCGGTCAGCTTCCGGTCCGCACCTCTCTCGGTGCACTCTGACCGCGATCTGAGCTGACGGAGAAGCAAAGGAAGCGCCTCGCGCCGGAAGCGCACGTCAGTAGCGCTTCCGGCTCTTTCGAGTGAACGACTCGGATGCGACGCGTCCGCCTCGCTGCGGCGAAACTTCTTTGCCGCTTCCTCGGTCACGTGACAAAATTGCTGCGACTACTTTCGAGCATTCTCACAGCAACCGCATTTCGGCGAATTGCATTTGCTAAATATAATTAATTCCTTGGTATAGCGCTCGGACAGAGAAAGACGAGCATCTTGACCACTGGGCCAAACCAGCGAGCGCGGGCGACGTGGGTAATGGGACTCGCTACATCGTGGGAATTCGGAGCCTAGGAATGCCTCTCCATGATAAAGCGAATCAATGTGAAATAAAATATTCTATCGTCGCGAATCCTACTTTCAAAATCAAACGATCCAGATTCTCCTTCGCCGCGTATATTGCCGCAAATGAATGAAGCAGGTCTAGTCCAAACATTTCATTTCACATGCGCACAACGTAATGCAATTTAATGTATATCCGTCTGTAGCTCCAAAAAGACTGAGTGGGTGTGTTGCGCCTGAGAGGTTTATGTAGCACACTCAAAGCTTAAGTGGCTTTCGGTACGCATTCTGTAGCCATCGCACTGCGTCTCGCGTAACGGAGAGAAAATGAGAAGCATAGCTGAGCCTGGCGCGCGGTTGAGGGAGTCCTGAGCATCGAGAAGATTGATAGAATATTCTAGAAGATATTCTATTCTAGAAGATAGCTGCTCAGGACGGCTGAAAAGATGCGCCACATTCAACAGAAGGTCATGCAGAAGGTCATGCGAGAATAGAGGTCGTTGCGAACGTAAATGACCTCGCAGCTGCCTGACTGATGGACAGGGGCATGGCGACGCGGCTACCACACCGGCTTCGCAATTCCAAAATGCATTGGAGTTTAGCATCATGGGATTGTATTTCACGTTCCAATTGGTTTTAAGCTATCCAATCATAATTTAAGCTATCCAATCGTACCGCGTCCCTGATATGGCGACATTTAAAAAGAAGCTTAAAACGCATCTTTTAATTACAGTATTTAGTGGGTGTTTGTGATTCGTCCTTCGTGTGTATGTACCTGCTTACTTATTCGTGCCTGCTGCTTGCTATGCCTGCTGCTTGGGGATGTTACCACCAAATATTTGGTAATGCTTTATATGCGGCATCTGTAAAGTGCCTAGAAATAGAGAGAGAGAGAGAGAGAGAGAGAGAGAGAGAGAGAGAGAGAGAAAGATTCAGTTCTTTGAGGATGCTTTACAAATGTATTATTATTGTTATCATTATAAGACGAACGCCGAAAGCTCTCTATTTGTGTAGTTGGGAATATCTTGCCTGCCTACATTCTTTAGAGTTTAACCCTGGACGGGCGAGCAACGGCCGTTGCAATCACGATGCGGTTCGGCGGGGTGACTGTAACTTGTGCAATGTGGAAATATCACTTTTCATGTTTAAGGAAGGTTCGCATTCTAGAACATGCAAGCGCTGTGCACGTTATAGCTAACCCGTACGCTGTCTTTCCAGCGCATGTATGAAGCGCCGAGAAAGAGATACTTAGTCGTCTTAGAGTGCAGTAAAAACGTCTCAATGAAGTCTCCCTATCACTATAATTAGCATCATTACCATTCGTATGCTGCTTTGATGAGTTGTGGTCGCATCTTGGGTGTCGCATTCCTTGCTGGCGCCTTTAACAGAAATCTGGTTCAGGAGAGAAAGGCTTACTGGCTTAATCATAGGGCTTTGTATAAAAGATTATACGCACGCGTGGAGGCGTATTATTTTCTGAGCTGTAGTAGGCCGTTCAGGAACGTTTGGTGCTTCGGCTCCAGTCATCCGTACCGTGCCGGGGACGCACGGCATTTTCTATTTCCACTGATTGGTTCGAACTGATTGAAACTGATTCGATCGATGAGATGAGATCGATGAGACGATTCTATGAGCGGGTTTTTTAAACTGCACAGCGCGATCGAGATGCGGTGCGACCTTGCGAGACGCACGTTGGCGAGACGCACGCTGGCGCGCGTAGCTGCTGCTTGTACTCGTTAATTGCTCCAGCAGTATGAGCGGGCGCTATTTCTCTGAGCCGATTTTCCTGGCGTTTTTACAATCCACCTCCCTGTCTGCCACTTTAGCGAAGAAATTGTATGCAGAGTAGTAGGTTGGCTGTGCGCCGCATCGCGACCTTGACGCTCCGCAGCGCATTGCGGCACGCACGCCGCACGTTAGACATTCGTTCAATCTATTTATTCCTTCCTATCGCCCGCATCTATACCTTTGACTTTTCATCTTCGTACGGGTCTGAGTAATGAGTGCTCATTTTGTCGCATTAGACGACCAAAGTTGTGCAGGCAGCAGATATTAATCTATAAGCGCTGTTGACTGCTGAACTCACTTCTACCAATCGTATGCAACGAAGTCTCTCGCCTGCGGCCTACCCTCGTCCATGGTTCTCTGCCGTCCTGCGAAACTACTCTTCTGCACCTCACATCCTCCTCGACTGCCCTCCCGACTCTTATTCCCGACTTATATTCGTCACTTTCTCGTTTTTGATTATGAGGAAGATTTCTGGTGGCTAGCGCCTTCCCACAGAAAGGTGTTCATGAAACGTGCGCATGCTAAATCAGAAAGATTACGAGAGCGCTAGAGATTGCTAGAGGTTCCTGAATTTTAAAGCGGGTCCTGAGTTTTACTTTAATTTATTTCCGTCAATAGCTCCACAAAGCCACACAGACTAAGTGAGTGTCACGCAAGAGATTTTGCTATAGCGCACTGAAAACTTGAGAGGCATTTGGTGCGCATTCGGTGGCCAACAGACTTCATTTCACCTAAAACAAATGGGGGAGAGTGAGAAGCATATTTACGTCAGCAGGACAATCGCTGAAGTGATGAACGTGGAATTAGTAGCTCAGGATGGCTGGATTTTATGTGCCACATTCAGCAGCCGGAGAGCAGATGTTGCGTAAGAATTGTGGAAGCAAGTTCTACAGTCTAGGACCTGCAGAGCAAAAGCTTCCGTCTCCGACGGCTTTTAAGAGTAAAAAAGGAACAGCTCGCTGGGAATAGTCCGTAGACGATCTGGGGGTGTGAGGAGGCTGAAACTGTTGCAGCAGTTGAGCTAGCTATAAAGAAGCCAAGCCATGGAGGGACTTATGGGCCAGAGTAAGCATTTCGCTCTGCATCCGTTGATCTACCTGGAGCAATCGCAGCTCTTTTATTAAAGGAGATTATAATATCTCTTTTATAAAGAAGCAATCGCAGCTACTTTAAGGAGAGATCTGGCTCAGGGCTTCACCTGAGGGCTTTTTCTCACGTCGGTTGTGACTACAACTCTTACGGGCGCTCTATTATTGTGTCCGACCAATTCTGTTTGGATGTCGAAGCCGCTGCAAATCGTTTGTAGCAACGCTAACTAAAGGCCTGCACTGGCTCCCTGTCAAGCAGCGTACTGACTTCAAGATTCGATCACTCGCTTTCAAGTCCATTTATTCTTTGGCTTCAGCCTACCTATCAGAACTACTCCCCCACCAGAACAGGCATCGACCCACCCACTTTTCTTAATCTAGTCATTTAGTTACATATATCTCGCACAAACCTAGTGATGGTCGCGTGGTAATAACAAAGTGCCTAGAAAGAGATTAAGTTCTCTGAATGTAATGTAATGTAATGTATCTCTGTCTGTAACTCCACAAAGTCATAAATCCTACGTGGTTGTTACGCAGGAGAGTTTTGTATAGCCCACTCAAAGCCTAAGCGGCTTTCGGTACTCATTCGGTAGCCAACAGACTTCGTCTCACGCAACAAAGAGAAAGTGGGAAGCATAGCAGAGTCAGGAGAGCAGTTGAGGTCGGGAGTAGATGTCGTTGCGTAAGAATTGTGGAAGCGAGTTCCACAGTCTATGACCTGCACAGCTAAAGCTTCTGTCGCCAGCGGTCTTCAAGCGGAGGAATGGAACAGCTAATTTTTGTCCACACAGAACCTGAGGGCGCGAACAGGCTGAAACTGATGCAGCAGTTCAGCTAGGTACGAAGGAGCCAAGCCGTGGCGGGCCTCGTGGGTCAGCGTAAGAACTTTGCTCTGTATCCGTTGCTCAACCCGCTTCCATCCTAGCTCTTTTAGCAAAGGAGACATGTGCTCAAACCTCTGGGACTTGAAGACTAGCCTTGCAGCCATATTCATAGTCACCTACAGTGGCCTAATAGCTTTTTTTGGCAGCCCAGCCAAAAGAGAATTACAACAATCAAGCCGAGACAGAACTAAGGAGCTAATTAAATTTTTTCCAAGCAACTGTGGGAGACAGCTCCTGATCTTGAATAGGGATCAGACGTGATGGCTAGCTGTGGAGGTAGTCTTAATAATAATAATAATAATAATACACTTGATAAAGCGCCCTCAGAGAACTTAATCTCTTTCTAGGCGCTTTACATTTGCTGCAAAGTGAAATGCAATTGAATGGTAAGTAAAATCCTGCTTGAAAAACAAACAAAATGAATAATATGGTTAAGGGTGACATGCACAGGGTCAGCATGCAAATGTGGTTAGTGGCAGCATGCACAGTGTCAGCACGCATAAGCACATCAAAGACGAATCACAGGGACCCACTAAATGCTGTCCTAAATTTTCTGAATGAAGCTTTTAAAATTAAGGCAGCTGTCGAAAACGACACCTAAATTTTGAGCACGTGGTGATGGTCGCACAATAGCATCACCTATTAGAACAGCAAAGCCTTCTCATCAAGCCACACTCTTGGGGTGTAATATGAGCAGCAGTTCAGTTTTATCATCATTTAATTTCAGGAAGTTTTCCGACATCCAGGATCGAATATCGGCAAGGCAAGCATTCAGTTTCTCAGTTGCCGCAGCAGATTCCGACGGTTTGAATGACAAATACAACTGACTATCATCAGCATAGAAGTGATATCCTATTCCGTGGGCCTTAATCACTTTTCCCAGAGGTTGTGTATAAATGGAGAACAGCAAGGGACCGAGTACGGACCCTTGAGGGACTCCACAGGTGACCCTTCTCTTTAGCGAGACCTGACACCCACACGACACGGATTGAACACGATCAGACAAGTAAGATTTAAACCACGCCAGTGCTTTGTCTGCCAGACCGATCGTTGTTCTCAATCGTTCAATGGTGTCGAAGGCAGCAGACAGATCTAGCAAAGCTAGGGCAGTGACATTCCCGTCGTCGTTGCCACGTAGAATGTCATTTTTAACACGAGGGAGAGCAGTTTAAGTACAGTGCTGCCTCTTGAATCCTGATTGAAATGTTTCTGAAATTCCATTATTTTCAATATGGTCAACGAGCTGCTTAGCAACAATTTTTTCAAGAATCTTTGATAAGAAAGGAAGAAGGGAAACTGGGCGATAGTTTGCAAGGACTTCTGTGTCTAATCCAGGATTTTTAAGAATGGGTCTAGTGATTGCCGATTTGAAGGACTTGGGGACGACCCTTTTTTCGAAAGAAGCTTAAAAATCTTGGTTATGGCAGGGCTAAGTTGGTCTGCTAGTGAAGACCACAGAGATGAGGATATAGGGTCTTCAGGAGACGAGCTCTTTTTGCTAGACCTTATTAAGGTAGCCACATCGCATTCAGAAACCTCGGAGAACCTTTTAAGGAAGGTCACAGGTTGTGGAACCGCGATTGATTTAGTCGGAGGAGGCTAATGGAGGCACGAATGTGCACAATTTTTTCAGTAATGAAGGCTGAAAACTTTTCGGCTGAGGCCTTAATATCTGGGGAGTCGGACTTCACAACATTGGCCACTAAATGGTCTACTGTCTTATAAATCCGTTTATTGTCCGACTGGTAAAAATTCAGCTTTCGAATGAAAAAAACCTCGTTTTTAAGATTTCGGGTGTAAACTCGAAGGAAGTCTTTGAGGGCGCGATGCAGAAGTATTATTAGTATTATCAATTATCTTACGACGGTAATTTTATGAGTACATTGATAATCTTTGTTCAATAATTTCACGGCTTTCCTTATTTGTGTAACCGCTGCCGCTGCTGATATGTTAGAATGCTCGGGTCTGTCTGCTCGGTCTCCATTATTTCCCGAGTCATCAGCGAGTCCATTTACCGCCATTGTTTTGCAAGCGGAGTGGTCGCCGGCACTGTGGTCCGGAGTGGTAAAACCGAGGTCGGTTGCAGCAAGGCGAGTGAACTGTTTGAGAATGTTGTAGTATATATGAATATTATTGGGGCGCCGTGTTATAATGTCCGCACTGTCGCTGCTTTACTTGTCTTTATATCAAAATTTGGATCCGTGGCTAACTTGCAGTTGAGCCAGTGCGCGGGGTTAATGTGAGCCGCTGTACTCAGCAGGTTAAGCGCTTGCCCATCGCTGTGGCAGATTTTCGTAGTTATCATTCTCAACTTTACACTGACCGGGACCCTCATAAATTTCAGCGCAACATGAACGGCCTACGTTCGTTGCTGTCTGTCGCAGTTTCGAAGCCGCAGATCGGGTGCGGTCGGGCAACCCAGGTGCCATTGAAGACTGTAGCTCGCGCTGGCGGTAATCCCCAGCAATCACCTTTCAAATATCTGAGCAGCAGCTCCAAGGAATTCGAGACGCCTTCACCTTACAAGCCTGGCAAGGTACCTCTGCGGTACGGCTACGAGGTCAAATACTTCGCCGGAGGTAAGAACCTTTGTGGCTTGGTACCTTTTCGGTTTCGCCTGTTCGTGTTGCGGTGTGAACGAGCAGCGTACGGCGTAGCGAATGAATCGTTTCGGATTATTTTCTGGGTGATATTGGCATGTCTGTCTGTGAGCCGAGGTGGTGTGTGCGATCCCAGGTCGTGTCGAGCTGACGTCGACTCTGCTGCTGCTATGAAATCCACTGCTTTCTCCTGAGTTTTCTGCTTATTAGTGATCGCTAGATGTAACCCGAATGCGTGCGAAGTCCATGCGTTGGGTGCAAGTGCATCGAGCTTCTTTCCTCTGAGTATCGTCTAGATCGGCGGTTCTCAACCTTCCTGATGACGCGACCCTTTAATACAGTTCTCCTCTTGTTGTGGCGACCCCCCAACCATAAAATTATTGTGTGCGAAATGTGGAAATGCCTGTTTTCCGATGGTCTTTGTTTGTCGACCCCTGTGAAAGGTTCGTTCGACTCCCTAAGGGGTCGCGACCCGTTGGTTTAGACCGATGCAGTGGTGCTGAACCGGCTGAGTGCATGTTGTCGTTGATTGGGTGCAGCTGGGAGAGCTGCCCCTCCCCCTCCAAGCCTTGCAGCATGCCACTTTTGCGTGTGCCAACCATTAATATTGCCTTTCTCTGATAATGTCAGGGTCCAGCTCTCACATTGGTTCAATGCCCTAACTGACATTTGCACTTGGATGGCAGCAAACTATCTCGGATTGAAGTACGATAAAAACCACCTTACCAGTTATGGGCAAACCGATCGTGACTCGAAAGTCGGAAAACCTATCCCTCAAATAGGCTTCGCCAGCAAATGACCAGTGGCATCTGCTCGAAATCTCGGTGTTTAGTTCCAAAGTGTTCTCTCACACTAGACGACCACATCGGCTCAACAGTCAAGTCTGCCTACTTGCTACGTAACATCGCAATAACTTAGTACCGCGTAAACGGGCATACTGAATCCAAGTTAGTCCCTGCATTTGTGACATCACGTCTCGACTTCTGTAATTCACTGCCTGCTGGTCTACCGGCCTTTGCAAGCAATCAGGCCCTCACAGCTAGTGCAAAACTCTCCAGTAAGGAGGCTTGTCTGTCGTGAGTGTCAAAGTTGCCACATCTCACCACTTCTCGCCGACCTGCACCGGCTACCAGTCAAGCATTGTATCGACTTCAAGGTTCGGTCACTCACTTTTAGGTCCTTACATTCTCTTGCTCCAGTCTGCCTATCGGAACTACTTTTCAATCAGGCACTATTCTATGTGGACCGGGCCTTTAGTTTGTATGCCCCAAAGCCTGGAACTCGCTCCGAACGGACATCACGACATCCCCTGACTCGAGGCATTTAAACAGAACATAAAAACCTCCAGCCTATCTCTCCGACATACTCCCCCATCAGGCCAAGCATCGTACCACCCGCTTTTCGGAATCCAACAGTCTACAAATACCTCGTACAAACCTCAAATCCTTTGGAGACCGTGCATTTAGTTCGTATGCTCCCAAAGCCTGGAACTCCCTCCCGATCTACGTCAGAACATCCCCTGACCTGACCACATTTAAAAGGAACCTAAAAACACCTATTTAGGACAGCATTTAGTGGGTCCCTGTGATTCGTACTTCACGTGCTTATGCATGCTGACACTGTGCATGCTGCCACTAACCACATTTGCATGCTGACCCTGTGCATGTCACCCCTAACCATGTTAACCATGTTATGCATTTTTTTTGTTTTTCAAGCATGATTTTACTTACCATTTAATTGCATTTCCCTTTGCATCAAATGTAAAGCGCCTAGTTCTCTGTGGGCGCTTTATCAAGTACATTATTATTATTATTATCCCTTACAGCATTTGTTGTATCGTTGTGAACTATCCGTTGTGTGCCAATGCGTATTAATACTGTGCACAATATGACAAACTATACTGACATGCTTCAGGAACAGAATATGTAAAATGATTAAATATAGATTTAGTTCCCTGAGGGCACCATAACAATTTTTGATTATAATCATTAATCTCTAGCTATGTCCCGGGCTTCTCTCATCTCGGGAAGTGTGCTGTTACATATAATACACTTGTCTGTCATACAATATCGACACTCTTTTGTGTGTGTGTGTGTGTGTGTGTGTGTGTGTGTGTGTGTGTGTGTGTGTGTGTGTGTGTGTGTGTGTGTGTGTGTGTGTGTGTGTGTGTGTGTGTGTGTGTGTGTGTGTGTGTGTGTGTGTGTGTGTGTGTGTGTGTGTGTGTGTGTGTGTGTGTGTGTGTGTGTGTGTGTGTGTGTGTGTGCGCGAGCTGCGGCTGCCTTATTCTGCCTGGTCTACCGGAGCCACATGATCGGTGGATCGGTTCCAGTGCTGCAGCAGGCGATCCTTTATTGCCAGGCATCTGCAGGCGATCCTTTATTGCCCACTGCAAGCATTGAGTGATTGCGACATGCGGCTCTTCTTCTGCTGCTGCTGCTGCTATATAGATGACAGCATTTCTGAATCAGCATTTTGCCTTTACTTTCTACCTTTAACTTCTGTCGGCATGTTACCGCATATGAACGACTAGCAAAATAGGCACTCTCAAACCAGGTCAATAATAAGACTTGTATGAGAACTAAGTCTCTTTCTAGGCACTTTTTACGTAGGCTGAAAGCTATCAATGTCAATTGCTTATTTATTATGTAGAGTGTCAACATGCATAAACACACCAAAGACGTTTCCCTCGGACAGAGCAAATGTAAGCACGGCATTAAAACCAACTGCCACCTTGTGCAGCTGTAGTGATCCTCGTATGAGTCTTTGTACCCCAGCCTAGCACAGTGCCGGTACTGGGCTGCCCCCCCCCCCACCTTGGCTAGCGAATCTGAGTGCAGCGTTCCTGCTGCTGGGCTAGGGCCAAGAGGCTAGCCAATCGGAGCGCAGCGTTCCTGAGTCACAGAAGACAGCCAGTTCCTGTTAGTTGATGCCAGTTAATAATAAAAAAAAAATACCAGCTGATTTAACTGCCTCTTGAATAGCAGAAGAAGAGACCTTAAGACTATCACTACTGCTTGTAGTGGCAATAAAGGATCGACCACCGAAAGATTCGAACCCACGACCTCGGCACTGAGGTCGAGAAAAGCTACCGCCTTACCTAGTGGGTCATTATAAATCGTTGTCGAGTACTGTTGAATACTAGTGTTCTCGAAAGGCTTTTGCTATTCAGCAAGCCACGCACGCTTGCACACTCAACACAGCTCTTTTCAGTAGTTTTTCTGCTATCTTTTTTGGGTTACTAGGTGAAAAAACTTGCGCAATTAACTTATTTGGCGATTTCGGGTGGATTCGATAACGGTTGTGGTTTTCAAAGAATAGTTTTTGGTAGCACCATCAGAACACGACGATGTAAAAAAAAATTGAATGAGCCAAGTATATCCCTCGTTCAAGGAAAAGGCATTTCACCGACTGTCATGCAGTAGTTTCAGAATGTTCAAGGTTTGAGGCATTTGGTTTTGTTCATGCGCAGATATAAGCCAGACCTGGTTAGAGACTTGCAAGAAGTCGATAGTTCAGTCGCAGTGAGAAACCAGTTAGCTTCTAGTCTTTTAAGTTAAAAAAAAGAGCTTTGGGGCCATATAATACTGCTTTAGCAGCCTTGGCAAAAACGTGAGGCACCAAAACCAATGTGATCCACATGTATAAGATTTCTATTGGGATTTCGAGAAGTTAGTTAAGCCCTAGGAAATTGTGTAAAAGGATTCTTTAGAAATTTTTCGTTTTCACCGTGGATTTTAAAAGTTGTTTTCAATCATGTCAAGGCAATGGGTTTTGTCTGCTGAAAAGGTAGCAGGCTTTAAACCCTTTATGATTGCTGAAAAATGCCCGACACATTTTTCGAGAGGGGTCATGTATCCAGTACATCTTACTTTGCAGTAGCCCAACGGTGCTACAAAATAATATCAGCTAAACATGGTGCCAGTGTTGGAAGCCAGACATTGCCCCAGATACTGCAAATATAGGGTCATTGCGCATGCTAAGAAAACCAATGTGTTAGCCTGCACGATTTGTTACAGGTATTGTAAATTCAGGAAACCGGTTACAGGTATTGTAAATTCAGGAAATATATATATATATATATATATATATATATATATATATATATATATATATATATATATATATATATATATATATATATATATATATATATATATATATATATAGTTGGAGGGAGGTGTGTGTGCGTGCGCGCGTGCGTGCACACTCATTCGTGTGTGCATGTTTATAGCTATTTATGTCTTTGTGATTGCCCACACATGTGCTTCTCTTCTGGTTTATCCGTCCTGCTCCATACATGTGCTGTTTTTATACAGGACTGCTACCAAGACCAAAGGACTCTGGAGCGAAGCTTAATATGCCAGAATATAAGCCAAAAGACAACTGGAGCCCAAAACGAGCCTTGTTTGGACAGAATGATTATATAGGTATGCAGGGAGTGCAAGCTGCCTAGTAACGCTCACATGCAACCCGCAAAACTTGCCCTGTGCACTGCATATGTATGCCCTGGTATGCTTGTTGTGGGTTTTGTCTTCTGTTTGTATATACTATATTTATGTAATGTCATTGCCGGTGCCAGTGTCATAAGCTCGAGACCGATAATGTCACTTGCTGCAGCAACAGTGAGGGGGCAAGTCCCAAATCCGGTGTGCACTGATTCTTCGCAGTTGTCCATACTGTGGATGGACCGTGTGGCTACGACTTGAATGAACTTACCTGTTTGATCTCTAGCAAGTCATTACGATATTGCAGGGAAGGGCACACTAACAGGGCACACTCTAGCAGGCTGGCATGCACTATCAGCCTGATAAGAGTGTGCTACCCTAAGTTGACTAATGTGCTAGCTTCAGTGTGCTAGCTTTAGACTGACCAAGTTGGCTCTGTTGTGGGTGTGGCCCTGTTATGGTAGACCAGAGAAACATGGCTCATTCCATGAATTAACTATGGAAGCTATTGAAAGCAAGAAAAGTGCACACGATTAGGTTTCGACCGTTGCAAGATGAGTAGTGGATATTACTGAGTAGCAGGTATTTAAATGTCCGGAGAACAGTGATATGCTGACATGCCAAAGAGAAAATTGTGGAAATGTCGTCCCATTGATAGATTGTGTTGATGGCTGGGCATACATTTTTATTGTAATTGCAGAGTTCGTGTTTGCCTTTTTAGATCGAGTACTTTTGCTTTGCTTTGTGTTTATGCTCCGTGATGCGCTTGGCAAATGTCGCCAATCGACACTGCTACAGTGCATGGCTAAGACGTCGACTAATTTTGAATGCCCTTGGAAGCGTGAAAGCATGCCGAGCTGGTTTGGCCCAATGGTTAAAGTGCTCGCCCGACCAAGGTTTGGCTGAGGTTGTGGGCTCGAGCTCCGACGCATATGTGAAGCGCCTGAATAGAGATCAATGTCTCTTAGGGGCACTATAAAAATGAATTACACACAAACACACATATGCACACATTGCATTACATGTATGCCGTACAGTTTTATCCATCTCAGCTAGTACTCCCCGGCTGTGTCAGTCACTCGTCAAGTGACCAATATTCTTTGCCTGGTCATATGTGTGAGCCACTGAGATTAGTCGTTCATCTGAACAAAAGGGAATGCATGCGATATATCGCCACAGCCTGTTGGAGCAGCAGGATTAGGAACTCTGCAAAAGTAGAGCTCATGCTGAACTGTATGCAGGTTTTAATTGCTCACAAGACCAGCGAGCTCTGCTTGCAGAGCATGGGAAACTGTATACTCGTTTAAGCATCCAGAAAGTCTTTTTGTGCCTCTGGTCGTATAATCCAAAGGACATTAATTGGTTATATTTGTGGGTGCATATGAAATAGTACTTTATCCTGTTTGCTGGCTCATATACCGCTATTTGATATCCCTGATTAGAGCTGGGCTTAGAGCAGGACTCCCATCGAAGCTGAGTGCCTGCTCAGTACCAACCATCGGTCGACCCGCGGTTCTGGTCGCAGATTCCCCATTCTGTCTTTCTGCGTAGTGTGCAGAATGCTTTACCTGATGTCAAATTCCAGCTAATGAATGTCTTACAAATTATGCATTGGGCATCCTCTTTAGATTCCAGCCAAGAATCATGCTAAACTGACTAGAATAATGTGTCCCAAAACGTTTTATAAGAGTGCTCTCGACGAGCATGCTCCCCTATATATTGTCCTTGTACAGAGTCGTGGAGACTCCTAGTGGGTCTCCACGACTATCTGGCCCATTTCAAAGACTTCTTTCATCTCTACACCCGGAAGCTTGGAAAAGACAGGACTTCTGTTTTACTTAAGAACTGAAGTCCTGCCAGTCAGACTCAAAGCAAATTTATAAGGCAGTGGGCAATTTGCTTGCCAACTCTGAATGGTCTCATTCCCTGGATTCTAATGGCTTGGCCAACAAGTTTTCAGCTTTCATTGAAAAAATTGCATTTATGCATGTATGCCTCCACAAAGCCCCCTCCTACTGACGCAGTTTTTGAGTCACAACCTGCAACCTTCATTAAGCGATTTTTCAAGGTTTCTGCATATGCAGTGGCTAGGTTGATAAGGTCTTGTAACAGTGAGCTCGTCTCTTGACGACTCTATGCCATGCCTTGTGTTATTGTCTTTACTGGCAGAAAAACCAAGTCTCGCCATAGCTACGGTTTTTAATGCTTCTCTGAGTAGAGGGTTTTTTCCAAAGTTTGACCAATACTTGAAAAGGCTGGATTGGATTCGGATTTTCCTAGAAAACAATCGCGCAGTTTCCCTTCTTACTTGTTGTCAAAGATTCTCGAAAAGATTGCATTGAAAAGAATTAATTGTCAGAAAAGTCTCAGTCGGGATTCAACCGATACTCCACTCCACTGGAACTGCTCTCCTCCGGGTAACCAACGACATCCTATGCAGCAACAAAGACGGGAATGCCACAGCCCTAGCTCTGCTTGATCTGTCAGCTTCGTTCGACTTAATCGATCACGACATCCTACTTTATCTATCTGGCAGACGTGGCACTGGTGTGGTTCAAATCGTACTTGTCCGCTCGTGTTCACTCTGTGTCGTGTGGAGGTCAGGTCTCGTCTACCAGACCAGTCACCTGTGGATTCCTTTATATTTCTGTCCTCATTCCTTTGCTGTTCTCCATTTTGACTGAACCTCTTGGAAAAATGATTTAGGCCCATGGGATCGGCTATCACTTCTATGCTGACGATACCCAGCTGTATATGTTATTGAATATTAATAATATAATTCATTTGTATAGCACCCTTAGAGAACTTAATCTCTATTCAGGTGCTTCACCTAAGCCACCGGGCTTGAGCCCGCGACCTCGGCTATTCCATTTTGGCTGAGCTACCAAAAAAGCCACTAGGTCATTGCAGCTGGTGATTAATCGGTCTGCATGGCTAGTTAACTAATCCCAGAAGATATGCCATATGTCTGCTTTGTTGAAGGAGCTGCGATGGCTCCCGATTGATCAACTCGAATTAAGTCCTTCTCGAGTGTCTTGCCTGGGCATCACTGGCTGTGCACAGCAATGGTTCAGGTCCTATCTCAGTGGCAGACTCCAGAGTAATTTTCCGAGGAACCGCTTAAGCAGAGGTATTTCAGGGCTCTGGGCTCGGTCCGCTTCTTTTCACAGTTTATACTCTCCCTCTTGCCGATGTGATTGCCAGGCACAATCTAGGCTTTCACTTCTATGTGGATGACACTCAGTTGTACCTCTGCTTTGAGCATGTTTCCTTTGCAGCAAATGTAAAGTGCCTAGAGAGAGATTGAGTTCTCTGAGGGCACTTTATCAAGTGTGTTGTTATTATTATCCCTTCCAGTCCTCCAGCACGTCGAATTCTCTCAACTCCCTTGCTGCATGTATTGATGACATCTGCACATGGATGGCAGCAAACTTTCTTAAATTGAATGATGATAACGATCTATCTGCCAAGGTCAGACTGTTGTGCCTCCTCGTGAGTTTACTGAAGATTAACCTGTCTGCAGTCTTAATGTTTAGTGTGATCGTATTTTTGGTCGCATGCCTTACCATATCTGTGCCTTAGCAAAGCGTACAACTACCTTTAACATGCATATCCCGAAAGTTTCTACTTGTAGATCATTGTGGAGATGCTAGTCTTTCAAAATGAAATTAAAACATTTTGCATTGTGTATTGCTGCTATGCACTGCTAGAGGTGATTTCACTTGATTAACTTGAGGTGCTACTGTAACCACCACGGCGAAGTCCGTCGGTGACATGTCGGTGTTAAAAACGTATTGCCATAAGCTGTGCAGTTCGACTTGTGCTGTGCAGCTGCGAACAGCCAGCATAGCAACCTGCCATCCGAGAGCCTCGCAGCAGCTTGTGTGGCCTTGGCACTTAGACGATGCCTCCTCCTCCACCGAGGGTCTCCATGGCCGATGTTTATTGCCACTCCTCGGGCTTGAATCGCTAGAAAATGATAGTGACCTAGCAGGCCTTGCCTGAGAGGAAACGTGATGCATCTTCCCCAGAAATTTTTTGTTAATTTTTCAACGGTACATTGTGCATGCAAAGACTAAAAATGCACTGCTTTACTGCCTGTGGCGTAATTATTGCTTTTGCTAGCTACTGTGCACTCGGATGGATCCATAGGCAGCTGTGTTCACAAATTGTCATCAACCTCCAATTTTCTCGGCCATCGCGTTTTCTTTGTAGATATCCTTGGTGATGGTAGCATACAGCCTAAAGAGTTAATCAATGGTCCTGTTTGGCTTGTTGGATTCCGGGGCAACCTTATGCAAAGGATTATTAGGAGGCTCCGGTTCACTGGTTCGAAACTGAAGGCCATGCGGCCACATTTGCACGATGATTTACAAAAACAGATGCGCTTCTTCTATAAAAAGAAAAACTTGGTGCGTCGAAAGACGATCAAATATGGTCGTCACGTTGGATGAGACTCTTGAGTTGCTCTGCTGAGAACGAATGGTGACTTGTTCGTGTCCTCACCTCTCGGTTGATTGGAGATATTCAGACAGTGCCTGTTGCTCTGGTTATCTAGCTTGTTTTTTAAGCTGTCGTGGATGTGCACTCCATATTAAAGCAATTGGTTTGTACGGTTGTTAGTTGTGCAGCCTTCACTCGTATCTTGGCAAGTTTCTTCAGCTACATAACATTGCCAAAGATCAGTTTGCCTAGACAGGGATACTATAGGGATCTAAATTGGTCCATGCATTTGTGACATCCCGTCTCGACCTCTGTAACTCACCGCCTGCTATTCTACCTAACTGCAATCATGTGCATACAGTTTGTGCAAAACTCTGCAGCCAGGCTTGTCTGTCGTGAGCGTTGCAGTTACCACATCACACCACTTCTCGCCGACCTGTACTGGCTCCCAGTCAAGCAGCATATCGACTTCAAGGCTCTGGCACTCACTTTTGGGTCCCTTCATCCTTTGGCTCCAGCCTACCTATCAGATCTACTCCCCACCAGGCTAAGCAACGTACCACCCGTTTTTCTTAATTGAATCGTTTACCTACGCCTCGTAAAAACCTCAAATCCCTTGGAGAACGTGCCTTTAGTTTATATGCTCCCAGAGCCTGGAACACACTTCCGACTGGAGTTACGACACCCTCTGACTTGACGACATTTAAACGAAGCTAAAAACGTTTCCATTTATCACAGCATTTAGTGGGTCCGTGTGATTCATCTTTTGTGTGCTTATGCATGCTGACACTATGCAGCTGCCACTAACCATATTTCCATGCTGACTCTATGCATGTCACCGCTAACTGTGTTATGCTTATTGACGTTGAGCTACATTTAGACATTCGATCGCGCTTCCTTCGCAGCAAATGTAAAGTTCCTAGAAAGAGATTAAGTTATTTGAAGGCACTATATAGTCGTAGTATTATTATTTTTGTTAGGAGTTTCACCACTCGTTAGGTTAATAATAATAATAGTAATAATAATGCACTTGATAAAGCCCCTCAGAGAACTCAGTCTCTTTCTAGGCGCTTTACATTTGCTGCAAAGGGAAACGCGATTGAATGGTGAGTAATATCATGCTTGATAAACTACATGAATAACATGGTTAGGGGTGACGTGCACAGAGTCAGCACGCATAAGCACATCCAGGACGAATCACAGGAACCCACTAAATGCTGTCCTAAATTGGTGTGCGTTTAAGTTCTTTTTAAATGTGGTCAAGTCAGGGGATGTTGTGACGCAAGTCGGAGGGAGTTCCAGGCTTTGGGAGCATACGAACTAAATGCACGGTCTGCAAAGAATTTGAGGTTTGTACGAGGTATTGGTAAACTGTTGGGTTCCGAAAAGCGGGTGGAACGATGCTTGGCCTGGTGGGGGAGTAGATCTGAGAGATAGGCTGGAGCCAAAGAATGAAGTGACCTAAAAGTGAGCAACAAAACCTTGAAGTCAATCCGTTGCTTGACTGGTAGCCAGTGCAGGTCGGCGAGAAGTGGTGTGATCTGGCAGCTGCGATGCTCACGACAAACAAGCTTAGCTGTGGAGTTTTGCACCAGCTGTAATCGCCTGATTGCACATGCTGGTAGGCCAGCAAGCAGTGAATTGCAGAAGTCAAGACGGGATGTCACAAATGCATGGACCAACTTAGACATGGTATGCTTATCTAAACAAGCCCGGTTTTTAGCAATGTCATGTAGTTGAAAATAGGTAGACTTGACTGTGGAGCTGGTGTGGTCGTCTAATGAGAGGTCACGTTGGAACATGACACCTAGATTTCGAGCTGATTCAACAGGAGATATGCTGGCAGATACAATTTTGAGCGTCAGCCTTTCCAATTTCTGAATCACACTGGGTTTGCCCATAACTAGTAAGGTAGTTTTATCATTGTTTAGTTTTAGAAAATTTGCTGCCACCCGTGTGTGGATGTCATCAATACATGCAGCAAGTGAGTTGAGAGAATTTGAGGTGATCGAAGGCTGGGAGGGATCAAAGCAAAGGTACAACTGAGTGTCATCCGCATAGAAGTGAAAGCCTAGATTGTGCTTGGCAATCACAATAGCAGGAGAGAGAGTATCAACCGTGAAAAGAACCGGACCTAGCACGGAGCCTGAGGTACACCATATTTCAGAGGTACCTCGGATGATCTTTGTCCATTCACGTCAATACTCTGGAGTCTCCCACTGAGATAGGACCTGAACCACAGCAGTGCAGTGCCAGTGATGCCCAGGCGAGATGAGAGGCGCTCTAGAAGAACTTTGTGATCGATGGTGTCAAAAGCTGCCGAAAGATCGAGCAAAACAAGCAGAGACACTCTACCCATGTCTGCATTCCTAAGTAGGTCGTTGTACACCCTAAGCAATGCTGACTCTGTGGAGTGATTAGCTCTGAAGCCAGACTGGAACTTACTAGCAAGGTTTGAAGTTTCAATATATGAGTTCAGCTGGTCTGCCACGACCCGCTCCAGAGTCTTTGGTAGGAGCGGTAGAAGGGAGACTGGGCGGTAGTTGCTCAAGTTCTCTTGGTCGAGTGTCGCTTTCTTGAGAAGTGGCCTGACTGCAGCTTTTTTGAAAGGCGCTGGGACGTGACCTGAGGCTAATGACATATTAATGATGTTAGTTATGCATGGCAGAAGCAGATCAATGCAACGTAGGAGCAGGACAGTGGGAATGGGGTTCAGAGGGAGAACAAATGCAACAGCGGCAGACATCATTGGAATATTCGAATCTGCTGGATTCATTTGCGACTCGATATATTTCTCAGCCTAGATCAGCAGATCAATGATGCCTGTGTCCCTGAGGCTCTCTGTAGTTGATCATTATTTTCTAAGTAATCGCTTTCCTTTGAAATTGCAGTTGCTTGCATATCTTTTGGGAAGGCCTGTCCAGCCGGTACGCTATAAAATATAGAAATAAATATAATTCATTTGTATAGCGCCCTAGGAGCACTTTATCTGTATTCAGATGCGTCACACATGCCACGGTGCTCGATCGCACGACCTCGGTCAGACCTTGGTCGGTGCGAGCACTTTAAGCACTGGACCAAACCAGCGCTGTTGCTGTGAGGAGCATGTTGCTGAGCTACAGACAACCAGAAGTAACAACCCTATTAATTAGGCAACTCCTTATTATGAAAGTTTGGGGCCAGGAAGCTCTAGGGGGAAATGGCGAGGTGCTGTTTTAACGCTACGCTTTTTAAATGCATACGTAATGGGGATTTGGGAAAATTCTGTGAGTTCAGGTAGTACCCAAGCAGACCAGCCAGGCAATATACTGATTAGGCTCAACACTGCACAAATGACGTGTGAGTGTAAACTCTCCTGCGTAACACCCACGTGGTCTTTATGACTTTGTGGAGTTACAGACGGAGATACATTACATTAGCTTGTTCTATGCTTAGGATTCCTAATCAGCCATGATCAAAGAAAGTTTTGCCGTTCAGCATCCTTCGGTTAGACTAAGTCGGCAGGGATGCTACAGCCTAGCAGCTGATCTGATATGACTCCCGAATAGAAAGTACCAATGCATAGTAAGAGTCGGTAGAATTGGTGTTTGTTGATATTTATTGACACGTGTGATTTCACAGTCACCTACATAGGCAGCATTGTACTAAGAACACTTGTTTGGGCCCTGGGGAAAGGTATTATGGCATGCTCACCCAGCTTTGCTCTGTCCCATTAGAGAGCACACCAATCAAAAGAAATAAAGATTCATTGAAGAAATGTTCAATGACCCGATGAAAAGCTAAGACTGCAGGACGGAAAATTTTCGGTGGCCAGTCAGCGGCAGACGAGGAAACCCGAGAGAGTTCATGCCCGCCTGCAGGCTATCCCGGGGGAGACGTGCTGCTTCGAGGGCGTCTAGTCACGTGACACTCGGAGCTGGTCTTCTGTGTACTCTGCTCTCCATAACCATCAAATGATGAAGGAAAACACCACCCCAGTTCAGAATAAATTGTCTAAAGCATACTAGTCACGCTTGTGAAGTAGCTTTGCACAGTTAAGAATAAGTTTTACTTCGTCGATGAAGAAAAAAGCAAAACCTATGTAAGCACTAGATTGAAAAAGTACGTTTGTGTGCGTCAGAGAAGGTTCTGCTTAAAGCTCTGCCAAAAATCGTCGGTTTGACAAATTTCTCTGCCTATAGAAAGGTTATGCATGCAGAAAGGATGCATATAGAGAGGTTCGGCTGTAAGTGAAATGGATCGACCACAGTGGCAACGTAAGTACATTAATCGCCTTTCAGCAGCTGACAATGGCTACTCAAGGCCGAAGCCCGCAGTGCCTGCAAAGAAAACAAGGCAGTAAAATGCGACGACGATCGACTGCTGGTCGCCACCCTGTTTGACAGGCGTCGCGTCGTCGTCGTCGTCGTCGCAGGAGCTGGCACAAGCAAAGGCCCACAGGGAAGCAGTGTCGAAAGTGTGCCTTGTAAATACGCGGTAAAGCGATGTTGTTCAAGCATTGAAAGACAGAAGGCAGCGGCCAGGGTGGCTCGAACGGCCAATCGGCCATTGGTTGTGGTCAAACAAAGGAAACGATGTCGGCTTCATGGCTATTGATCGCGGCAAGCGAGAATTAGCTCGGGCCGAGGCTGCAGCTGCCTCAGGCAGCTGCAGCTTCATATTGCCATAATAATTCGCTCACGGCTCGTACTGGCGGCTCGTACAGACGAAGCTTCGGAATCTTAGAGGCCCAGGTGTCCCAGGTCTCCTCTATACCCAGGTCCCCTGTATTCGAGTCCTGCAGTAGGCGATACTCTTTGGTAAAAGCCGGTAATGCTTGCCTAACATTGTAGAGACGAGGCTGATAAATCAGCCTCCCTGTATGCTTTATTTAAAGTGGCTGGTGTAGTTATTACTAAATTATTAACACCAATGAAATAAAATAACACTTTCAGAGAACTAAATCTCCTAGGGATGACATGCACAGGGTCAGCATGTAGGTATGGTTAGTGGCAGCATGCACAGTGTCAGCACGAAAAAGCACGTAACGGACGAATCACGTAGACCCACTAAATGCTGTAATAAGTAGATGCGTTTTTAGTTACTTTTTAAATGTGGTCAAGTCAGATGATGTCGTGACGCAAGTCGGAAGTGTGTTCCCGGCTCTGGGAGCATACGAACTAAAGGCGAGGTCTCCAAAGGATTTTAGGTTTGCACGAGGTATAGGTTAACGATTAGATTCCGAAAAGCTAGTGGTACTATGCTTAGCCTGGAGGAGGGGTAGATCTGATAGGTAGGCTAGAGCCAAAGAATGAAGAGACCTAAAATTGAGTGACAGAACCCCGAATAAAATTGAGTGACAAAACCTTGAAGTCTACCTAGCATTTATCTAGCCCATCGGAAAAGCTCTTCCTGAGAGACTGTGTATGCGTACCTTCTCCCTCTAGTCATCGGTGAGCATATTTCTCAGGCAGGGGCCGTACTGAAAGGGATGAAACTGGGCTGGCTGTATCGGTCAAATAGTAATTATACATCTGTATTACATCTGCATTCTTCTGAGGATTTGATCTCTTTCGAGGTACTTAGCATATGCTGTAAAGGAAGCATGATAAAATAGTTGGTGGTAACATCCACATGCCAACAAGCATAACATGGTTAGAGGTAGCATGCACAGTATCAGCATGTAAATACGGTTAGTGGTAGCATGCACACTGTCAGCATGCATAAGTACACAAAGGAAGAACCACAAGAACTCATCAAATGCTGTGAGAAACAGGTGCGTTTTTAGCTTTTTTTAAATGCTTTAAAGGTCAGGGGATGTTGGGATGTCAGTACGGAGTGAGGTCCCGGTTTTGGGGGCATAAAAACTAAAGGCACGCGACTACCCCTAGACCTTCGTTAGGTCACGTGACTACCGCCATGTAAGCATGACCTCCCTATAAGCATTGAAAATGGTCCAGCGGAGGGTATCCTTATAGAGAGACTGCATCTCATAGTAAAGGTCGGCAGAAGAGCCTTAGTGCCTATCGCCCCCCTTGCCGTCGGCAAATAATTATTTCCCGATGCTTGACTCAAATCCACGATCCTGGTCGTGGGTTTACGAACACCTTCAGATATCTGTAAGCTAAGAAAATCGCTAGTTATTTTGATTGTTATCAAGCAGTACTCTCTGTGAAGTTTCTGCCGCCCCATATGAAGAATTGTAGCTGTGTCCCTAGCTGCCGTAAAGTTCCTGCCAATCTGAGAAATGGCCAGCTCTAGAACGCTCTAGAACGCTCTAGAACGTGATAACTTTCGAATAATCTCTTCGCTGCGTGAGACGAAGCCTGTTGGCTACCGAGTGCGCGCCGAAAGCCGCTCAGGCTGCGAGTTCGCCATACTAAACTCTCCTGCGTAACACCCACATGGTCTTAATGACTTTGTGGAGTTACAGACGGAGATACATTATAGATACAATAACTTTCGTCCAGCCTCCCTTCTGCCTGGTATCCTAGACACTCGATCGATTGCTGCTCCAGTAGGTAAATGATTACACTAGTTTGTCAGATCTTCCGATCTGCGAGTTCAATCTGGATTTAGAGACGACTTCCAATAGAAACTGCATTGCTGCAGATTAAAATGACCTTTTGGCCTACAATGCTGGTCGGGGTCTCTTCGCTTAATTCTCATAGATCTCTCAGCAGCATTTGATGCCATTCACCACGTGATCCTTCCGAAGTGCCCCTTCATCCCTGGCGCAGCGCTGAATTGAGTTTGGTTCTATCTACGCGACAGATGTAAATGGCTGCCGGCCATGCAGACAGCTCTTAAGGTACGGGGTACATCAGCGTTTGGTGTCAGGTCCTCCTCTTTTCACTATCTACACTCTTCCTCTCTCCAACATCGTTGCCAAACGCAACCTTGGCTTTCATAAGCCTTTCTCCTCATTCAACTCACTTTAGTCCCTTGCGCCCTGCTTCGCTAAAATTAGCCTTTAATATATAATAGTATAATTAATTGGTATAGCCCCCTAAGAGAACCTAATCTTTGTCCAGGTGCTTACGCATGGCGCAGAGCTCGAGCACACGACTTTAGTAGTTACATGTGAGCATCTTACATGTGAGCCAAACCAGGCCCTTGGATGGCCACTAGCTTTCCGAAGCTTAAGTCAATAAAACCAGCCTAAGCTATGGACAAGCCGATTGTAATCATCAATTTGAAAGATCTCTCCCTCAAGATTGGTTCATCTGATATCATGTGATGCCTGCCGTATTCTGGGCGTGCTGCTCCAAAACAACCTGTTATTGGATGAGGGTACAGCCTTCTCTGTAATAATAATAATAATAAAATGAAGAATTCGTTGCTTGTGTAGCACAGTAAGAGAACTTTTTATCCAGGCGCTTTGCACAACTCTCTGCAAGAGAATCAGTACCCGACGGTTGGTGACATGCACGGCATCGAGCATGTAGAAAGTAAAACTCCTGCGTGCTAAAGCAAGTATTAATAAACTCCCCGCGACTGGTTAGTAGGACCTGTGGCAAGTAGCACGCACTGAGTCATGCGCTCGATACGTATTCAAGGCAAAAGTGGAGCAAAAAAAGACCAAAGTTGCACGAACGGCCGAAGGAAAAGCTAACTGGAACAGATGCGTCGTTAGCGTGGACTCAAAATAAGAAAGGTAACGTTGTTGCAGGTAAAAAAAATACTGGCTGATTAAAGAGACTCTTTTATATAGCAGTAGAAGACCCTTAAAGGCTATCACCACCTCCTGCAGCGACAATAAAGGATCACCCGCAGAAAGATTCGAACCCACGACCTCGGAACCAAAGTCATGGAGAGCAATCCCCTTATCTAGTGTGCCATCACAGCTCACCGAAGATAGAGACCGAAGCCGGAAGCGAGTTGGAATTTTGGTCGATCGCCGACATGTCTTCATCTAGTGCCAGGGGCGGCAAGATGCCTGGATGCAGGAGAGCGTATGGTGCAACAGCACACCGGAGGAGCAAGAAGGTCGGATAGGTCAAGGCTAGGGCCAGTGAGCGAAGTGACCGGCAAGTCTGACTGTGGATCTTGAAATGAAACTGAATTTGTTATGCATAGCCAGTGAAGCTGAGAGAGAAGCGGTGTGGTGTGGTCGGTACGCCGTTGGCGGCAGAGCAGACGAGCCGCTGAGCCTAGCACCAGTTACAGACGATCAAGGGCGATGGCCGTGAGGGAGTCCAAAATAAAAGTTATAGCAATAATCTAGACGCGATGTCAACAACGCGAGTACTAGTCTGGCTGTCATGCTCTTATCTAGGCCCTGATTTTGGTAATGTTCCTTAACTGAAAGTTGGCCGACTTGACAGTGGAGGCAATGTGCTTATCTAATGGCCATTCCTTTAGGACCAGTGCTCGTCTAGATAGCGGTCAGACTCAGTAGAGTGATGCCAGCTAGAACCAATCTCGAGGGTTGGGTCTTCCAACCCTTTCGGGTTACACTGGCTTTACTTCCAGCTATTATGTTAATCTTAGCATAATTAAGCCGCAAGAAGCTAGTAGCCATCCCAGCGCCAATGCCGTCGATGCAGGCTGTAAGGTAATCGAGTGAGTCGGATGAGGAGCGAGGCTTGGAAGGGTCGGAGGTTACGTAGCGCTGCTGTCGGAGTGCAAACGAAAGCAAACAGATTGTGCTGGGCCATAGCTGGGCCACTAGATGGCGCACTGGGTGACTGGCGATCGCTTTTCGCAGTCTTCACAGGGTTTTTCGATTTGTGCGGTTGGCGATACTTAATCGCCGCTGCACTCGCTAGCGATAGCCACAAAGGCACTTTTGTCGCTATACAAAAGATGCTGCTAAATCAGCAAGTATTTGTTTAGCATCTACCAGAGGAAGAGTAAAGATAGCTCACCGACAGGCACTAGCTGCCTATCAAGAGCAGCGTCTCGACTTTACCCCGCTGCCGCCGCCGCTTGAGCCACGCGAGGGACGCCGCAAGCTACAATGCGGATCAGTCTACCATTGATAGCTTTCACAGCCTCCACTCTTGCACTCCACCTTGTTGCAGAGTCACGTTTGACAGTGATGGCTAAGGCTTTCTTCAGTTCTTCCCACCTCGGAGTTAATATTGAAAAAAATAAGTTTGTGGTCTCTATTGTTGAGATTGTTTCACTCCCCGATAGATCCCTACGTTCCCTTGCTCCGGGTAACTATCTGAATTAGTTTCTCATCAAGCCGTCAGTTGGACGACCCCCTCTTCTGACTCTAGCCGATTACTAGTGCCCCTTACTAACTTCAAATCCCCCAAGACCGCGATTCCAGCTAACATGCTCCCAAAGCTTGAAACTTACCACCGACTAACCGCAGTATCTCCTTGATAAAAATAATAATGATAATGTACTTGATAAAGCGCCATCAGAGAACTTAATCTCTTTCTAGGCGCTTTACATTTGCTGCAAAGGGAAGTGCAATTAAATGGTAAGTAAAATCATGCTTAAAAAACAAACAAAATGAATAACATGGTTAGGGGTGACATGCACAGGGTCAGCATGCAAATGTGGTTAGTGGCAGCATGCACAGTGGCAGCACGCATAAGCACATCAAGGACGAATCATAGGGACCCACTAAATGCTGTCCTAAATAGGTGTGTTTTTAAGTTCCTTTTAAATGTGGTCAGGTCAGGGGATGTTCTGACGCAGGTCGCGAGGGAGTTCCGGGCTTTGGGAGCATACGAACTAAATGCACGGTCTCCAAAGAATTTGAGGTTTGTTCGAGGTATTTCTAGACTGTTGGATTCCGAAAAGCGGGTGGTACTATGCTTGGCCTGATTGGGGCGCCTGATCGCACATGCTGGGAGGCCAGTGAGCAGTGAGTTGCAGAAGTCGAGACGGGATGTCACGAATGCATGGACCAACTTGGACGTGGTATCCTTATCTAAACAAGCCGAATTTTAGAAATGTTATGAAGCTGAAAATAGGCAGATTTGACTGTGGAGCTGATATGGTCGTCTAACGAGAGGTCGCTTTGGAATATGACACCTAGATTTCGAGCTGATTTGACAGGAGATATGCTGGCAGAGCCAATTTTGAGCGTCAGCCTTTCCAATTTCTGAATCACACTGGGTTTGCCCATAACTAGTAAGTTAGTTTTATCATCGTTAAGTTTTAGAAAATTTGCTGCCATCCATGTGCGGATGTTATCAATGCATGCAGCAAGTGAGTTTAGAGAATTTGAGGTGCTCGAAGGCTGGGAGGGATCAAAGCAAAGGTACAACTGAGTGTCATCCGCATAGAAGTGAAAGCCTAGATTGTGCTTGGCAATCTCATCAGCAAGAGGGAGAGTATAAACCGTGAAAAGAACCGGACCTAGCACGGAGCCCTGAGGTACTCCATATTTCAGAGGTACTTCAGATGATCTTTGTCCATTCACGTCAATACTCTGGAGTCTCCCACTGAGATAGGACCTGAACCACTGCAGAGCAGTGCCAGTGATGCCCAGGCGAGATGAGAGGCGCTCTAGAAGAACTTTGTGATCGATAGTGTCAAAAGCTGCCGAAAGATCGAGCAAAACAAGCAGAGACACTCTACCCATGTCTGCATTCCTAAGTAGGTCGTTGTATACCCTAAGCAATGCTGACTCTGTGGAGTGATTAGCTCTAAAGCCGGACTGGAACTTACTAGCAAGGTGTAAGGTTTCGATATATGAGTTTAGCTGGTCTGCCACGACCCGGTCCAGTGTCTTTGATAGAAATGGTAGAAGGGAGATTGGGCGGTAGTTGCTTAAGTTCTCTTGGTCTAGTGTTGCTTTCTTGAGGAGAGGCCTGACTACAGCTTTTTTGAAAGGTGCTGGGACATGACCGTGAGTCCTTATTTGACGACAGTCGAGAGGAAGCTAAAACCCTACCTATTCAACGCAGCCTTTTCTCTTTCCGAAAAGATAGCCAACTTGGGTGAATATGCGTTACGAAAATGTGCATGTTGTGACTAATCGCAAAAGTGGCATGTCTTTGTATAGCACCTCGGTGGACCTCTATTCCTTGATTCTGGCTAACCAGTACACGATTGAGGAAATCTTACTAAACGGGATCCTACTAACAAGCTGCCGTGAGTGATTCCTTTCGCACTTTGGCCAATCACTTGGCCATGTCCTTGGCCATGTTGGCCAATCCTTGGCACGATACTTGTGTGCTTACGCATGCATACCTGAGTAGGACACCTTACTTGTCTTTTAGCCTGGAGCTCCCTCCCAACCTGCGTCAGAACATCCCCTGACCTGACCACATTTAAAAGGAACTTAAAAACACACCTATTTAGGACAGCATTTAGTGGGTCCCTATGATTCGTCCTTGATGTGCTTATGCATGCTGACACTGTGCATGCTGCCACTAACCACATTTGCATGCTGACCCTGTGCATGTCATCCCTAACCATATAATTCATTTCGTTTTTTTATCAAGCATGATTTTACTTACCATTCAAATGCATTTCCCTTTGCAGCAAATGTAAAGCGCCTAGAAAGAGATTAAGTTCTCTGAGGGCGCTTTATCAAGATCATTATTATTATTATTATTATTAACTATTGGCCAGTGCTTCTCTTTCAGTGAACTAAACAGCGCCTGAATAGAGAGTAAGTTCTCTTAAGGTAATACATAAAAGACATTATTGTTATTATTATTATTACTATAATCTGTTTGTGTCTCCCCTGGGATTGGAACCATTCTCATCGGCTGAATTTCTCATTATGCCTTTCGGAGTGTGTGCAGCCGATCAGGGCTCATGCTGATCAGGAAGGGGTGTGGCCAGGAAAGCCTCCGGTTTCGCTCCTTCGGCCCTTGTGATGATTGGTTGCCTGGCAAGGTCAAGGTTCTGCCACTCTAGACTTTGTTCTGGATCTCTGAATCGGCAGCTTGTCATTTTTTCCCAGGCACTACTTACTTGTTTGTGGAATGCGCCCCGCCAGCTCAGCTCACTAACTTCCGAAGCGACATCCCCTTGCTTGACATTTGAAAAGAAGCTAAACACCCACCCGTTCCACAAAACACTCGCTCCGTCGTCGTAATTTTTCCTGTGTTTGCTTGACCGTGCTAAAATAGTGCATATCATCACTAGCCAATCGTCATGCTTACTTTCTAACGAATATAAAATCCTAAGAAAGGAGTGTTGTGCTCTTAAAACCACTGTTATGCCGCTGTATTGCATTATGCTGGATCTGCACACCACGGTCCTGTAGTGGGCGATCCTTTATTGTCCACTGTAAGCGGAGATGATAGTCGGTAAGTCTCTTCTGCCAGTATATAAATGAGGCTGTTAAATCTAACCTATTTCTATTTAATCATCAAACTATTTTTGCACGTTTCCATTTATGAAAGCGCTGTAGTGACATTAATATGCCTGCGATGCATCGTAATGTGCCAGCTATTAAATAGCCAGCAGTCCAAACTGCGTACCCTGTGGCTTACGCAAGCGTCCCTCCAATTCATCTACGTATGCTTCTCAGTTTTTGTCGCGTTCGACGAACGCTTTCGCTCGCCGATTGTGCATTGAAGGCGCACAGTCTTCTCCGAGTTCGGAGTGCGCTCCGCTAATGGAATGATGTCAAGTCAATGTCCTGGTCTAGGCCATCGGGCTCTGTGTGAAGCTCGTAGGAAGCCGACTGCTATGTCTAACTTTCTTTGTAAACAATGTCTTGACAACTCGGGTCAGTCGCTATCGGCAGTAACGAAGCGTTGCGGTCAAAATTCGTCCGCCAGCCTCGAAGCCAGCTTGTCAGCCGTGCTTCCTGGCGATGCTCTTCGGTCGATGGTCACCCAAACGCGTCAACTTATTTCAATCTTATGCTTCTCAGAGGACGTTTGCTGTTCACTCTCGGTTAAGCAGTGCTCAGTGAAGTGTCTGAGTAGGCCTTCGTGCGCCCCCTCAGGGAGGCGCTTGGATTCTGCCGGGACCCCGATACTTTTTGAGTAAGTCCTGCAGTCAGTGGTGTAGTTTATATAGCGGCCAGGCTTTCAGTCTGATGTTACAGAAATGGCCGAGAGCGCCGCCAGACAAAGAGCAGTTGTGCAAGCTTAGTACCGACCGAGAGCCTGATTTGATTGCTCGACTGCACTTAAGGTAAATTGGACCGAGAGAGCGACTACGGTATAAAAAGATCCCGAATGAACGTTTCCCGGATGTGCGCGTGAGCCGCAATGGCACACTGGGTACTGTTGATTACTAGGTACTGTTGATACACACTGTTGATTTTTATTACCTCGATCCCGAGGTCGTGGGTTCGAATCCTGTAGTGGGCGATCCTTTATTGCCACTGTAAAGCGGTGGCGATAGCCGTAAAGGCTCCTCTTTCGTTATACAAAGGAGGCTGTTAAATCAGACTTTTTTTAAATACCCCTCGAGGCTGGCGAAAAATGTTACTTCTGCCCGCACGGGCAGGTGCTGTGCAGTGCCTTGCGATCGCGATAAGCCGATGCTTCCTGGCTCCATCGCTGACGCATCCGTCGTCCTTGCAACGTTGCGGATGGCGTCAGGCAGTGGGCGTGGGCGCAGCGCTTCGCTAGTATAATCGAAAAGTCTCGTCACTCGTGTGACTACGTGTGACTACATCGTGTGTGTGTGTGGGAGAATCGCGTGCAATCGGAGGGACGTAAAAAGGCAGTAAGTGGCCCGCCCGCGGCCACTGACCTCGGGCCACTGACCAGGCCGGCAGTGGCCATTTTTCGACCGTTGCAGGCCACGAGTCGGTCCAGCTCTGTTGCTGCTAGCTGGCAACCCGGCACTTATGCAGAGCAGCCTAGCTAGGGATGCGCCCCCTGGCGTTAGGCTGCGTTCTGAAGCGGCAGCAGTTTCGGTTCAACGCTTCGGTTTTACGCGTCGCGCTATTCTCGCCGCCGCTGCCGCTCCATCGACAGCAACGCGAACCTCAGAGACGTCCTGCTCCTTTAAATTATCTTTATTAATAATAATAATAATTCACTTGATAAAGCGCCCTCAGAAAACTCAATCTCTCTCTAGGCGCTTTACATTTGCTGCAAAGGGAAATGCAATTGAATGGTGAGTAATATCATGCTTGATACACAAACAAAATTAGTAACATGGTTAGGGGTGACATGCACAGGGTCAGCATGCAAATGTCGTTAGTGGCAGCATGCACAGTGTCAGCACGCATAAGCACATCAAGGACGAATCATAGGGACCCACTAAATGCTGTCATAAATAGGGGTTTTTTAAGTTCTTTTTAAATGTGGTCAGGTCAGGGGATGTTCTGACGCAGGTCGGGAGGAAGTTCCAGGCTTTGGGAGCATACGAACTAAATGCACGGTCTCCAAGGGATTTGAGGTTTGTACGAGGTATTGGTAAACTGTTGGGTTCCGAAAAGCGGGTGGTACGATGCTTGGCCTGCTGGGGTAGTATATCTGAGAGATAGGCTGGAGCCAAAGAATGAAGGGACCTAAAAGTGAGCGACAAAACCTTGAAGTCAATCCGTTGCTTGACTGGTAGCCAGTGCAGGTCGGCGAGAAGTGGTGTAATGAGGCAACTGCGACGCTCGCGACTGACAAGCCTAGCTGCAGAGTTTTGCACCAGCTGCAATCGCCTGATTGCAAATGCCGGTAGGCCAGTAAGCAGAGAGTTGCAGAAGTCGAGACGGGATGTCACGAATGCATGGACCAACTTAGATGTGGTATCCTTACCTAAACAAGCCCAAATTTTAGCAATGTTATGAAGCTGGAAATAGGCAGACTTGACTGCGGAGCTGATATGGTCGTCTAACGAGAGGTCGCTTTGGAATATGACACCTAGATTTCGAGCTGATTCGACAGGAGATATGCTGGCAGAGCCAATTTTGAGCGTCAGCCTTTCGTCAGTCTGGCGCTTTTTCGACGGCCTTGTGGCTCCTTGCATCCTGGCATCCAGTGGGCCACGCCGCTCCTCGGGTCCGGATGTCGTAGATTTCGCCCCTGCCAGTTCGGCCTTGAACGTTTCGGCTTCGGACGTTACGACGGCGGGGGGGGGGGGGGGGGAAGTTTCGGCGGCCTCCATAATTAATATACACATTCATTTGTATAGTGACCTAAGAGAACTTGATCTCTATTCAGGCGCTTCACATATGCCACGGGGCTCGAGCCCACGACCTCGGCCAGATCTTGGTCGGGGTGAGCGCATTAACCACTGGCTGCGGCAGTTGACGATTTGGCAACGAATGCGTTTGCCATTTGTTGCCAGTTAATGGGCGCTTTATGCATAAGGGGATTGGCATTTTTGCTTTTCACTTAATCCTTAACTACTAAAGGCCACCGTGCCTGCCCTAAGAATTAACTTTTGCAGTGCTCTAATTTGCTGATGTTTCGTTACCAGTGACGTCACGAAACGATCTGGGTTTCAAGTCTGCCCTTCGTTCAAAAATATTTCTAGAATCTGCAAATTATTTTTGAGTAATCAGTGACCGCACAGCAAAATATATAGACAAATTTGCGCTCGCTCTCTGTTGGTAAACTGAATCTACCATTTTATTTTAGCCGGGTATAGTCTGACACGTTGCTACTTTAAGGAAAGCTTCGAGCCATGTTTCTGCAGATTGCATAAACAAGGAAACAGTCATTACATGCGATTAGTAGGAAGCTCGCTGAAGAGCTAGCTTTAAAACTTAATTTTTCACGATGACCCGTCTCATCTAGTAAAAGATTGCTTGTTGTGCAGTATCGTATAGCTTCTATGGTTGGCAATGACGGCGGTGCCTTGCGAAGAAGCAGCGAGCAGATGAGGGCTGCGAGCCAGAAACGTCGTGGCGGCCAACCCAAGGTTTGACCGTTTCTAAGTCCTCTTTTCATTGCCGCATCCATCGCAGTTAAATCGCTGGCAGCTCCGGACGCTCGTCAAAGCGCCAACGTGCGTGCTGTTGCCGCGTCTGCCCTGACTGGTGCACATAGTTTGCCTAGTACAAGCAGATTTGCATGCTTTGCGCCTTAGGTTGCCTCTCCACACGAATTCAAACTGGCGTCTTGTGGAGCAGGGAAACGTTGTCCACTAATATAAATGTGTATGCTGCACTTACTTTGGCTGCGAAACACATACCCAGCCCACAAAACAACGGTGTCTAATACGCATATATATATATATATATATATATATATATATATATATATATATATATACGCACACAAATATATAAAAAATGAATAATAAGGATAATAATATTAACACATATATATAGCGCCCTAGGATAACTAAATCTTTTTCTGTGCGCTCTACATTTGGCAGAAAAGTATATACCTGCTCATATATATATATATATATATATATATATATTATGAAGGTGTGTGTGTGCAGGTATATTGTGCGCTTGTATTTATATTTATATAACATACTGGAGGAAAATGCATAGCTATTTTAATTGCCACTCCATCTTACAACACGTGACCAATACGAGTGACGGACCGCGTGGGCAACACCGCACTTGGTAGACCGACGGCGATTCTCGCTGACATTTGGAAGAGGATGCCGACGGTCGCAAGTAAATAAGCAATCGATAGCAGCGCAAAAGCAAAGCCGCACTCATCTTCCATATAGCTATGCTTCCACACTGTTTATAGTAGGGTTCCAGCGAGCACTGAGGCTCGATACCTGCCAGAGCGGGACTTCCGCAGACGGAAATCAGAAACCAACAACTTCAGAAGAACCGGTTACAGATGGTCATCTTTCTTTTAATTTACTCAATGAGACTGATCATTTAGAAGGGTTAAATATTTATGCTCGCTCTGCACCGCGCCACCTTAACATATATTTCGCTTTTTCATCTTTTTCCTTTATATTTAATCAGCAAAAGTTAGATTTCAAACTTTACTTGCACGGTTCGCAATGACGTAGTGGTACGATGAAAGTCAGTTCTAAAGTACCCGCCGCAGAGCGAGCACGAGTGCGAACTTATTTCGCTATCCAGCCTCCGTGGAGCCAAAAGCTCGTAGAAATTGCAAGTAATATTCGTAACCAATAGCGCGTACTCAAAATCAACGCTGCATGACGTCACAGCCCTCTAGCACTGCAGAACACCTGCTTAAAGATCACATGGTGGCTGAAGTTACCTCTCATGGCATGTAACTGTAGCTGTTAATAGCGAAGAAACCATAGAGGAGAAGCAGAGAACATTACGAGGTTCTATTCGAAGTGTGCCATTGATGCATGCTGCGACTTCGTGTTGCTTGCGGCTCTGGAACTATAACTTTCGCATCAAACACGATGTAAGTAACGGCTGCTAGACCATACTGCCGCAAAACCTTCAAAGCACGGTTAACAATATATATATATATATATATATATATATATGTATATATGTGTGTGTGTGTATATATATATATATATATATATATGTATGTATATGTATTGCCCATACCTCAGTGGCAAATCCGCACAACTCCGCCATAACCTATGTTTCTGTTCAACTGCAGACGGAAACCGTCTGAGAGATCTATACAGTACGGCACTAGGGAAACCACTGCAGAAGAAAATCTGGCGCCGACTCAGACTAATTATCAAATTACGCAGCTTGTATGACATCCAAACCTCGCATTACGATTCACGCGCGAATCCTAACGTTCATAATTCAGGGACCGGCGGTAAACCCCTACGATAGAGGCAGTCCGAGCCTGACTAACACCGGCTTGCGTTTCACGGACGCCTTCGCAGCCGAACAGCCCTCTCTTGCAGCCAAAACGTCGGCCCAGGCGACCGAAGCATGCGGGCCACGAGCCGAAGGATCACACGGCCGAAACTGCCGCGGCCGAAGCTCGCGTACCGAACGCGCGTGCCCAGTACCGTACATCAGCCCGATTATGACTGTCGAAATAGTGCTCACGGCTCCTGGATTATAATAACCTAGCAACTGATTATTTAGCAATCCTTGGTTAGACGCCGCCTAAGTCGAAGTCAATTAATTGGCGGTTTCTCCCTGGACGCAGAAGCCACCGCACCGAGTCTGCGACGAGACCAAAGAGAATGCATTCTGATTTGGCAGCCTCATTTGTGTATAGGCGGCAGAAGAGCCTTCGTGGCTATCGCCGCCGTTTGCAGTGGACAATAAAAAAAGGGCAGCACAGTGCCAGACTCGAACCCGCCACCAAGGGGTAGCGAAAAGCGAGCGTCTCGCCACTTGGGCTAAGACCCGGGTTGGGGGGGAGGCAATCTCTGACCATGACTCATCCTCACTGTGCGTCCCGGCGGGCGAGACCCTTACACGGGCATCCGCGAATCTTCTGCTTAAAATAACTTTCCTTTGCGACGCTAACACTTTGCCTGAGCTTTGAGGCCTCTTCAAATCGTCGGAAGCTATGCACTCCTGAAAAAGCCCGCACCCGCGCCGACGTTCGCGGTCGGTTTTTGCCCCTCGACGGCGACGTCTACCGGGCGAACCGAGTTACCCTGCGGACTAAGGGCTTCCGCCGACTCCCGATCGAGAATTTTCGGCTAATCAGAGGGTGGAGCTGACTGAACTTTTGCTGCGACCGCCAAAACCCGTGAAATATTCACGCTGCCGCCGCCACCGCCGGTGCGACGCGCCTTCAAAAAAAGCTCGAGTTATCTCTCCTGACTGGGAGCCGAGCAGGAGCCTCCGCGCGGAAGCCATGTTGCTTTCCGCTTAGCGCCTGTAAGCGGTCGCAGAACGCGTCGGAATGCGTACCCGGCCCGGTTAAGCCGTCGACTGCGTGCGCTCGGCGTCATGGCTGGAGACATAAACGGAGCTAGCGGCACCTACAACGTGCGCGACAGCGAGCTGCGAAGCGACGTACCCGAGCCTGCTGTGCGCACCGTCAAGTGCGCGGTCGCTTTCTTGGACGGTACGCAGCACACTTTCGAGGTCGACCGGCGGGGCAAGGCTCACAACTTGCTCAATGCCGTCTTCACTCACCTCGAGCTGATCGAAAAGGACTATTTCGGACTGCAGTTCGTCGAAGCGGTCGAGCACGGCCAGGACGTGGCTCGCTGGGTCGACCCGCTCAGAACGCTGAAGCGGCAAATCAAGAGCGAGCCGCCCTATCTGCTCTACTTCAGGGTCAAGTTCTACGTGTCCGACCCGAGCCGGCTCCAGGAGGAGTACACTAGGTACCACTTTTACCTGCAGCTGAAGCGCGACATCCACGAAGGCAAGCTGTACTGCCCGAAAGGCATCGCCGCCCTGCTGTGCAGCTACTGCGTCCAGTCGGAGCTGGGCGACTACAGCCCCGACGACCACAAGGCCGGCTACGTAGCCGAGTTCAAGTTCATTCCAAGTCAGGACGGCGACTTCGAGCGCGAAGTCGCCAGGCTGCACGCCCAGCACAAGGGCCAGACACCGGCCGACGCCGAGTTCAAGTATCTGGAGAGGGCGCGGCATCTCGAGATGTACGGCGTCGATCTGCATCCGGCGCGCGACGCGGCCGGCACGGACATCAAGCTGGGCGTCACGCACGGTGGCCTGGTCGTCTTTCAGAGCAACACCAAGCTCAACACGTTCCTGTGGTACGCGATCAGCAAGATATCGTTCAAGAGGAAGCACTTCTTCCTCGAGATACGCAGCAGCAGCAGCGAGGGACGCGGCGACGGCGGCGGCGGCAGAGAGGACGCGCTCGTTGGCTTCACGATGCTGACGTACAGGTCGTGCAAGAACCTGTGGAAATCGTGCGTCGAGCATCACTCCTTTTTCCGCCTGCAGCACGTGAAAGGCAACCCGCGCAAGTGGTACCACCTGGGCTCCAAGTTCCGCTACAGCGGTCGGACCGAGTACGAGGCGCAGCAGGAGAACAGGCGCCTCGGGCGCGGCGGCAGTGAGAAGGCCTTCGAGAGGACGCCGAGCAAGCGGGCGAGGCACACGATCGGCGGCATCACGGCCAGCCGCTCGTCAGTCGTCGGCCTGGAGCGGCGCGACAGCTATGGCGGCTCGTCGAGCTACAGCAACTCGGTGACGCAGAAGCCGCCTCTGCGCAGCAGCTTCTCGAGCAAGACGCGCTCGTCCTACTCGCTGGATCAGAAGCCGCCGCTCGCGCCTCAGCCGCTTGCGCCTCAGCCGCCTGTCCGCCATCACCACCATTCGCACCACCACGGCTGGCTGGGGCCCGAGGCGACCGCGCTGCTGCTGCCGCCGCCACCGCTGCCGCCGCCTCGGGGCGACGGAGACGACGACGGAGGCTTCCTGAACGGCTCGTCGAGCAAGAGGACGAGCATAGCTAAGCGGGACTCGATAGCGTCCAGAGAGACGGCCATCAGCGCCAGCAAGGTGGTCGTGTCTCTGCGAGAGAATGGCGGCAGCTTGCACGCGGTCGGAGGAGGCGGCAGCTACCGAGATAGCAGCAGCTACGACGTGCCTGCCTACACGGACATTCCGCACGAGAACGGCTTCTTGGACAGCCACAGTCTGGTGACGATCCGAATGAAGCCGGACGAACAGGGACGGTTCGGCTTCAACGTCAAGGGCGGCGCCGACCAGGGCATGCCCATAATCGTGTCACGTGTGGCCGCCGGCATGCCGGCCGATCTGTGCGTGCCGAGGCTGAACGAAGGTGATCAGGTGCTGTTCATCAACGGCAGAGACGTGACGCAGCATTCGCATGAGCAGGTGAGTGAGTGAGAGAGAGAGAGAGAGAGAGACAAGTGGCCAGGCACCGTGTGCCTCCCTCCCCTCCCCTCCCCTCTCCCCCTCCCGACAGGAGCCGTGGACCCTGTGTGACAGCTGTGCATGCTTGCGTGCGTGCATTGTGCACGTTGTTTTCACTAATTGATAGTCGATGCGCTTCCTTTCCAGCCTGCGCTAAGTGCTCGGAAAAGGATTTAGTTCCCTTGGAGTCCTGTGCAGATGCATTATTGTTAAAATTGTCGTTGTTACCCAGCCGGTGTAGGCATGAGCTTTGGGTGTATTTGTGCATGCACTCGCATATCAGTGGGTTAAGCCCCTATGCTCATGCATGTCTGTGTGAGCGAGTTTTATGCGTCCGTGTGTGCGCGAGTGTGTGTGTGTGCGCGCGAGTGTGTGTGCGCGCGTGTGCGAGCGTGTGTGCGAGTGTGTGCCATATTCGTCATGCTGCCATCTGGATTGTGAGTGGAGCCCTGCGGACACCAAGGCCCAGTCCTACAGCTGTGCAAACTCGTGACTACAATGGGTACGGCATCTCGATACTTGGGACAACAATCAGACTGTTCCCTCTGGCCGTTGGGTTGCTTCGAATCAGTGCAGTGCAGCCACTGATGACCGGTTGCATGCAGAGCTTCGGCAGGCTTGAGCAGAAGGCAGAATTGCATTGGTCAGCTCAGGTGCTTGGGGGGAGAGGAGGGGTGGGGGAAGAGAGAAAGGAGGGGGTGGGGGAGGAGTGGTAATGAGCTTCCAATGATGATGGTAATCGCTAGATTCTTTAATTGGGATAATTAGTGGAAGCCATCTTCCCATGGTTACCGGTGGATTTATACACATACTGTGACCCGCCCCCACTACCTCTAGTCTCCTTCCCTGCACTACACCATAGTGCCACTGAGAAGGCTGCTGCCACTGCTGGTAATGCGATCGGCAACCTTTGAATGTAGACAGACTGGATTTATTGCTTGCGTGGTCTGGCTTCTGTCAATCGTGTCGTTGATGAAGATCTGAATATCTCGGCCTATAGTGGATAGGAAAGCCAGTATGCCATTCATGAACCCGGCAGGCTTGCTTTGGAATGCTGAGTCACCGGTGAGGCTACATGCAGCCTGCCTGACTTGAATTAATTATTCGTGGCAGATCCTGAATGGGATGCCAGTATGTGCAGTAATGGATGCAGTGTGCACGTGGTAATGCCGCACCCGATAGGCAGCTGGTGGCTATTTATTTACTGTGACTGACTGATTGTATAATGTGTCATGTCGGTTCCTTCACCGATGGTACTCAGTAGCTTTCATTGATATCTATTCTGCGCATCTCCATGTGCTCAGCCGTGTTCCTCATGAATGGGCAGTGCCAAGTTTTACAGCCTACTGCAGGGCTTAATTGTATTTTGAAATTTGCAGAGTTTAAGCTCTCTTAAGATACTATACAAATGAATTGCATTATATTATTTGTTGGGAAATATAATATAATGCAATTAATGTGTATAGCATCTTAAGAGAGCTTAAACTCTGCAAATTGCAAAATACAATTAAGCCTTGCAGTAAGCTGTAAAACTTGGCACTGCCCATTCATAAGGAACACGGCTGAGCACACGGAGATGCTGGAATTGTACTATGTAGCAAGTCGTATGCAGTGCCTCTTGGCCTCCTGTAGCCGAAGTTCTGGTTCTGCATTTGAAGGCGATTTTACTTGGCCTCGTGTTAATCTGGTTTCAGTGAACATTCTACTCCACTTAGCAGTCGGCTGCTATATTATGGCTTTAGTTTTGGAGCAGACTTTGATCGTATTTAGTCATCGTTTCCGCCATCAGAAGAAGCTAGGCCATTCATGCCATCCGCAATTTGCGAGTTTTCTGTGAACGTGTGCCATCACTCTTTCTGGGAACCTACGAGCTGCAGATCAGCAGTTCGGCTCATTGACAGACTGTCGCCAGTAGGGCTTAAGCGATCCGGCGGCAGTGCTTCGGCTGCTGCGTTGTCGAACCCAGTGGCATTGCGAGTCGCTCTGCTGAAGCATCTTCCTGTAACAGCATACCTTCGCAATGTGGGGCACACAGCAGGCTCATTAACTCGCTGTGCCCCCTCCTTTAACTTCGTGAAACTCTCTTTGTGTGCTCGGTGAACACCAAAGTGCCGGCCTGGCTGCTGTGGCGTCCTGGCGATTTAGGTGTCAAACCAAAACCTCCCAAATGCTAACTAGATGGGCGTAAGGTGACTCTGTGTCCCAGCAGGAGTCTCCCATCGTCAAGGCACGGCACGGCGGCTATTCTGGGATGGAGCCGACAGGTTGGTCTTGGCGGCTGAGAACAGCAATTACGTGCCATCCCTGTTTCCGAAGAAACCACCACTAACCACAACCGTGGGTCCCGGTCCAGATGGGGATGCAATTGGAAATACCCTCCGACCCTGCTCTGCTTTGTCGTGACTCGACGATGTAATAGCTGCTCGCGTTTGGTTCCTTGGTGGCCAAAGCACACACACTCTCTCTCTCTCTCTCTCTCTCTCTCTCTCTCTCTCTCTCTCTCTCTCTCTCTCTCTCTCTCTCTCTCTCTCTCTCTCTCTCTCTCTCTCTCTCTCTGCAGTTTTGCTATAGTTCTGACCGATTGGGTCTCTTTCCCCTTTGCTTGCCCTTGACTTGTGTGCGTACTGGCTCGATCGCACGTCGGTTTCGGCTCGATTCTGCTGGCTAGCTCAAGGCGACTATGGCGGTTGCTGGAGCGCCAAAAGCGACCGTGGCTTCTTGGTGGACCCGCTGTTGGCACCGGCTGTTGTGCCACGCTTTCCAGCCGATGAGTGACCGGAAGCATTGCAATGCACTGCCGCAGTCCCGTGTGCACACTTGCAGTCGGCCTCGTGCACCGGCACGCTGCCTCGGCAGCTCTTGGTGGAGATCCTGTCTGCCATTTGCCTTCAGAAAGGCCATCGCTGCTGCTTCGTGCTTCCAGCACTCGTCGCCTGCTAGCTTGTGCTACCACTACTGGTCAGTTACTACTAGCACCAGGGCGTGCCCCCAACCTCCCAGTGTGTGTGTGTGTGTGTGTGTGCATGAGGGGGAAGCGTTTTTGCGAGCAAGAACTCGAAGTCATCTCTCTCGATCGATCGATCATACGTCGTGTATCATTCACTCCTTAAGTCAGCACAGGCTTTGACCCCATTCCCCAGCTGGCTGGCCGGAAGCTACCCAGGTCTGCACACTTTGTCGTGTGCCACTCCATAAAGACTCAAGTCGGATAAATTATTTGTGACTATCAATAGTTGCTTTGCGGTAGGCTGATTTGGACAACAGGCATGTTAGCCTTTGTCGTTAGACTGGTAATGTTGGTCGTCTCTCTGTCAAGTTCAGCCGTGCAAAGTTGCTAGAGCCACAGGGCTGTGAATAAAAGGGAATTTAGTGGTCGGCTGATTCGACAGCTTCATGTGTTTAGCTGTAGAACAGCCTTAGCTGCTGTCACCTCCCTCCCCTGCCCCTCGTGCAGAGGACAATGCTGGATTCTAAAGTACAAAGACTCGGACCTTCTGTCGCATTTGCAGTTTGACCTGGGTCTTGGAAGTGTGAGCACCTTACTCGCAGGCGATAGATCTGGGCGGCTAAGTAGCGTGGCGTTTTTGCTGAAAGAGATTCTCTATTGACCAATCCAAAAAAAGCACAATATTGACACGGTCTTTCTTTTATGGTACTAGAAACGTTTATAATTATTATTTTAGTAGATCCACTGTGTGTGAGCATCTTCGAGCACGCATGAGTGATTGTGTGTGTGTGTGTGTGTGTGTGTGTGTGTGTGTGTGTGTGTGTGTGTGTGTGTGTGTGTGTGTGTGTGTGTGCCCCTGTGTGTGCCTTGGCCTCTGTGTGTGCCTTGGCCTCTGTGTGTGTGTGCTTGCCTGCACGCTTGTGCATGTGCACGTCTGTGTAAGCTCCACAAAGACAATGTGGGTCTTACCCTGGAAAGTCTGCCGTAGCGCTATCTAAGTCGAAAAAGTTCAGGCAGACATTTGAGGAAGTTGGTAGCATGGGATTCGCAGAACATGATGGTTGTAAGGGATATGCCAGAGTTGGCAGTAGCTGAGAGATGCTGTTGCTGCTTAAGAATTGTGGAAGTGAGTTTCACAGTCTAGCACCTGCAGAGCAAAAGCTTTTGTTGCCAACGGTCTTAAGTGAATGAATGGCCAATGAACCAATTCATTGTCCATCGAGGACCTCAGGGCAGGAGGAGGCTGAACTTGGTGCAACAGTTAAGCTAGGCGTGAAGGAGGCCATGGAAGGCGTCTTTGTGGGTCAGAGTAAGAACCTCTGTGTCTGTTCTGTCGCAGCTCTGTCTGTTTATCAACCGGGAGCCTTCGTAGCAAAGGAGATCAGTGGCCATAGTTCTTGAATTGGTTAACCACCCTGCAGCCATATTCAGCACCAGCTGTGTCGGCTCTGTGGCTGTTTTCGGTAGCCCAGCCAAACCTGAACTACGGTGGTCCTGTCCTGATAGAACAAGGGAGCTATTAAGATCGTCAGCCAGCCACCAGTATAGGGGATCCCTAATCTTGGACAGAGACAGAACATGATGACTAGCTGTCGGCGCCATCTTCTGAATTAAACATGTAAATGTCAAGCGGTTGTCAAAGAGGATACCTTAAGTACGTGAGGGTAACGTCGATCGCCCATCAGCCATGAGAAGAGGTTCCCTACTCACGCATCTGTGCCCCATGAGTCGGAGTTTGGTGTTGTTCTTTAGCTTATGCTGCCACTACGCACTTGCATGCTGACCCTGTCACCCTTAACCATGTTATTCATATTGTCTATCAAGCATGATACCGCTCACCATTCGATCGTGTTTCCTTTGCAGCAAATGTAAAGCACCTAGAAAGAGGTTGAGTTCTTTGAGGGGCTTTATCAATTGTACTATCATGTGTACTATTATTATTATAAGGAAATTGACCAACATCCAGGATCTAGTCTTTGTCTGCAAGGTAGGCGTTCAGTCTGTCAGCTGCAACAGCTGGTCGTTTAAATGACAAGTGCAGCTTGGGTGTCGTCGGCATAGACTTGATAGCCGATACCATGGGCCCAGATTAACTTTTGTTATAGAGGCTAAGTAATTGCGCACCACGTTCTTTGCACGTCTTTAGCATGAAGAGGTCTTTGCTCACTGTCACTTGTAAGAGAGCACGAGCATGCAAGTACAGCAGCTACCGAACAGACCGAGCAGAGCACTGTGGGTAACTAAGTCTATATTGTCCACAGTACGAACCTCAGTGAACAGTAGCAGCATGTAGCCCATCGTGTAGGCCGGTTTGGACGAGCCATCAGAGAGTTACGATGCAGTAGCCCGTCTGGGGGTTCGAGCTCATCTGGGCAAAGTGGCACTTGTGGATCCTTGAGTCGAAGAGCAAGAGTTTGCTTTCTTTTGGTGGTTGCTTTTCCGCTGGTCGATTGGTGCCTTCCATAACCGGGCTTTCGTGCCGTGCTCCTGACACATTGGGCAGAGATGGCAGTGTGAAGCCCCGACCGTGAGCCTAACCGTGCTCTTGCCGGAAACAGCATCCTGTGCATGCATCCGGTGGTGGCAAAGGCAGTGCAAGTTACTAGGTGTCGTCGGGCAGGGCAAGCTTCACTATGATCACGGTGAAGATGCAGTGCCAGCCATCTCGGTAAAGCAAAAATAGAAGTCGGCTGATTCAGTAACAATAATAATAATAATAATAATAATAATAATAATAATAATGTCTTGTGTAGTACATATTTAGGTGCTTTAGAATTTGCTGCCAGTGAAGCAATAGCAAGGAGTTAGTGACCTTCGAGGTATCATGTATAAACAAGAATACAAAAGCACCGATGCACATCATGCCCAGTTAAGTGCTCGGAGCGCCTAAGAAAAAAGCAAGATGGCCGGTGGTGAATGGAAAGCTAAGCAGAACACGTTTTTAAGTTGACTGCTATGCAGTCATTGCAGGTGGTGGCAGAAGTTGCAGTAATCTAGATGCGATATCAGTAGTTTTGCTGTCGTACTATTGTCTAAGCAGGTCCTGATTTTGGCGATGTTCTTTAGGCCGACCTTACAGTGGAGGAAATGTGCTCATCCAATAGCACGTTGAGATTACAGGCAGATGGCACTGATGGAGTGATGCCAGATGAACCAAGCTTTAGGTTGACGTGTTCCAACATGAGTGTGACACTAGAGAGTGCCAAGTAGAAGAGCATTAGTGGCTATCAATCACCGACCCCCCCCCCTACCCACTTCCCACTGTGGGCAACAAGGGATTGCCTGGTGCAGCAGTCGAACTGGCGTGGTACTAAAAGTACGAGCACCTTGCACCCATGTGCAGCACTCGGGAGTGGCAGTGTCATCATCAGAGCATTTGTGAACAAACCGTTTGTACATTCGTTGCTAATGCCAGTCGCAGATTGCTGCTTGACGTTGCCGCTGTTGCCGAAGCCACTGCCTGTCGGAACAAGTGTGCCTTATAGCATCCTCGGATGCATGCTGCACTTATGCCGAGTCGTGGAGCACATGCATACTTGTATCAGATGTCCCCGTGATTTATGCTGTCGGCTTTTATCACTTCCAAATTCTGCTCATCTGACCATACTCGTATCTCATTCAGTCCGCAGTTTGTATCCCTTTTGGCATCAAAAATCATCTGTGAATTGCAAAACCTTTGAAACACGGGCATGTATGCTGTTCACAGAAAAATATCTTCCTGCCGTCTTCTGCTCAGTTCTCTTTCCGACCTGCCATCACTGGTGGAATGCTACTACACGACACTAGCCGATTTTCTGAATGAGTTATCCCTTCTGTCTATGCAAATTTCAAGCTTTCGTGAAAATGGCCTCTGTGTTACTACAGATTCATTTGCAGCAAATGTAAAGCGCCTAGGAAAAGATTGAGTTCTCTGAGGGCACTTTATCAAGTGTATTATTATTGTTATGTGAACCAGCTAGGACTGCTGAGCGCCAGCTTGAGGAAGCAAACAAAAGAACTTGGGCAACGTCAGCTCTGTCTCCTCACTTCTTATGAAAAGACACCGGAACGAGTTGTGGCAGAGCAGCTAAACTGTTATATCAGAACTTCAAACCTATCAAGTCAGTTTCAGTCAGGTTGTAGACTCCACAGAGAACCCCACTGTTAGAAATGTACTGCGACTTTCTGAGGAATGTTAAGTTAGGTAGAGTCTTGGTTAGTTCTGCTGGATCTCCTGTCAGATTTTGATACCATTAAACCATCATTTTTAAGTAGGGGTTATCCCAAGGATCTATACTTGTTCCACATCTTTTTACGATCTATTCTTCCCACCTCATTACTGCTGCAGTCGCCATGCACCACGCCAGACTTGAACTTTTTGTCTGATGACTTGCAGCTGTACGTGTGTGCTTGGATGCTACTGTACATGTACTTGTACTTGGATGCTACTGATGCTACCTAGATGCTACGTACTTAGATGCTTCCCTTTCGTCCTAGCTCGTCCTCCTAGCCTGTCGAATCGTCAACCCTCTTGCAGCATGCATTGCAAAAATTTGCAGTTGGATTGAATGACGATAAAACCAACTTTCTAGTTATGGGAAAGCTAGTGTAACTCAGAAATGGAGAGCTTTACTCTCAAAATGGGCTCGGCCAGCATATCTCCTGTATCATCTGCATGCAATCTCGGTGTCCTGTTAAAAACGGTGCTAGATGACCACCGTGTCAGCTCTGCATTCAAGTCTGCCTACTTTCAGCTAGGTAGTATGGCAAAATTTCGGGCCCATCCGGAGAAGTGTGCCACCACCAGCTGGTCCGTGTATTTTCGGCATTCCATCTAGACTTGAGCAACTCACTGTTCGCAGGTCTTCCTGTCCGTGGTCCAGAGCTCTGCAGCTAGGCTTGTATAGTGAAAACGTAGCAGCTGCCACATTGCACCTCTTCCCACTGACTGCACTGATTGCCCATAAATCGGCATATCGATCTTGAGTTCTTGGTTCTGTCACTCACCAGCAGTTCCATTCATTTGGCTTGCATTCATTCCCTTGCACGGGCTCGGCATCGAACTTGGCATAGCTTCTCTTACTCAAGCAATAAGTCAATCGCGACTGACGTCACGGCATCCCCTGACTTGACATTTAAAAAGAAGCTAAACGCCCACCTGTTCATTCACAGCATTTGCTTTGCCCTCGCGAATCGTTCTTCGTGTGCATTTTTTAGATGCTAACGCCAGGCTTTTAACCAATCAATTAACGTGCTACCTTTCCAGCATATAGGTACAGAGCCAGTGAGGGAGAAGTCTAGTTCTCGTTGGGCACTGCACACATTTATTGGTAGTACCGTTATTGCTGGCTTGAGCCCTTCGTGGTGTGGTTACCCCTTTTTCGTGAGAATCAATTCCTGTGTCTGAAGTGCTGCACACATCGCTTGCTGCGCTGGAGGCGGCGCCGTGATTCAGCTTGGTGGCTTCGAAACGATTACAGGTCGTCATGTTCATACGCGCCGCCCGGGAGACTCACACCGGCGAGTTAGTGCTCATCGTGCGACCGAACGGTACGTGCTTGGCTAGCCCGCTGTCTCTCCCTCCCCCCCCCCTGCTACCCTCCCCTTCGCCTCTCGCCCACCTGTGGGCGCCTGCGAGGCGAACGCCCTCGATATGCATGGTCTGGACAGTGACAGTCGTCGGGGGGGGGGGACGGGGGAGGTCAGCACGCACTGCTGCGTGTTTCGTGTTTGTGACGTGTGCGCGATGTGGCTTTGTTGCACGCAGTCTTGTCAGTGCCCGAGCAGGGCACTGTAGTTTTTCTCGTGACTTATTGTGCTCGGCCGCATTGTGGATTCGCTGCATTCGAAAGCAGACAGATGAGCCCTGCAGCTGTGCAGGCAGGCCGGGCCCGCAGTCGAAGGAAATCTCGCCCCGCAGGATGGAGAACTCCTCTCCCTGCGGATGAGTGCAGCAGCTGCAGTTTTGCTTTGCTCTGCTCTGCTCTGCAGGGAGCTGCCATAACTGCTGCGGCCATATGCAGGTGGCATTCCGCTAGCTGCTGTCTGCTGCATTTTAGTAGCCAACTCTGCTGGTTCAGCTAATACTGCATCGTTTGTTCATCGAGCTAGCAAACTTTACTCTGTGTGCATAGTGTCGACTCTCTTTGATAGCAATAATAAAAATGGTAGTTGGTCGTTTGTGTGGCACCATAATAGAATTAAACCTCTATCTAGATGCTTTACAACTCGCTGCAACAGACGCAATAACCCAAGGGTTGTAGGGTGACGTGCACCGTAACATGCATAGACAAGCTAGTAAATGCTCACAAGTATCACGGATGCTAGCCCTGCCCTTCAGATTTACACTAGCCGACACTAAGGGCCACTGGTTAGTAGGACCCCTGGCTACTAACATGTACTGAATCATGCATGGGTAAGCACGCACAGCCTTCGTGAACGAGAACGACTAGCTAACCAGAGCGATGGGAAAGTTTAGTGGAACTGCCGCGTCTTTAGCTGAAACTTAAAATATAAAAGTTCAGTGCGGATAGCAACCGTAGCTGAAAGCAAGTTACAGACTTTTGGCGTGTGCAAACTGGCAGCCCGATCACCGGAGGATTTTAATGTACTATGAGCGAGGGAAAGACGGCGGCTGGAAGTGGATAAGCTGGTAGTGCTAGATAGGAAGTGGATAAGCTGGTAGTGCTAGATAGGAAGTGGCTGCAAGCTGGTGGCGCAAGAGCTCTGCGGTACCGGAGGAGCAGGTAGAAGGTCGGATAGGTAGGCTGTGCGAGCAAGCAAAACGTCCTGTTATCTAGAGAGAGAGTTGAGGGTCTTGAAGTCGATCCTATACTTGATAGAAAGCCTGTGAAGCTCAGACGGCAGTGCTGACGGCAGTGCTGAGCAGTTGAAACCGGACGAGCTGCTGAGTGTTGCACCAGTTGCAGACTATTCAGGACGCTTGACCGAGAATCTTATGTTAGGGGAATTGCTGTGATGGAATCTGTTGGTCACGGTATGCGCATCGAAGGCCACTTCGGCTTAGAATGCGCTGTAGAGAGCTCTTCTGCTTTGATGCTTCCCTAGTCTTGGTGGAATTACAAGCGAATATGCCTACGACAGCACACCACCCGACTTGACTGCAGTTAAAAAAAAATAAGTTAAAAATCCACCTGTTCCTTGAAGCATTAGTCCATTGCATGTGCATTGTCCTCGGTTGGCTTGTGCCCTGTTGACGTTGGAGGTTATCGCCAATTGAAACGCTGCTTTCTCTCCAGCTTTTTTTTTTATATATTTTGCCCAGAAACAAATTCAGTTCTCTTATGGCACTCGACAATATCCTGTGGGAATTGTTATTATAATTAGCTTGAGGATGGCAGCCAGTTGCAGCAAGCCTTTGGTCAGTTCAGTCGTTAGTTCACTGGAGATTAAATGTGCTGCTGTTCTACTGTTTATTGCACACCTTGGCTTTCTAACTCGGTGGGAAACCGTGGCGATAGAGCCACGGAGCTTCGAAATAACAATAAAAATATAAATATAAAAATAATAAATATAAAAATAGTACCAATAATAAGACCTTGGTGTAAATGTAAAGCACCTACAAAGAGATTGTTCTCTGAGGACGCTTTATCGAATGTATTATTATTACTATTATTATTACTATTATTATCATGTAGCCGTCCTCGAAGAGAACCAAATCTCTATGTAGGCATTTCACGTGTGCTGTAAAAGGAAGTCAATTGGTCAGTTGCAACGCGCACTGTTTCCAGTACATAGACCGGGCTCGCGAGCCCCCTTCGGCGTGCATGGGACAGGCGTTCAATAGCCACTCGTTAATCTGCGAAGCAGATTAACTTTTCCGTGAGAGTCTGTCAGTGGACCGTTAAAAAAAAAGATGGGTGCTATGGATAGGTTACATTTTTTACATGCGGCTAGGCAAAAATGTGAAGGCAGCCGCGCTGGGAGACCCGTTGGACACGGGGCACTAGGCAGCTGCAGCTAATGGCTTGTGCCTAGACTTGAGTTTGACTTTACGCTATGCGCTAGTTTTCTGACAACGGGATTGCCTCACGTGGCCGCACGTGCCAAGGCAGTAAGTATCCGCCGCGTGGGTTTATTACGTGGCATGCTACTCTTCTTCCGTGTCACCCTGGAATAGTGGGCAAACTTCCTGCCGGTCGTGGTCCTTGGTGTGGCCACTTACAGACCTGGTTGAGTTGTGTGTCGATATCGGGATCGGGCAGCCATGGCTCATCAGGCAGAAATTGGAATGAAAGGATTATTAGCATAAGAATCAACGGGCATGTTTTTTTGGTATTGAGATGGCAGATAGCAAAGCCCTTTGAGAGTGCTGGTGCTTGATCGGCCCCAATCCAGACTGTCTTCTTTCTATGCTTACGGTCTAGTCCTCGGGCGACTGGTCCGGGTTTATGTTATAAGACACCGTGTTCAGCCTTTCGGAACTCAGCTGGGATGCCTTTGACGCAGAGTCCCACTCGGCTCTCTACTTGCGCTGCCTCCTGTCTCTATGTTGGTTGCAATCCTTGCATGGACGGCCAGCAAGGCGAGCAGTTATCCGATGCAACGCTGTCAGCACGATCAGCTTGGATCTTTGATTTGGAGTGCTGCTTAGCACTCGCGTGCCATCTGCGCTTGCGAATACATCGTGTTTCGTTTCCTCATTTGTCTCGGTCGTCAAGCTAGCAGCTAGAGCGATTGTAGACCACTTGGTGTGCTCGGATCTACATCTGCCCCGGTGTATATGCAATAGGATACCGCGGCTCTGATATGACAGACGAAGTATTTGTCGTCTTACCCTCCACTTAGCCGAGCTCCGGTTGTCTTACCGGCACGTGTGCTGGCAGTGATAAGGGCGACGGTGGAAGACGCCTTGAATGTACATACGGCACGTGTCTGTCTGTCCCATCGTCGTCGGCGAAAGCTAGCACCAGCCAGGTTTGCGCCTTCAGCCGTTGCAGCTGCCACAGAGCCGCGCGTGAGGAGTGCGAGCACCTCGTCCACCGCCCCATCCTCTCCCCCCCCCCCCGAAGCTCCATGACCATGACTCCCTCGACCATGACAGATCGAGGGGGTGTGCGAGACTGCCCGAGGGAGGGGGAGGTGGGCGTGTCCGTGTTTGCTTTCGTTCGAGCGTGGTTCCTTAATTCCTTGCCCGATGCTGGGCTTCGAGCAGCCCATATGGGCCGAGCTGTGGAGCGTCGGTGCTACTGCCCTTAGGCTGCGCTAATATCTGTCGTTTTAAAGGGTAGCCTGTACAGAGCTCTGCTGCACGTGCAGGCTAGTGGGCTCGCTAGCTGGCCTGCTGGGTGCCCTTATTAAGTAAGTAATTTGCTGTTCGAGCCTGCTTCCTCCCAGCCATGTTCAGCCTGCGTTCTTGATGCCACCAGCTGGTGGCTGTGTGTGAAGTATCTCATCAAAGGCCCCCCTCATCCTCCCCAGTGCCGAAGGAAGCCGGTCGTTTGTTGTGCTCGTACGTCACGTGCAGAGCATTGCCTCCTAGAAGAAAGAATTCCATCTAGCCAACCAAAAAGGTAGTTCCGGCACCGCTCCCCTCCCCCTCCGAAACCACTCGTGTTGTTTACTCGCTGTTTACTCGGCGGGGCAGCAGCTGCGTACAGAATGCTTGGAAGGGTCGTTCCAGAAGCCCCTCAGTTAGTCCGATGTGCTTACTGCCCGGTATTTCGTAAGTGTTGTTTAGTGAGAAAAAAAACGGCTCGTTCTCCTTTCGTGCATGCGTCTTTCGCGAATGTATAATTTATTTTATTTTTATTTTATTTATTTATTTTATAATTTATAATTTATTTTCTTTGGTGCAAGGTGCAAGGTAAATTAAGGATGAATGGCAGCTGTAGATGTTTGGTGGTAACTACAGTCGTTCCCAGTTAGTGTGTCGTGTCGGACCAACAAGCTCGTTCTGCTAATTTCTTCCGGAAAAATTGGTGCTTTATTAGTTTCCTCCCAGGTGACCTGTCAACAACAACAACAACATGCCAGCTAAAGGAATGAGTAGGAATGGCTGATGCCGCATGACGCTGTAGGGTACGATAGCGCTGCGCTACGGGTGCAGCCAATGTGCAGCTTAGCTGGCTGGTGCACAGCCGAGATAGGGACCTAACAAATTATTTCACGAGCTTGTTGACATGAGAGGCTTGTCTCGTGTCACAAGTCATTTTCTTCTAGCAGAACGTTTTACATGCAAAGTGGCCCCGACTCTTTAGCCTGAGAAACTGGCTTCACTCTCTCGGGGCTGGCACCAAAGAAGGCAGTCTGCCCCCAGTCAGGCTTGGACTGATGGCAGGTGAGCAGAGCAAGGATTGTAGCTCTGCATGGCTGCCTCGTGAGCAGAGCTCTGGGTTCAGAGCTGTGGACCCATAGAGTGATGGCCAACAGCGGATAGAAGCCTCGACTGCTGCCTGGCTGTGATGGTCTGACCTTTCTGTTTATCTCTCGCACATTCTATCTCTCCTCTTTGTATTTCTCTTTTCCTATCTCTCTCTTGTGTGTGTGTGTGTGTGTGTGTGTGTGTGTGTGTGTGTGTGTGTGTGTGTGTGTGTGTGTGTGTGTGTGTGTGTGTGTGTGTGTGTGTGTGTGCATATGTGTGTGCATATGTGTGTGCATATGTGTGTGCATATGTGTGTGCGTGCGTGTGTGTTTCTCACTCCCTCCCTCCTTATCTCCCTCTTAATTCTTCTTCTCTTTCTCATTTTAACTCGCCATATTTTTAGACCTGCATGAAGACTTCCCAGGATCTACATTACAAGCCTCAAAAGGCAGTGATTCCCAATATTTCAGAAGCAATAGCAAGAGTATATTTACATTAAGATCGCTAGAAAAGTATAGTATAAACACGGAAAAGGAGTGAAAACGTTACATGCCGATGCCTAGCCAGCTTCGTAATTGTGTGCGGCACTAAATGTCCTCCTGTAGAGACTGCACAGAGTATTGATGTCCTGTTCCCAAATGACTGTTGGCTAGAGGACCACATCAGCTCACAGTCAAGTATGCTTACATTCAGTTACGTTACATTGCAAAAAATCGAATTTCGATCAGGATATCACAGCCAACTAGGTTTACGCTTTTGTCACCTCTTCAGATGCCTTTAAGTCACTCTTTGCATGTCGTCCTGCCTGTGCAATAAGAGCTTTAGAGTTGGTGCAAAACCCTGCAGCTAGGCATTTCTGTTGTGGACGTCACAAGTGCCTCGCTGCACCACTCTTCACAGGCCTGCCTGCACTGGGCGTCGACTTCAAGGCCCCACGCGACTCATTTTTAGGTACCTTCAATCTGTGGCTTGCATATGTGAAAACCGTATTCGTTACTCGGACTTGTATCCGACTCTGATCTCTCAGGTGTCTCAAATCTTTGCCCACTGAGTCTTAGCCCAGGATGTAAGGGGCTTGCTCTTCATGACCCAGATCACGTGGGTTCGAGTCCTGCGGCAGGCGATTCTGTATTGTCTGCAAGCGGTAGCCGTGAATCTCCCTCTGTAATTCCACAAGACTACGCGGGTGTTGCGCGGGATAGTTTTGTATAGCGCACTCACAGCCTAAGCGGCTTTCGGTACGCATTCGGTAGCCCACAGACTTTGTCTCATGCAATAAAGAGAAAGTGGGAAGCATAGCAGAGTCAGGAGAGCAGTTGAGGTAGTGAGTAGCATGGAAGTAGCAGCTCAGGACCGCTGAAAAGGATGAGCCACAGGCGGCAGCATGAGAGTAGTACGGCTGGCATAGGCGGCGTAGCCATAGGCGGCAGCAGGATATGTCGTCGTTGCATAAGAAATATGAGGCTTTTAAATCAGCTAATCCTTTCGGAAGCTGCACAATTAGTCCCTGTGCGCTCAAAGCATAGATCCCCCACCGACTGACTTCACGGCTTCATCTCCTGGCTTACGACTGCATACGACTGGAAGCTGGAAACATCTGCTCGTCGAAGCGTTTATCCCGACAGTGTGAACTGTCTTTGATATGCCAACGTGCACAGAATTTGTGCATAGCATCGAAAGTCGGCTGACGCGTTTTCTTTCCGGCGTATGTCGAGTACTGTTACAAAGAGATTTAGTTCTCTTCGGGTGCTGTGCACAATTTTATTAGCGATACTGTTATTATTTTACTCGAGCAGCAAAGGCGGCTCCGTGGGTTGCTGCGACGTGTAGAAAATCCTTATGCATCGAGCTTCTGCACCTCCTATTATCATAATACAAGAACAACTGCCTGTCCGTGTGCACTAGGGTGCCCATTCCTGCAGCAGCAGTCGGAAGGCACGGCCATGCTCTCCTGCCAGGCGTGCCCTAGCACTGAGTAATGTCTCCCTTTCTCATCGATTATTCCAAAATAGAACCAATTGGCTGCCTGGTGTTGCAGGGTGCTGACCGAGAATAGCTTGCCAGATGGCAGTAGGCTATGGGTGTCTTCATTTCCTTCCTAAGCCACACCCCACCTCTGCACTTAAGTCAGCTTCTGCTGCTTGCAGTCAGGAGTGTTCGCCTTCTGCCACTGTGCACATGCATGTATGTCTGCTCGAGCATGTGCATGCACGCGGGCACGAGAGAGAGAGAGAGAGAGTGAGAGCCAGCAAGAAGGTTGCTGCTGCTTTAACTTCGAGTCGATCGCCGTTGGGGCGTGGGTTCGAGCTACATTCGAGTTATATATTTAAGCTGTTATTTATGCTCTTTTATTAGAGTTATGGTAATTTGTCATTCTGTGTCGTTACTCTTTTATTGTATTGCCTATTTCTGTATGCTTATGCTCTGGATAACAAGCAGCTAAGCTCGTTAGTGTTTTCACTCGTGAAGCCAGAATAAACTACTAATGTGTATGTATATATATATATATATATATATATATATATATATGCGATTATATATGTATATGCGATTATTTATATATATGCGATTATATATATATATATATATATATGCGATTATATATATATATATATGTGCGATTATATATATATATGTATGCGATTATTTATATATATGCGATTATATATATATGTATATATATATATATATATATATATATATATATATAATCGCCTATACCGCCTTCAAAGCATTGCCGTGGCTGGGGCCTGTTAACGAGAAGTGAAGTTTGGGTTGCTGCTTCCGGGGACCCGGCCAACGGCACCGATCTCGAAACTCGGCCACTACCGAGGGACTATGTTTCACTTATCCTGTTGTCACGGATTGCCACCTAACCTTTGCTGCACTGGTTTGAACCAGTGGTTAAGGTGCCAAAGTGGTTAAGGTGCCAAAGTGGTTAAGGTGCCAAAGTGGTTAAGGTGCCAAAGTGGTTAAGGTGCTCAAGCCCTTTGGCTTAGGTGAAGCGCCTGAATAGAGATGAAGTTCTCTTCGGGCGCTGAACAAATGAATTATATTATATCAGCCTTGGCTTTGGAAGTAGATCTGCCTGGCTATGTCGTCGTTTGAGCAGTCGTGTTAACTTTAGTTTTGTGTGCATTTGTGTGAAACACGTCGATTATGGGGCTGCTGCAGTGTGACTTGATTTTTGTCTGCAGGAAATCTTTTGCACCGTACAGCTGTCTTGGGTAACGTTACCTGGGCATCCTCGTGTAGGTCATTCTCGACAGGCAACTTTGCGCTTTGCCCTACCCGGCCACTTTCTCGGGCGATCGTCTTCTCCAGAAGATCTCCGGTCACGATCCTTTTGCTCCGAGCTTCAGCTCGAGCTTCAGCCGCTGCTGCCTCGCTTTCAGCGCATTCGGCTCGCCATCGGCTCAACTGCTGAGTTGCCTATCGCCCAGCGCGGCTTGTCCGTGCCGCCCTGTCATAGTTGCTTCTTGACTTCCATTTCCGTTCATCCTCCTTCCATTGGCCTCTTGCCGTAGCCGCAGTCGTTTCGACCTGTGCCGCTGGCTCGATCGCGCACAGCCGGCCGCCTTCGCCACAGGCTGCGCTCCCCGTTTTTCGATCACCTAGACCAGGTGGCTCTGTGATGGCTCTGCAAGCAGTCTGGGCGATATCGTGGTGCTGTGGCGCAGTGGCAGCAGCCGCCGCCGCCGTTGAGCCGTGCCATCCGTTGGAAATGCCGAATGCAGTGTGGCGATCGGTCGGGCTGGAGGTCGAATCGGGGCGGATCCTGCGTTCCGAGAAAGTGACCTTGCGGCCGAGCTGGCTGCGCACCTGCTGCTAGCTCATTCGTTGCCTTCCTTCCCCTGTGGAGCCTGTGCCGAGGGATGACTCTTCCTCTTCCATGTGGATCCATCTTCCTCTTCCACGTGGCTGCTCGCTCGCTCGCTCGCCGCCCTGTCTACCTGTCTACCTGGCTCGTCGGCTCAAACCTAGGCTCGGGCGGCGTGTATGCGCCTCTCGATTGCAGTGTACGTCGGCGAGGACTACAGGGAGCCAGAGCTGACGTACAGCGTGATCGACCCGCGGTCGCATGCCCTCGGCGGCCTGCCGACTGCGACCTCTGGTGGCGGCGGCGGCAACGGCGGAGGCTCGTCCGGCCTTGACCCGCTGTCCGAGTCGCTCGTGCTTCTGCAGGAGTCGCTCGCCAACGGCGCCGCGCTCGCTCAGTTCGAGCAGCTGTACCGGCGCAAGCCGGGCATGACCAACCTGGCCGCCAAGCTGCCGGGAAACGCAGGCAAGAACCGCTACCGCGACATATCGCCGTACGACCAGACGCGCGTGATGCTGCGAGGTGGCCGAAGCAGCGGCAGCGCGACCGACTACGTCAACGCCAACTACGTCAACATGGAGATACCGGGCTCGGGCGTCGTCAACCGCTACGTGGCGGCGCAAGGGCCGCTGGCGACGACGTGTGAGGACTTTTGGCTGCTCGTGTGGGAGCAGCGCATCACGCTCGTCGTCATGCTCACCGAGCTGCAGGAGAAGGGCCGCGCCAAGTGCCACCAGTACTGGCCGCACCTGTACGAGACGACCGACTTTGGCGCGCTGCAGCTCACGTGCCTCAAGGAGCGAGAGGGCCGCTCGCTCGTCGCTCGCGAGTTCACGCTCGTCAGCGTCGACACGGGCGAGGAGCGGCGCATCGAGCAGCTGCAGTACGTCGCCTGGCCTGACCACGGCGTGCCCGACGACTCGGGCGACTTCCTCGACTTTGTCGCGCGCGTGCGGCAGCGCCGCGGCGGCATGGTCGAGCCCACGCTGGTGCACTGCAGCGCCGGCATCGGGCGCACGGGCGTGCTCATACTGATGGAGACGGCCATGTGCCTCGTCGAGGCCAACCAGCCCGTCTACCCGCTGGACATCGTGCGCCAGATGCGCGACCAGCGCGCCATGCTCATACAGACGGGCAGCCAGTACAAGTTCGTCTGCGAGGCGATCCTGCGCGTGTACAACGAGGGCCTCATCAAGCCCGTCGAGGACTACCGAGGCTGACCGATCGCCCGCTGTGCGCGCACGCGATCGTCGTCGGCGGTTGACGATCGAGAGGGTGCACGCGCTCGGGGACTGGGCCCAGTCGCACGCACGTCTGCTTGTCAGGCAGGCTTGCAGGCAGGCGCCAAAGGTGCGGCTGCCCACTGCTCGCGCATGCGCGAGTTCGGCCCTGGTCGTTGCGCTCAAAAGTGCTGCACAGACCGATACCTGATGGGGGGGGCGTCGGAGGTGCCCCCCCCCCCCCCGATAGCCGTGGCAACTTGCAGCACGTCCATTTCGTCTCAACCCAGCTCGCTGCTGGCACCGGAACGAGTCCGTCTCTTTTTTTCCCACTGACCTCGCTTTCGCTCTTGACCCTGTTCGCCTCCATCGCTCGGCCGTTAGTTACCCTGCTTCTGCTGCTGCCGGTCGATCATAGCTGGCAGGCGGCCACGCCCTAGTGATGGGGCTGCCTTGGCTTGCAAGCAGATTAGCTCTCAGCTGTTGTCTCTGCTCGCCCATCCCTGCTCGGTAGTGGCACTCGTGTATGCGCTGCTGCTGCTGGGCTTGAGAGCGAGACGATTGTCGAGCTAATAAGCCTCGCGCTCGCGCACACCGTTTTCGTCTCACCGACCCGACCTTAGGAGCCGACAAACGTCAAACCGTGCCGGGCTTCGTGCCCTACACGGTTGGACGGTCTGCTGATGAGCTGTCCCTTTGTGAGTGAGGCAGCAGGCACGATCGATGGCTGCTCGAGAGGCTGAACGCTGAGCCATCCAACGCAGCAGCCAGTGCAGTCGGACCGGTTGTGGTCTGCTGGCGACGAGAAGCCGGCATTCTGACAGTCAGCATGGCATCGCGGTGCCCGGCAGTTCAGAGTTCAGTCAGCCGTGACGGGCTCTTTTGGCCTGCCCGCCTTGCATTGACTCCACTGCACGTACTGGCAGCGTACGACCGCCCTGTGCTTGCGTTCGCATTCGCTCGTGCAAGCATTAAAGGGCGGATGATTTCGTAAAATTTCGGCGTTCGCTCTCTATGCTGTACGCGGTCTCGCGGCAGGCCGTTTTCTGACTCGATAGCCTAATTGCCAGCTGGTAAGACTCAGCATCAGTAAGTGCGAGTGTCCTTAAAGGTTCAAGGGTTAAGCCCCTTGAAAAAGTTAGCCAATGCAACAGCTTGCAGCCAACAGCTACAGAAAAGCCTTACCGGCTATCGCCACCGCTTGCAGGGGGCAATAAAGAATCGCCTCTGCAAGGCTCAAACGCCCGGATCGTGGAGGAGCTGCACCTGGACCTTGAGCTCTGTAAACATACAGTACGTCACCTCAAGTGTGATGTAATAATAATAATAATACGCTTGATAAAGTGCCCTCAGAATCTCTTTCTAGGCGCTTTAAATTTGCTGCAAAGGAAACACGATCGAATCATTAGTGGTAGCATGCTCAATAAACAACAAGAATAACATGCACATGCAAATGTGGTTAGTGGCAGCATGCACAGTATCATCACCCATAAGCACATCAAGGTCGAATCACGGGGACCCACTAAATGCCCCGATAAATAGGTGCGTTTTTAATATCTTTAAATGTGGTAAAGTCAAGGAATGTCGTGACGCAAGTCGGGAATGAGTTCCAGGCTTTGGGAGCATATGAACTAGAGGCACGGTCTCCAAAGGATTTGAGGTTTGTACGAGGTATAGGTACACAGATAGTTTCCGAAAAGTGAGTGGTACGATGCTTAGCCTGGTGGGGGAGTAGATCTGAGAGATAGGCTGGAGCCAAAGAAAGAAGTAACCTAAAAGTGAGCGACAAAACCTTGAAGTCAATCCGTTGCTTGACTGGTAGCCAGTGCAGGTCGGCGAGAAGTGGAGTAATGTGGCAACTGCGACGCTCACGACAGACAAGCCTAGCTGCAGAGTTTTGCACCAGCTGCAATCGCCTGATCGCACATGCTGGTAGGCCAGTAAGCAGTGAGTTGCACAAGTCGAGACGGGATGTCACGAATGCATGGACCAACTTGGACGTGGTATCCTTATCTAAACAAGCCCAAATTGTAGCAATGTTATGGAGCTGAAAATAGGCAGATTTGACTGTGGAGCTGATATGGTCGTCAAATGAAAGGTCACTTTGGAACAGGACACCTGGATTTCGTGCTGATTCCACAGATGTGCTGGCAGAGCCGATTTTGAGCGTTTTGATGTGATAAAGCAATCTTAATCCTTCACTACTGCTAAACATCCCGACAGCACACCTAGGGTGCTCTCATGGTTGTCACTTGGGCCATATTTCTAGGCCTGGATGGTTAATTAGCACGCGAGAGCAAGGGAAAAGTCACGATAATCAGCCTCTATGTTGGGTGAGACAAAGCCTGAAATAATGTCATGACGCCAGTATCCTTTTATGTTATTTTGTATTGCTGCAATCGCTGCCTGAACATCCATCAAAGAGCATGCCTGTCACAGTTGCGAACTACCTGGCTGTCTAGCTTGGTTTATAGAATAGTAATCGGAGTTCCTTACTAAAATAATAGAGTTTGAGGCCGGTATTGATTACATGGGACTTCACATTGACGTTGACAACCCTAGCAACAGTCCGCTCCCTTCATTTCCTGACTGTCTGGAGAACTTTGGTTTGGTACAACACGTTAAATGTAAGACATATTTAGTGGCCATATTTTTTACTAGTTCAATTACACAACTTGAAAAGATTGATCGTGAGAATTTTTTTTATCTGCTTGTCTTCATGCCGGTCTTCTTCATCTGCATTCAGCCGACTGCCTCGATACCCTGACTGATGCATGGACGTGAAAGTGTCCGTACTTGAAAGTATTCGAGCATGCTCACATATATTCTGTCCGTGTATAGAGTCGCGGAGACTCCTTTCAATTTTTCAATTTACCAAAAAACTTCAAAAGATGAGCTGTGTTAATGCAGGTGGGAATACCACTTAAAGATGTCTTGGTCTAACGACGATCTCACCAATTTCAAAGACTTTCTTTGTTCTACAGCTGTAAGTTTGGAAAAGCCGTGGCTTCTTTTTTCACTCAAAAACTGAAGTCCTAAACCTACTCTGAGACCTAAAAAAACCTTTTTTACGATCAGGAACGATTTGTTGCCTACTCCGAGAGGTCGCAATGCCAGGATACTCATGGCTCAGCCCACATGTTTTCAGCCTTCTTCGTTAAGAGTAATAATAATTATAGAATTAAGAAGGAAGACTGAGCATAATACGTGCTCGATATGTAGGTGTCGTTTTCGACAGCTGCCTCAATTTTAAAAGCTTCATTCAGAAGACTGCTTCTGCAGCTAGCCATCACGTCCAATCCCTATCCGATATTAGGAGCTGTCTTCCACAGAGGCTTGCAAAAAATTTAACTAGCTCTTTAGTTCTGTCTCGGCTTGATTATTGTAATTCCCTTTTGGCTGGGCTGCCAAAGAAAGCTATTTAGCCACTGCAGCTGGCTATTAATATAGCTGCAAGGCTTGTCTTCAAGTCCCAGAGGTTTGAGCACATGTCTGCTTTGCTAAAAGAGTTAGGATGGATGCCGGTTGAACAACGGATACAAAACAAAGTTCTTATGCTGACCCACAAGGCCCGCCACGGTTTGGCACCTCAATACCTAGCTGAACTGTTGCATCAGTTTCAGCCTCTTCGCGTCCTCAGGTCCTGTATGGACAATAAATTAGCTGTTCCATTCCTCTGCTTAAAGACCGTTGGCGACAGAAGCTTTAGCTCTGCAGGTCCTAGACTGTGGAACTCGCTTCCACAATTCCTACGCAACGACTGCTACTCTCATGCTGCCGACTATGGTTCATCCTTTTCAGCGGTCCTGAGCTGCTACTTCTATGCTACTCACTACCTCAACTTCTCTCCTGGCTCTGCTATGCTTCCCACTTTCTCTTTGTTGCGTGAGACGAAGTCTGTTGGCTACCGAATGCGTACCGAAAGCCGCTTAGGCTGTGAGTTCGCTATACAAAACTCTCCTGCGCAACACCCACATAATTTGTTATGGCTTTGTGGAGTTACAGACGAAAATATATTACATTAGATTACATATGGTTAGAGGTGACAGGCACAGTGTCAAAATATGAAATGGTTGGTAGTAGTACGCACGTTGTCATTAAATAACTCTAACAATATTTCATGCATAGGAGTTAAATTTGAAATGTGAGTTCAGCTTTGCTTATTTGACATTATTTTTTTAATATTTTTGATTTCGGTTTGATACATTTGGCTGTATACGTCATCAAACGTCCTGCAGATTTATTTTCCGTAATCGTGGACATATAGGACCAATTTTCTTTAGCTCCGTCCGATCCAGCCTCCGATAAATACAAATTAATGACAGTCAATACTTTGTAATTGGTGAGCATCGGAGATGTGTTTTAACTCCCTCCCGACCTGCATCAGAACATCCCCTGACCTGACCACATTTAAAAGAAACTTAAAAACATACCTATTTAGGACAGCATTTAGTGGGTCCTTGTGATTCGTCCTCGATGTGCTTATGCGTGCTGACACTGTTCATGCTGCCACTAACCACATTTGCATGCTGACCCAGTGCATGTAACCCCTAACCATGTTATTCATTTTGTTTGTTTTTCAAGCATGATTTTACTTACTATTCTGTTGCGTATCACTTTGCAGCAAATGTAAAGCGCCTAGAAAGAGATTGGGTTCTCTGAGGGCGCTTTATCAAGTGCAATATTATTATTATTGTTTAAGAGTCCATATTATAGTCAATCGGCAGAACTTTGAAGTTAGGTCGACGCCAACGAAAATGGACAGAACTTGTAGAATGGTTAAATGCGATGCGATATCAATCAGTTTGAGCTTGTTTCTCTTATGGCGCTATATCAAATGTATTATTTTATGGGGTATGAGGGAATTATGAAGTTAATACTGGCGGGGAAGTCATTCTGAAAATACACACAGAGGCAGATGGCCATGGCAAATTTGCATTTTGTTGAACCTAAGAAAAAAATACGAATGCTTGATTGGCCTAGTTCAATTAGCTTTGTGGTCATCGTATGCATGCTTTAAATCACCGGTTGTCTTTAAGATTGTTTGTCCAACACTTCACTTCTAGAACTAGTACAAATCTACAGAATGGCTTATTTGCGATCCAGTGACGTGAAATTTAGAATATAAGTTGGTCTTGACTAGTTTTAAGTGAGTGACGCCAGTGTCATAATGATTGTCGGTGTCGTAAGTATTGCTGGACATGTCCCCAAAGTTCTCGAAGTTGACTTTTGCATCGACCTGTCAAATAATATTTTTATTTTTAGATATGGCGTCACTTAGAACCAAGCGCGTCTTGCATCTTTTGAGTGCATTGGCATATTTCTACACTGCGTGGTGTTGAATCTTTTGATTTCCTCCAAAAAGCTATTGTTTTAGAAAAAGAACAGAAAAAATTACTTTGACTATTACAGGTTATCACAAGGTCAGCATGACATCTATGGTTACATCAAAAGATAGGTTGTGTTGTACTTGTTTTTCTGCCAAATTTCATGCCGATCTTTGCATTGGTATTAGAGAAATGCCAATAACGGTGCTGTGAAGGAGATAAATCCTATAGGGGTGTGAGCATAACTGCCAACCCTAGCTAAATATTCCCACTAAGGTATCCCCTTAAGATAACTTGACAGAGGGTACACACCATATTTACATGCATAAACTCGAGTGTTAAGCTTCTTCGGGAAGAGAGCTTTTACTCTGAAATGTGGCCGAAAACAAGGGGCAGAAAATACAGGGGGTTTTTCAAGGCGATAAATCGGCTGACATGGTGAAGGTTCTGTGGGATTGGGGACCTAGTTTACGGTACGGTTACCTCGGCTCTTGTGCTCACATATTCAAATAACAATAATAATAATAGTAATAGTAATAATATATCTAACGCATCGACTTCAAGGCTGTGTCACTCCCTTTTAGGTCTCTTCATTCTTTGGCTCCAGCCTACCTATCAGATCTACTCCCCCACCAGGCTAAGCATCGTACCACCCGCTTTTCGAAATCGAATCGTTTACCTATACCTCGTACAAACCTCAAATCTTTCGAAGACCGTGCCTATACTTCGCATGCTCCCAAAGCCTGGAACTCACTCCCGACTTGCGTCACGACGTCCCCTGACTTGACCACTTTTAAAAAGAAACTAATAACGCACTTACATATCACAGCATTTAGTGGGTCGCGGTGATTCGACCTTTAAGTGCTTATGCGTCTGACACTGTGCATGCTACCATTAACCATATTTGCATGCTGTCACCCTATGCATGTCACCCCTAGTCATGTTATTCTTGTTGTTCATTGAGCACGCTACCACTCACCATTCGATCGCGCTTCCTTTGCAGCAAATGTGAAGTGCCTAGAATGAGATTGAGTTCTCTGAGGGTGCTTTATAATTTTATTATATATAAATGTGTATAAATATATAAATGTATTATAGCATAATAAGTGTATTATTAGTAGCATATTTTTATAGTGTCATTTTATAGCGCTATAAAAATATACTACTACTAATAATAATACACTTTATAAAGCACCCTCAGAGAACTCAATCTCTCTCTCTCTCTCTCTCTATATATATATATATATATATATATATATATAATATATATATATATATAAGTATCGAATGGTCACTGGTAGCATGCTCAATGTCGACAAGCATAACACGGTCAGTGAGCCATGATGGCTCACTAGGTAAGGTGCTTTTCACAATCTCGGCCCCGAGGTCGTGGGTTCGAATCCTGTGGTGAGCGATCCTTTATTAGTGGTGATTGCCGAAAGGCTCTTCTGTCACTATACAAAAGAGGCTGCTGAATCAGCTAGTCTTTTTTGTTAGAGGTGGCAAATGCCGTACTTTACACAAAGCTCTGCATAACTACTCCTTTTATTCTTTATTAGGTTTATCGAACTGTAATTGGGTAAAAGTAGAACCTTCTCATATTTAAAAGAGAGCATACTTCATCGTAATCGGAACAAAGGATGCGTTGCATCTGCGTAGATATAATAACGAATCAGCTCTTTTAGTACTCTTGGGTGGAGAGACGAAGAAGCAACATCTGTCTCCAGGGAGCGTGGATGTGTGGAATAATGGCATCCAAGTGAAACCAACCGAATACTTGTACCTTAGTATGTTGCAAGAAGACTACGTAATCAGGCTTGATTGAATAGAAGTGTTTACAATAACGATCCAAAGACAATCAGCCATTTCAACTTAGGCCATATTTGAGGCCCGAGACTTGATGTAAAATGTTAATCGCCTCCCGATACCAAGCACTAATAGAGTTTCTTGTCTGTTGCAGAATTCTCCTCCGAAATACAGGTTATTGCGAACATTGTATACAAAAACCAATACAGCTAAGACCTGTGTAAAGCTCATCCTTTTGGTGTTTCATCGTAGTGCTTAAGAAACGACACCTATATACATGTAGATGCTTACAGCTTCCAGCAGCGTTCGCCAAGCCATCAGCATCGTCTTGAAATCGCCGATTGTTATGAACATGCTTATTAAGTCGCCCTTAGTTTCGCCGACTGCTGTGCACATGTTTATTAGGTACGATCGTGCGTGCCTGTTATCATTTCGCTGTCATCGTATAAATGCTTATCTTGATTGAGGTCGGCTGTGCCAGCATATGTCCTGTTGAATCTGCACGAAATCTCTCGACGTCATGTTCTAAAGTGACCTTTCATTTGACGACCACATCAGCTCCACAGTCAAGTCTGCCTACGTTCAGCTACATACAATTGCTAAAATTCGGACTTGCTAAGACAGAGATACAACATCTAAGTCGGTCCATGCACTTACGACATCCCGCCTCGACTTCTGTAACTCACTGCTTGCTGGTCTACCGGCCTGTGCAATGAAGCACTTACAGCTAGTGCAAACTCTGCAGCTAGACTTTTCTGTCGTGAGCGTTGCAGTTGCCACACCACATCGCATTATTACATTATTTAGTGGATCCATGCAATTCGTTTCTTGTGTGCCTCTTCGTGCTGAAACTGCGCTCACTGCTACTAACCATATCTACACGATGACTCAGTGAATCTCATATCCTACGACGTTATGCATGATGACATTGCGAAGGTTACCACTTATCGTTTGGTCATGCTTTCGTTACAATATCTGTAAAGTGCCTAGAAAGAGATTCAGCTCTCTGAAAGTGCTATATAAATGTATTATAATTACTATAGCTTTTGGTATGCCCCAAAGTCGGAATTCGCTCCCAACAGGCGTCGTGACATCAGCTGATTCGACACGACGTTTAAAAAGAAGCTAAAGATGCCACTTTGCCTCACAGAATTCGCTAGATCCTCGTGACATGTCTTTTGTGTACTTATTCGTTCTGTCGCTGTTCCTGCCATCACTGACAATACTGTCATGCTACCTTCCCTGCTTATAAGAAAAGCTTATAAAGGCCCAAGTTCTTTGAGTGCACTATGAAACCGGTAGTAAAATTTCTATTATTTGCAAAAGCACAGCACTGATGAACTGAAACATGCACATCTAAAAAAAACTGTATACAAGCTTCATAATTTCGCGTAATTCTATACTACTGTCTTGCCCTAAGACCATAACGCTTCAACGAGCCAAGATAATCAAGCTAGAGCCAACAGTGTCTGTGTACTTGTGCACACAGCAAGTTTCATAACGATGTCGTCCGTTGCTGAGTGCAACGACTTATGAGCCTAGAAGCTGCTGAAACAATAGCCAATCAGACTTAGTTGGGTAAAGGGTTACAAGGACACAAAGCAAAATCTCTTGAGTTGAATCCAAGAACCGTGCAGGCACGGCATGCACGGCAAAATGAAGTAGCGTTTTTCCATCAGGTGCATCACTGAGGGCAGTGCTACCAAGGGCTGGTACGGAAACCGGGGCTGGTATGGTACCGTGTGGCCTACCAGGGCCTGCCTACATCGCCGCAGACGAGAGCAGGCCTGTGGCAGAGCAGAAGAGTGGTCCAGTGTGGCAGACCAGCAGAGCAGAGCCACAGACGTGACCGACTGCAGAGGGAAGCAAGCCAAACAGGCTGAACACGGAGGGCCACACCTTCAGCTTTCAGCAGCGCTTAGCACAATCAGCTGGTCGCTGACGAATCGGGCCGTCACTGCACTGCATTTCACGTCCTTTGTGTTGAAGCACAAGCTGCCGAGCTCAGTGAGCGCACCGATGCAGCCTGGATAACGTTCGATTCGAGCATATGAGCTTGCAGGCATCCTCATTGCAGGCATTCTCATTGGAGGCATTGAGGCATCCTCTGCCTTTCAAATGCAGATGCAGCAACCAGAGCTTAGCAGCAGCCGACAAGCATCTCGACCTTGACCGAGCTGACATTTTACTGATGACAGACAAGCCACTATTGCTGCACAGTAGCTACGTATAGGGCTGGACTAGTAAATTGAGACGTTTCTATGGAGACGGGAGAAAACAAGCACCAGGGCCTCATATAAGCAGCCAAAGTACGCTCACACAGTTTGAGCATGACAGCATGGCCGAAAATATTCAAAGTATTTAATGTGTCAGCTGCTGTGATTAATAATAGTTTCGAGACATTTGTATAGCATCCTAAGAGAGCTAAGTCTCCCTCTTAAGCACATTGAATATGTTATAAAGGAAAATCCTAGCTGATTAAACAGCATCTTTTGTATAGCGACAGAAGAGCCTTTACGGCTATCACCACCGCTTGCAGTGGCGATAAAGAATCGCCCACCGCAGGAATCGAACCCACGACCTCAGGACCGAGGTCGTGAAAGCAACCGCCTTACCTAGTGTGCCATCACGGCTCACCAGCATTTCAACTGGATAGCAATCGCACTATGTCTATCCTGATGCTGTCCAACTTGTTTCAAGCAAATAAATACCCACGGAGTAGAAATGTACACTGTACCAAGGTAGCAAAAGCAATACAAGTCTCTTGCTTACGGCCAGCAAGCTAAAGAAAACAAGGAGATACTCATGATCACTGATTAGCGAGACTCCTAGCTAAAAACACGCACTGAATCGTGTATAGGTACATTTCAGGCAAAATTTCCAACACGTTTTTTCTTTTCGACTTTTACTGTTAATGAGCATATATATTATATACAGTTAATGAGTATCATAACACCAGGCTTTTTGAAAGATGAAGGAACGACAGCTAATTCCATCAGCTAAAGCCATATTTATCGTGTTAACTATGCCTGGCAGAAGCAAATCTAGTCAATTTAGAAGGAGACCGTGGATATAGTCTAGATGGTTAGTTACTGGCAAACCCAGTCGGATTCAGAAATTGGAAATGGTGCCGCTCAAAATTGGCTCTGCTAGCATATCTCCTGTTGAATCAGCTCGAAATCTAGGTGTCATGTTCCAAAGAGACCTCTCGTTAGACGACCACATCAGCTCCACAGTCAAGTCTGCCTACTTTCAGCTACACTACATTGCTAAAAACCGGGCTTGTTTAGATAAGCATACCATGTCTAAGTTGGTCCATGCATTTGTGACATCCCGTCTTGACTTCTGCAATTCACTGCTTGCTGGCCTACCGGCATGTGCAATCAGGCGATTACAGCTGGTGCAAAACTCCGCAGCTAGGCTTGTTTGTCGTGAGCATCGCAGCTGCCAGATCACACCACTTCTCGCCGACCTGCACTGGCTACGAGTCTAGCAACGGATCGACTTCAAGCTTTTGTCACTCACTTTTAGGTCACTTCATTCTTTGGCTCCAGCCTATCTCTCAGGTCTACTCCCCCACCAGGCCAAGCATCGTTCCACCCACTTCTCGGAATCCAACAGTCTACCAATACCTCGTACAAACCTCAAATCCTTTGGAGACCGTGCATTTAGTTCGTATGCTCCCTAAGCCTGGAACTCACTCCCGATTTGTGTCAGAGCATCCCCTGACTTCACCACATTTAAAAAGAACTTAAAGACACGCCCATTTTAGACAGCATTTAGTTGGTGCCTGTGGTTCGTCCTTGATGTGCTTATGCATGCTGACACTGTGCATGCTGCCACTAACCACATTTTCATGCTGACCCTGTGCATGTCACCCCTAACCATGCTATTCATGTTGTTTATCAAGCATGATATTACTCACCGTTCGACAGTATTTCCTTTGTAGCAAATGTAAAACGCCTAGAAAGAGATTTGAGTTTTCTGATGGCGCTTTATCAAGTGCATTATTACTATTATTATTTAGTTCTTAGAGGATGCTATATGAAAGTATTATGATTATTAATAATAATAATAAATATTACCTTATTTGGCATCATTTGTATAGCGTCAGAAAGGCCTTAACGGCTATTACCACCGCTTGCACTTGGCAATACAGGATCGCCCACTACAGGATTCAAACCCACCACCTCGGTCGTGAAGAGCGAGCACTTTAGCTCCCGGACTATCACAGCCTCTTGCAAGTATCAGCATATGCTACGGACTTACTGAAGTATTTAATTAGTTTTAATCCAACATAAATGGGTGTATTGCAATGCCACAGTGCAGAATGCTAAGCCAGGGCATTTCTGTCTGTATGAGATCTAAATAAAGCACGAAACGAGCGCTGCAACACTAGTAAAAAACAAGTAAACAATGATGGCGAAAGCACCTGACGAAGACGGCCGCTCCAGACGATCGGATCTGATGGCTTGATTGCTTCCGTTGGCACGGACTTCGCGTCGCATCGGCTTGAGTCCTCGTCGCTAGCGGGTTTAGCTCGAGCCTTTTCGCACCCATCATGCATCATCTTTTACGCATCCGGTCGATTATCCTGGCGGTCTCTACTAGCCAGGGTACGCCTGGCGCCGACGATGACCGCTCGGTTCGTCTCTGACGGTCGCTCGGTGGCGAGGCGAAGCCAGCCGTACATTTCTCGAGCGCTGCGACGGGCTCCCGCCAAGCGAGTGCGCATCTCGCCTACCTTGGCCCTTGTTGTTGGGTCGACCTCCTACCGTGACTTTCTCTGAGCGTAATTCGGCATTCTTACATCTGGGGAGAGAAGGCTCGAGGCGCACGTCCGCGGGTGGCGGAGCGGTGTCAGATGTGCTCGAACTCAGACGACTGGGGCGGGGTGCTAGGTGCTTCGATGCCCGCGATCTCCGAAGGCCTCAACAAGATCCCAGCCCCCTCTCCGCCTACCCCTCAATACGAGCTCGCACCCTTACCGCACCGACCCTGCAGTTACCGCCGAGCTGCAGTAGGCATAGGCAGTCTCTCCTCGTCGGCACAGAGTTCCGCAGCGGGCGTTTTCCTTATTGCTCGCCGGGAGTGGGAGCGAGAGCGAGGCTGGCTAAGCGTTTGTGCAGCGCTACAAATGAGGCTGCTGCTGAATCAGCTGGCCGTCGCTTTATTCTACGATTGCTCGACGATTGTTGACCGCCCTGCTAAGCAACTGTGCAATTACGGCTCGGTGGCAACTCGCTATAGCTGCCGGTCCGATCTTAGCGTCAGTCAACGCGGCGCCGTCTAACCAAAATGCACGAACCACGTCTTCGTTGCAGCGAAAACCGCGATAGGCAACGCGCACTTCTCAACGAAGACATGAAGAACGTGAGCCCGGAATCCTCATCCGCGACTTCGGTCAGCGCCGCGGAGAATGCGAGCGGGGCTAAACCTCGGTCGCTTACGCTGCGCAGAGCAGCTCACTTGCATTTCTATCAAGAAGTTATTCTTAAAACAGACAGGCTGAATACACCGCAAGTTGTTCTAATAGCGCCTACTTCGGCGGCGCATAGATTAGCAAATCCCCTGCGAGACGTCACACCCGCGCAGGGTAACTCCGGAAGCGGTGGTCACATGACTAACCGAGACCTGCCGTGTGGTGGCTAAGTACATTACATTAAAACGAGAATGAAAATTATTTAAATTAAATTTAAACAGTAGGTAAGCCGTGCTTAGATGGTGAGAGCGATTTGAGATCTACTTACTCCCGCTTACTGCCCAATCAGAATTCCGGTTCTGTGCGCGATAATGGAGGCTGTTGTAAGTCTGCGCACGTCATTTCAATTCTCGCTGTCGGAACCAAGTTCGTAGACCGCTAGTCTTTATCGCCACAGGTAAGCGTGAACTAGACACTTTCCTGTGCTGACTTGTCCACGGCACCGCTAGAGTACGGCTTCGTCTTGCGCTCCTCTTCTAGGTTGGAGGCGGGAAGCGCGAGCAATTTTTTTCGTCCCTCCGGACCTCAAGATTGTGTTGCGACCGTAGGCGGCCGATGCAGCATAACGTGCTGGTCTCGCCATGAGCTCCGAGGCTTGTTCGTGAACCGAGTGCTTCGAAAGTGTACACTCGTGCATTCGAATGCGGTCCTGCGTCGCGTCGTATCGCTGTCGCATTTGTCGCGCCGTTTGTTTTTCCTTTTTTTTCTCGTGCGCTCGTTTTGGTATTGACAGGGAAAGTTTTTTCTCCGATCGACGTGATTAGTATGCGACACAGTTTGCCACCGTGCCCAGCATATGTGCTCCAAGGCCGGCATGCATGTTGACATATTGGTCTGTGCCGTTGCTTGCCATATATGTTTTACTCCGCGTACCTACTCGTTGGCGCTATTGCCTCGCCTTACAAAGATTGCTCGTACGTCGGCGGCTTACGCTTTTGCGTAGTCCAGACCCACTGCAGATTGACTTGTCAGCTCGTGCAGAGCATATGTTTCTCCACTGTAATTTGCAAGCTTCGACGGCTTTAGGTCAGCATTTCTCTTGATCTACCGCGTATTAGCGAACGTGAAATGATAGGCTAGCCGTTACTATGAGGCCTCGGGTATCATGCGGTATAGTGCTTCTTTGACGTCATGTACTCAAAGCCGAGCCAAGTCGAGTGCAGGCGTGTGCAATCGTAATAGTAAGTGAAAGTGGCTTAGGGCGATTGCTGCCGTGCGGATGGAGGAGCAGTTCTGAACGAGTGAACAGATGGAGTTGTCGGATGATCTTCATTTGGGGAATTGTCCATGTATTTTGTAGGCTTTACGCAATGAATAGCTGCGTGCACCTTCAGAGCTCGGTGTAGGCACCCGTGTTCAGCCGCGATTATACCCTGATCCGTCTTGCTTCGGTCCTGCTTCTGTCTTTGGTGCATACGTCACTAAGACTGGCCTGCGTAGGGGCGGTCCAAGAGTCGTGGAAGAATTAACTATTGCTGAAAGGTATACAAATGTCTGGATCTGCATCGAGGAGGGCCATTTCCTACTTTCTGCAAAAAGAAATTTTCTCATGACCACTGTAGGTGGAGCTAGTACGCATGCAAACCGACCGACCAAGCTTCCTACAGTAATGAAGACCGAAGTAGGACAGAAGCAGGACCGAAATAAGACGGACCGTGTACACGCAGGTTCAGACATCAAATCATGCTGTACACGAAATGTGCAGACGAATCTGTAGGGAATAGTCATTAGAATAATAGTAGTAATAACTGTAAGTTGTTTCTATAGCACCCTAAGAGAACTAAATATGTCGGCACAATGGAAGTAATAGCCAAAGGTTAATGACATGCATGGTATCATGTTAAATAAAGCACACAAAAGCATGCTTAGGCCGGCATGCTTCAGCATGCAAAAACGCACTCGGGGCTACCGGTTAGTAGGACCTTTGGCTAGTAACATGCACTGAATTGAGCAAGGTAGGAACGCAAAGCATACGCGAACAGAGAAACTAACTTCACTGGAGCAAAGGCAATGCTGACTTAGACAGATGCCTCTTCAACTGAGACTGAAATGATGCAAAGTCATTGCTGGAAGTGACAATAGCCGGAAGAGAGTTGTATACTTACTGTGCATACTATCCGATCACCAAAGATTTCAATAATTAAGTGAGGAATGGCGACTGAAAGCTGAGGAGGGAGTGGTGCAAGAGCACGGTGGAAGAGAAAGCAGATCAGATTGGTGGGTTAGTGCAAGCGAGTGAAGCGAAATGCAAGACAGACGGGGATCTTGAAATTGATTCGATTCTTGGTAGGGTGCCTGTGAAGCTCGGACGGAACTGTTACGACATGGCAGCTGAGCTGTTGATGACAGACCAGCCGAGCTGCCGGGTTGTGCACCAGTTGCAGACGATTAAGGGCACTGCCTGGCCTGGGAGTCTTAATTGAACAGAACTGCAATAACCAAGAAGCAATATCACAAACGCATGAACTAGTGAGGCTCCCGTGTGCTTCTCTAAGCAGGTCCTGATTTCGGCTGTTTATTTGCTGAAAGCCATGCGTTAGCCGATGTAACTACTAGGTTGGACTTGTCATTGTTCAGCTTCAGTAAGTTAGTGGCTATCCAGGTGTAAATCTCGTCGATGCAGTCAGTCTGCAAGGGAATTAGGTGAGTCGGATGCAAAGCAAACCCCGGAATCTTTGAGACTGACCGATTTTTGATGGTCTGTCAGAATGCTACAATCACACCAGCAGCATAATCTACCATATGTAGATGGTGGCTTACTTGCCAGTATGAGGATGTACCAAGATTGCTGATGCCTTTAGGGTAGAAACTAGTGCTTCAATTCGTGGATGCAATTGAAAACTGGTCTTGTCAATGTAGGGCATTCGTATGTTGAAAGAGTAGGCTCGGCTATCCAGAACAGGATCTTTTGTTCTTCGGTGGCCGGTGAACCGTTTTACAATGTTAATGTAATGTAATGTATCTCCGTCAGTAACTCCACAAAGTCATAAAGACCATGTGGGTGTTACGCAGGAGAGTTTTGTATAGCGCACTCACAGCCTAAGCGGCTTTCGGTACTCATTCGGTAGCCAACAGACTTCGTCTCACGCAACAAAGAGAAAGTGGGAAGCATAGCAGAGTCAGGAGAGCAGTTGAGGTAGTGAGTAGCATAGAAGTAGCAGTTCAGGACCGCTGAAAAACGTGCCATAGTCGGCAGTTGGAGAGTAGTTGTCCCAGACTCTCATCGTGTGCTTTGTCCCTTTTTGACCAGTAAGGTGCATCGTTACATGTGAAGCATACGAGCTAAAGGCGTGGTCTTTAAATAATGTGAGGTTCCTATGGTGTAATGGTAGACAATTATATTCCGGGAAAACCTGTGGTACGATGCTTAGCTTGATGAGGGAGTAGATTTGATAAGTAGGCTGGAGCCAAAGAAGGAATGGACCTAAAAGTGAGTGACAAAACCTTGAAGTCGACTGGGAGCCAATGCAGGTCAGCTAGAAGTGGTGTGATGTGGCAACTTCAAGGTTTTGTCACTCATCGACTTCAAGGCTGTGTCACTCACTTTTAGGTCTCTTCATTTTTTGGCTTCAGCCTACCTATCAGATCTACTCCCCCACCAGGCTAAGCATCGTACCCCCCCTTTTGGGAATCTAATCGTTACATATACCCCCCCCCCCGTACAAACCTCAAATCGTTCGGAGACCATGCCTTTAGTTCGTATGCTCTCAAAGCCTGGAATCCACTCCCGATTTGTGTCACGACCTCTCCTGACTTGACCATTTTTTTAAAGAAACTGATAAAGCACCTATTTATCACAGCATTTAGTGGGTCCCTGTGATTCGACCTTTATGTGCTTATGCATGCTGCCACTACCCATACTTGCATGCTGACCGGGTGTATATCACCCTAACCACGTTATTCTTGTTGTTAATTGAGCATGCTACCACTAACCATTCGATCGTGCTTCCTTTGCAGCAAATGCTAAGTGCCTAGGAAGAGATTTGAGTACTCTGAGGGGCTATATCAAATGTATTATCATTATTATTATTATTATTATTATTATTATAGGTAGGTGCAAAGTAGTGGAAGCAGCAACTTGGCATCAGAGGAATTTCTCACCACTTCAGTGGGTCCTTGCAAAGCAATTTCGGCTTGCATGTGATTTGATAAAGCTGCACGTGACGACTGACTGGGCGAGGCGATAATTTTTTTTCGACGGGTTTTCATTAGTACAGCACATGTGGATCGCATGTGGTTTCCCAGGGAAGGTTGCTGGCTCTCCGAGGAAGCCTGTCCGAACGTATCTATGAGTAGAAGCTTGCCGGTGCGTCTTGGCTGGTCGTCCCCTAGCACGGATGGCCAGGGGTTTTCCTTTGGGCATTGGGCAGATCCGTTTGTCCTCTCGCGATGATATAGTACTCTGACTGAGCCCGGCGATCTTTTTCAGACAGTACAAAAGTATGTTCTTCATTCTTCTTCGTGCGGCGTACTAGCCATTCAGAGTGTACCTAATTGATGCTTGAATACTCTAGGACCATTTCCGGCTACTCCAGGTCGTTATCCTAGGAGGATGCCCATTTATGACATGCGAAGGCATTCAGCTGAAAACCAGCATCGTTTCAGCTGTAAGGCCAGAATCCTCCAGATCCTTCGAAATTGCTGCTTTTTGAGTGTACGGTGAAATCATCAAAAACAGTCAAGTGTTTCACTGGGCTGCCTGCCAGGGTTGTTAAAAAAAAAGTCGAAGGTCATCTGATTCAGCAGCCTCATTTATGTAAGAGCCTTAGCATCTGTTGCCACCAGTGGCTCTGGGCATGAACCCACGACCCGGGTCGTGGGTTCGTGGAGCACCTTGTCCCTCTGGGCTGAGACTGAGGGTTGTTGTTTGTGCTCTTTGCTTCCACTGCTTGCTTTCCGGGGCTGGGGGGAAATAGCACCGCAACCGTGCAGGCGTGGTGGGCCTCTAGTGCCCCCACCCCCAATGCTTTGCATTTGGTGGCACCGTGTTGCCCTGCCCGCCCGGCAGTGTTCAGAGTTGTCGCAGTGTTCTTAAAAGATTGTTCGCTCAAGCATGGCGCCCGATCGTTTCTAGGAAGACACAATGGTAGGGACGTCGGATGCCGAAGGCGCCGGGGCCAGCCCGCGTGGCCGCAGTGCCCGCAAGCGAATGCCCAACAGGCGTTACGCCGACATGGAGCTGCTCTCGCCGACGAGAGCAGCTCCCAAGCGTCCTCGTCAGTTCGACCCGAGCAGCGGCGGCAGTGGTGCTGCATCGACGGTCGCAAAGCGGGAACCGGCCGACGAGGATACTCCTGTGTTCCACTCCGAGTTGACACCTCCTGCCTCGAGGGGCAAGCGCAGCGCTGGCAGACCTTTGCGAGGCAACGGCGCTCCGGCCGCGCCGGTAGCGGCAGCTTTCGACGCGGCCGCCGACGTTCGGCGGCAAGCCGGCAGCAGCAGCAGCAATGCAGCCGCTACTGACGACGATAGGTAAGGCCAGTCAGTGCGGTGCCGCCCATCGTTGGCCTGCCGCGCCATCATTTTGGCAGCAAGCCGCGGTGTCGCTCAGATCCTAGCCGAGTGCCGGATGCGCGCAGGGAGCTCGAGCTGGCGGCTCCAGCGTGCGATCGGATGCCGGCTCTGGCTCTTGCGTGCTTCTTTGCATCCGGTGCCGCTTTTTTTCCCTTTACCGAGTAGCAGGCGCTCGGAGGCGTCGTCTACTGTGCCAGCAGCAGCGCTCTGTTGCATTCACGACGGCCAAGCAAGGGGTCCTCCTGCAGCCGTCTCGACCAGCAGCAACAGCAGCGGCCTCGACTGCGCTCCTGCTGAACTGAGCTCGGCGGAGCCTGCTCCGCCGAGCTCAGACTGCGACAACGTGGCGGCCGTTGGCGATGCGACGCTGGAAATGCTTCCCGAGGCCACAGCTGCCACAATCCCCGAAGTCACTGGAGTTTGGCCGGGGTTGCCTGCAGGAGCCGGCAGCCCGGGCAGTGGCGGCGGCGGCTCCACAGCTGCCGAACCCGCGACCGAGCCCGCTACCGATGGCGAAGCCGGCCCTATGGCCGAGCCTGCGACCGACGGTGGCGCTGCGACCGACGGTGGCGACGCCGAGCCGACAGCCGGCGAAGTTGCTGATGGCGCCGAGGCAGCAGTCGTGGCCGAATCTGCAAGTTCGGTCTGCCCCCCAGACACTGTCACTGATCAGGTGCCCACCGACACCGCCATCATCCTGCTGGCGTCCGACGACGTCCAGCCGACGTCTGGCTCGTCGGGCGCTTGCAACACTGACAGTGCCATAACCAGCGGCTTTGGGATGGCCGCCCGCTGCACGACTGCGCCCATCGAACCCGCCAGTGTCGGCAGCGAGAGCGGCGGAGGTGGTGGCGGCATGAGCTCGCTGACTTCATTGATACCTTCTGGCTTGCAGCAGGAGGTAGTGTGAGAGATCAGAGCAGGCGCTGCGGGTTTTTTTCGTGCGCGCACACGAGCTGCGTTGCTGTCGGGAGGCGGGTTCGACTTTAGTCAGCTGCTCGTGGCCAATCGGTGAGTTGTTCCAAGTGAGGATTGCACTAATTAACCCTTGTGTGCCTCTGCAGGGCAAGCCGCGAGACGTGACGAGGAGAGTGACGGTGGTGACGTCGAAATCCATGTCGTCTTCAGTTCTGAACGAGTCTACGCTGAAAGCCCTTGAATCGGCAAGCATCGGCGGCGATGCATCGATGCAAACGAAGGACATCATCGTGGAGATCGTCATGGACCATGCCGGCGCTGGCGGCGGTACTAGCATGGTGAACGTGGCGCTCGATGGTGGTGAGGACGCCGGCTCCACCGGCCACTCGGCCCATCAGGTGAGCAGCCTCCCCCTCCCAGCTGAAGCCGAAGCCGACATAGTGGCAGCAGCAGGGTGCCTACTGGTTGTGGCTTTTCGACTAGGATAGCTGCGTGAGGCTAAACACGTATAAAATTTGATCGTGCAGGAGTTTGACGTCAAGTATGTACACTTGGCCGGTGAGGGAAAAGAGGTCTTCAGGTGTACACAGTGCGATTATGAGACGGACCGACGTCCAAATTTCTACAAGCACAAAAAGCGCCATCTAGGTAAGGGCTCTGCTGTTCGGAGGCGGCACCGAAGTCAGCCACAAGCTGGTCCTCAATTCGAGCAGAATCTTCTCTCGGTCGAGCCTTTTAGCTATGACTCTAACCAAACGCGAATCCTTGAGAGACCCTACCCTTCGGTCTCTATGCTTCCAAAGCCTGGAACTGCTTTCGCATGCTGAAATTGTGCATGTTGCTAATCAAACTCGGCGGCTAGTCTGGTCTGTTGCCAACGGCGTAGTTGCCTCATTGTTGACTCCCACTAGCACCCTATCATGCTACCAGTGGATTTCAAGATGCTACGCCGTATGGCTTACAGGTCACTTAACTTTGCTCTCCAACGCCAGCCCTCCTTGCATGTCCTCCAGTGTGCACTCGCCCCTCCCGCATTGCTCGCCCCACCTGCTCCTCAACATCTGGTCATCTTGTCGTCCTTCGCAGTAAATGGAAATCGTTTGGAGATGGAGCCTTCAGCCCGTATGCAACGAAAGTCTGGAATTCTCTTCCGGGTACGGTTACTACCGGCAATTACCTTGTATACTTTAATTCTCAGCTCAAGACGCACCTGTTCCGGTCAGGTTTCCCTTGGCCCAAGCAAACTGGCCCTTTTTTGTTTCGGTGTGCAGCTTTGAGTGCATACCTGTGCATGTGTCCGTGCATGCTACTGGCCACGTGTCTGACTAACCCGTGACCTGAGTTCATTCGTGTTTGCTTGAGCATTCTGCTAGCCCTAAGCAGTTCACCAGACTGGCCACATGTCTGACTAATCGGTGGTGTTTGCTGTAGCATGCTGGCTCTAAGCAGTTTACTAAGCTGATACTAAGCTTTGTCAGTGCTTGATAGCCTGCATCACACTGACCGATGAGTACTGATTTTCCGTCGCATTGAGTTTCAAAGCGCCTGGATAGAGGTCAAGTTCTCTTAGAGTGCTATACAAGCGACTGTTATTATTATTATTATTATTAATCGATTATATTTAAAGTGCCTAGGAAGTGACTCAATGTTTTGTACTCTACTTCATATGTTGTGGCTATCCTATGCTACTCGATTCGAGATTGGCATTATGTGCATATTGGTTTTTTTGTATACGCAGGATTTGCTTCAAATGACAAAGTATGGCTCTGTAATGCAGCTTAGTCCGAATTTGTTGGATTCTTTCATATTGGCAATCTCTCACACTTTTTTGGAGTGTATCTGAGCCTTGTACCACACTTGCAACCGCTCATTTCAGAGTGTGAGGTTCTGACGGAGCAATCCCTTTCCCTGTCACCGGGCTTTTTCTGTAAATTAGCGCACCTGTCAAAAGTGGTGCCCTCTGATTTGCCCAGCTGGGGGGGGGGCAGATATTCACATTGAAGTAAGTCGGAAATCCACCCTAACTAGAGGCAAGTCGTGGCTGCTCCAGCTGTCTCTGCTGTCTCGATGAGACTCTACTTACTGCCGTTTTGTTTCGGTGACTAGTTGGTAAATTTGAAATGTGTTGCCGAATCCCAATTGTTGTTCTTGCGTCAAATTCTTTTCTCATGCAAAAGTTTATCTGTCAGGAAAGTGTATTTCATAGACGTCAGTGCTGCATTTACTTACCACTGGATGCTTGCCCAAGGATATGGTGCTTGCTCTTCACGACCCAGGTCGTGGGTTCAAGTCCTGCATCGAGTGATCCTTTATTGCCCACTGCAATCGGTGGTTGCTGTCAAGGCACTGCTACTGCTATATAAAAGAGGCTGTTGCATCAGCTAGACTTTACTGTACTTTTACTTATTCTAGCAACCATTCGACATCGACAATGACCTTCGAACTCGGTTATAAGTCACGATGAAATAATGTGGTAGGGGCAAGCCCAAGTTGTGTTCAAATAGGTTTAAGTGAGTAGCCCGTGTGTTAACTCTTGGCTCAAGACAACAGCTTGCCATCAAGAATCAGCCCAATGACTTCATGTAGTGTCAAATATTCGGTCCAAGTTGGTAAATGTGAAATATTGGCTTAATTATAAGAATAAGAGAATCGTGTTACCAGAGGTTGGTGAGCTGAATAACATTGCTGGTATCTTATGCAGCCTAGCCGTGCTGATTCTGGGATACAGGTAGCAATGTCTTGTAGTCATGTGCGCTTTTATTATCACGAGAAGGATTATTTGCAGATTAGAACGTTCCTAACACGAGATTGTTTCCGAAGATGGTGGCGTTTTAGCTTAGGCTCCGGGAGGGTTCAAGCAAAAAGGGTTTGACAAGCAAGCTTTGCTTACAGTGATTGAGCCTGGTTGGTTTGACGACATCTTGCACACGGTGCAAGTTCTAACCGGGATCGGCCAATAATCGATCGGTTTGTGTACTGTTTCCTTAGGCTACACTCATTCTCAACCGTATTTGGGCTGCCAAGACTACCCTATTGTCTACTATAGCACTGTCCCTCATTATTGTAGAGTCTGGAGACAAGCTCTCGTCGTTAACTAAATACCCCTATTGGAAGTAGTACTTTTTGCATGTTCAGGCCGTCGAAGGTGGACGGATTCAGCAGGGGTGGGATCACTAAGGCTGGGCACCATCTAGAATAGTCGAGTGGTCCCAGTAAGCGCCACGGTTTCAATGCTTTGTAATCTTTGTTACTGTGTTTCCTTTTAAGCAAATCTAAAGCGCCCAGAAAGAGATTGAGTTTTCTGAGGGTGCTTTATCAAGTGTGTTATTAGTATTATTATCAACCAATCCAGCCCAAAGAGTCGAATTAACCATTCTGTAAGGAACCCAAATTAGGCCTTTTTATAATGCAAAGAATAAAGCAGTCAGAGTTTAGTCCAAAAGGAGCTGCTGCCCACGATGTGAAGAGATAGAAACTTGCCGGAAGTCTAAAATGTGTGTCCTTCCTATGTCAGCCTAGAGCTACCACTTGAGGGCTGTTATAATCATGAATCCAAATGTGAAAGGATTCTTAGTCAGACTTGCTCCATCAAAGGGATTGCAGTAAATTCTCTAAAACTTAGCATCAGAAGTGAACTGCCATTAGTAGCTCTAGAGAGATGCTACAGGGGGCTGGCCTACCATCCCTTCATGAGTAATAAGTGCCCATTTTTTTGTGGGCCACGATCATGTTAAGTTACTTGTCGTGGGTCAGTGACCAAATCTGATAGGTCGCTGGTAATTGTGATAGAGATTTCATGCAGCAACAAAAGCGTTTGAATATCTGCAAATTTCTAGTTATTTTCAAGTTGCAAATGGAATCATACTGTCTGCCACTAACGTTAAGTTTTTTTCTGACAAATTGTTTATCATGGCTACAATCCATTAGCTGATTGAGGCTCTTATAAGTTAATAACTGACTTTAAACAGACTGCATATTCATCGAGTTAGTTCTTTCAAATAGGAGAGCGACCTAAGTCTATTAAAAGCCATTTACGAGCAGAAGTGATCGGTCCTATAAGGCTTTTGTGCTTGGCCGTCCAAGCCAGTGGGCAGTTTGATGCTTTTGAGCTGAGCATCTAGTGTTGCAGTGGAGCTTCGGCCTTCCAGCACCTATGGGCTAGTGGTATGCATCAACGTAGTTAGCAACCCTTTGTTTTAGATACCCGGCCACTCGGCAGTTTTTTGTTTGACCTGGTATGCACTGGCTTCAAGTGCAGCTTTGTAGATTTCTTTGTATTGGATCAGGCCACTTTTGTCTTAGCCAATTGGCGAGGTGAGCACACTTCAAGCACGTAGGTCATGGGTTGTAGTCCCATGTAGTCAGCAGGCAATTCTCAATGGCCCGTGAGGAAAATAAAACCTGCTAGTGCTATTTTTCTGCTCTGTAATCGAGGCTGGGCTTGCTTAGACAGGAATACTACATCTAAATTGGTCCATGCATTTGTGACATCCCGTCTCGACTTCTGTAGCTCACTGCTTGCTGGTCTACCGTCGTGTGCAATGAGGCGTGAGCATCACATTTGCCGCATCAAGCCACTTCTCGTCGCCGACATGCACTGACTCCCATTCAAGCAGCATATCGACTTCAAGGTTCTGTCTCTCACTTTAACCTCCCTTCGTTCTCTGGATCCAGCCTACCTTATCAGATGTATTCCTCTCCCTGCCAAGCTAAGTATCGTACCACCTGCTTTTCTGAATATAATCGTTTATCGTATGAATCTCTTATGAACCTCAAATCCTTTGGAGACCGTGGCTTTAGTTCATATGCTCCTATAGCCTGGAACTCACTTCCGACTAGCATTACAAAATCATCTGAATTGCCGACATGTAAAGTGAAGCTAAACGCATCTATTTATCACAGCATTTAGTCTCCATGTAATTAATCCTGTGTGTGCTTATGCATGCTGACATCCTCCTTGTATTTATGCCCAAACCGATCAGTTTTCCATTGCTTGTATGTGCCTCAAGACGCCTTTGCTTTGTAGCATCTGAGCCTGATGAATCCATGTTTGCTTCTCTCGGAATCTTTCTCACAGCTGCTAGCTGGGTGCATCGTTGCTTGCTTTCTTAGGTCCTTAGTCTTGTTTTTGAAGCTTTGAAATTGGTTTAGCAGTGGTCTGGTCGTTATTATTGATCATCGAGTCCTCTTGGAGGCTCTTGTCTCAAGTAGGCATTTCAGATACTGTACTAATGCACCACAATGGTTGACGTACTATTACACAGTGGGAGATTTCAAGAGGGAGTTGTCAATGGCCAACGGTCATTCGTTGGACGCTAAAGCGATGCACATAAATAGCACACTGAGCTTTTTGCCAGAGTTGTGCTTCCAAGCTTGCTTAGCCTCGACGCAATGCCAGTGTGAATAATGCATGTATGCCGTGCAGTGCTGCTATTCGTGGTTGCATTGCTATGAGCCACTAGTGCATGTACACGACGCGCAGCTGCCAGTCCAGTGCAACATAGTGCATACAAAATGCACTGCACTTGACTTAGCTTGTGCAGTCGTATCACACCTAAACGTGCTGCTGCGTCTTTACTGCTGTAGAGAGCCGGCCATATAAGTGCCCAAACTGTGACTATAGCGCGCGCACGAGCAGCAACTTGAAGCGACATGTGCTGAGCCACACCAACGAGCGGCGATTCTCATGCGATCGTTGCGATCTCAAGTTTCGGCAAAAGATTCACCTCGAAAAGCACGTGAAGTACATTCACGAGGTACTGACATGCTGGTCTGACCGTGCATTTTCTTTTTTAGTGTGGCTTGCTGTTGAAAGTCTCATCTCAGTCCTCTGCGGGCCTCTAAGTGCCGAACTCGTTATTGATTGAAAGCAGGACCCAGTGCTTATTTACTCGCTAGGAGTAATGCAGCCGACTTCGGACTGGCTTCAATCTATTCAAATGTACTAATTTTTTTGGGGAGCTATTATTTGATCTCAAATCTTAAGCTATTAACGGCATAAACGAAGACTTACAATCACCTCAATTTCCCTTGAATAGAATTGAATCAACATTTGCAGACTGATTCTCAGTGAACGACGCGCTAGCTCAATCCAAGTCACCAAGTCGCTAATTGGCCACCGGAGCCACTCCGGTCGCCATCTGTCTGCGTTTTTCATGGCTGCTACAGGAGCCGGAACAGCAGTCCCAGGATTCAGTGAGTTCGTTGATAAAGGACTCCTTAATTACCGCGACCACTGCGGCAGTAATTTATTAATACATTATCCCTAACGATAGTCTAGTTGCTGCACAACAGTCACTTCTGGTTTGTGAGCCAATGTAAATATACCAATCGAATCATATCGCTGGCAAGTAAATAAGGAGTTAGGGCCTTGGATAGCCGTTTGCTGCATGTAACTGAGATCTAGGGGTGAGGCTAGGTGGATCGAGTTTACGTTTTTTGATTAAAATATAACTACCGGTCGGGTGGTTGACCTCGAGGGGTTGTGTCATTATTTTGAAGATTTAACGTTTTTTCCATAGTTTAAAGTGATGTTCTTCGGGTTCGTTTAGGGCTAACTTGTATTTACAGAGTTCGCCAGAAAGCTGCAGTTAAGGTTCTGTTATTTTTCCAAGAAAATCATTTTGTTGAGCTCGATTTTACTGCTTTCGGTGTAAATAGATCTTAAAAAATAATTTTATTCCCATGTTCCAGTCATCTGTCAGCCGCCAAAATTTGGGATTACATCTACAACTAGTTAATCTTTTAATGCACAAATTTCTATATAAAAAAAGTGTTGACCATTTTTGGACACTCCCAACTGAGGAACGAGAGTTTTCTTCGTGCCCACGATACCCTCCTAGCCGTGCGGAAAGCCTGGTAACATTGTGAGGCCACCGATCGACAATGCGTCATCAAGTTTGCAGAAAGCCGTAGTGCCACTAGCAGCTTTTTGAACCGTCGAAATCAGATTTATTGAGTAGTCTCTGGCAAAGTCGTCACCAATTTTTGCTATTCGCTTTGTGAAGTGACAATGTGGATAGGTGCTCTGCAGGAACTTTTTTTAAGCTAATGTGTTTATTCGGCCTCCTGGCAAACCCTCCACGGTGACTTGGCATGCCTCGTTTGCACAGTTGATTATTTACGTATTTCGTGCACGTCGTTAATCGGTTAGCATCGGCTCGGTGCTCAATCCGATGAGCCGTTGGCACGGGGCATGTGCTTGCTCGAAGTAGGTAGCAGGCACGACATTGAAGGCATCATGCTTCTCTGATGAATTCAGCCATGTAGCCAAGTGTGAGCAATGCCAGCATTGCTTAGATTCACTCTAGTGTTCACGGCTCACGAGTAGCGGGGCAGGCTTTGAGGGAGTCACTTTGTGGTGTGAACTTGTGCGCTTGACATGCTCTGTCTGTGTCTCTGTCTCTGTCTGTCTTTGTCTCTCTCTGTCTCTGTCTCTCTGTCTGTCTGTCTGTCTGTCTCTCTCTCTCTCTCTCTCTCTCTCTCTCTCTCTCTCTCTCTCTCTCTCTCTCTCTCTCTCTCTCTCTCTCTCTCTCTCTTGCCGGCGTCTTTCTGGCACCGCAAGTCGAAGGCAAGCATCGGCCGACAGTTGGCTTGAGCAGAGTGCTGGCATGCTAGTCTGCCCGTCGTTGGCTTGGCCTGACATGCCTTCGAGCGCATCATTGCGTGCGCCGCTCGTCGATGCAGGAGAAGAGCGTCAAGTGCCCGCTGTGCGAGTACACGTGCGCCAACGAGAATCCCGATCTGAAGCTGCACATGAAACGCAAGCACCTGACGACGGACCCCAACGGCCCGCGAACCATCATCCAGTGCGGCCGCTGCGGCTTCGTTGCCGCCTCCAGGCGTGACCTCAAGCAGCACTTTAAGTTCCACAAGCGAGGGCCCGAGCTGAAGCTCTACTGCGAGCAGTGCTCGTTCGTCACCGACTGCGAGAGCCGCCTGACTCGCCACATGCTGACACACTCGCAGGTTCGATGCCCCTCCTGTCCCTTCCAGCTCAGCGATGATAGCGACCTAATGAAATAGGGTGTGGTAACTAAGATAATAAGAATAATAGCAATAACAATACTAATGATTGTGGTGCATGTATTTAACGGCTTCATAGAACTACCGCCCAGTTTCCCTTCTACCGTTCCTATCAAAGACACTCGAACGGGTCGTGGCGGACCAGCTGAACTCGTATATCGAAACCTCACACCTTGCTAGTAAGTTCCAGTCTGGCTTTAGAGCTAATCACTCTACAGAGTCAGCATTGCTTCGGGTATACAACTACCTACTTAGGAATGCAGACATGGGTAGAGTGTCTCTGCTTGTTTTGCTCGATCTTTCGGCAGCTTTTGACACTATCGATCACAAAGTTCTTCTAGAGCGCCTCTCATCTCGCCTGGGCATCACTGGCATTGCTCTGCAGTGGTTCAGGTCCTATCTCAGTGGGAGACTCCAGAGTATTGACGTGAATGGACAAAGATCATCTGAAGTACCTCTGAAATATGGAGTACCTCAGGGCTCCGTGCTAGGTCCGGTTCTTTTCACGGTTTATACTCTCCCTCTTGCTGATGAGATTGCCAAGCACAATCTAGGCTTTCACACACTCAGTTGTACCTTTGCTTTGATCCCTCCCAGCCTTCGAGCACCTCAAATTCTCTAAACTCACTAGCTGCATGCATTGATGACATCCGAACATGGATGGCAGCAAATTTTCTAAAACTTAACGATGATGAAACTAACTTACTAACTAACTAACTAGTTATGGGCAAACCCAGTGTGATTCAGAAATTGGAAAGGCTGACTCAAAATTGGCTCTGCCAGCATATCTCCAGTTGAATCAGCTCGAAATCTAGGTGTCATATTCCAAAGCGACCTCTCGTTAGACGACCATATCAGCTCCACAGTCAAATCTGCCTATTTCAGCTTCATAACATTGCTAAAATTCGGGCTTGTTTAGATAAAGATACCACGTCCAAGTTGGTCCATGCATTCGTGACATCCCGTCTCGACTTCTGCAACTCACTGCTCACTGGCCTCCCAGCATGTGCGATCAGGCGATTGCAGCTGGTGCAAAACTCTGCAGCTAGGCTTGTCTGTCGTGAGCGTCGTAGTTGCCACATTACTCCACTTCTCGCCGACCTGCACTGGCTACCAGTCAAGCAACGGATTGACTTCAAGGTTTTGTCGCTCACTTTTAGGTCCCTTCTTTTTATGGCTCCAGCCTATCTGTCAGATATACTACCCCAGCAGGCCAAGCATCGTACCACCCGCTTTTCGGAATCCAACAGTCTAGAAATACCTCATACAAACCTTACATCCTTTGGAGACCGTGCATTTAGTTCATATGCTCCCAAAGCCTGGAACTCCCTCCCGACCTGCGTCAGAACATCCCCTGACCTGACCACATTTAAAGGAACCTAAAAACACACCTATTGAGGACAGCATTTAGTGGGTCTCTGTGATTCGTCCTGGATGTGCTTATGCGTGCTGACACTGTGCATGCTGCCACTAACGACATTTGCATGCTGACCCTGTGCATGTCACCCCTAACCATATTATTCATTTCGTTTGTTTTGCAAGCATGATTTTACTTACCATTCCATTGCATTTCACTTTACAGCAAATGTAAAGCGCCTAGAGAGAGATGAAGTTCTCTGAGGGTGCTTTATCAAGTGAATTATTATTATTATTATTATTACTATTATATATCTTTCTAGGAACTTTACAGGTGTACTGCCTGAATGCATGTCCACGTTCTACTCGCGGTGCCGTGCTCGCTGCTTCTGCAACTCTCTGCACTTAGCCGAAATTGGACCCTAGTGTCGTCGGAAGCAAAAACGAATCCCAGCCTCTCTCTGCTTGTCATTTTAACTCTTTTGCTGGCTCTGTGCATCCGCGAGAGCAATGCCGCTGCCACTGCACCGTGGTTTGTAGGTGAAGCCCTTCCCGTGTCCGCTGTGCGACTACAAGGCCACTCAGCGCGAGCACGTCAATCGCCACATGAAGAACATTCACAAAGTGGACTTACCCGTGCAGTCGGACCGTCAGAAGCGCCAGCGCTCGTCATCGGCCTTCTGCGAATCGGCCATTGTCTCCATCGAAGGTCAGTACAGAGTGGTCGTCTCCAAGAAGTACGATCCGCCCGACTTCACTGACAAGCAAAAGGTGAGCGAGCGTTCGCCCCTGGCCCTCGCACGTGCCACCCACCGGCAGCACAGCACCAGCCCATCCACTGCGCTGCTTCTGCCGCCGCCACCACCACCGCTGTAAGGCCGAGTGTCGGGCCAGCGTCGCTGCTTCGGTGCCCTGCGGCCTTGACTTTGATCTCAGTCAAGACTGAGGTGACTGGAAAGAGTCGGTGTGGCCCTGCCGCCAGCGCAGCTTCGATTGCACTTTCGTGCTCGGGCATGCAGGCGAGCTCGTGCCGCTTGGCCTTTCCCCCTCGTGAGCTTGAGGAGCTGCGTCCCCTGCGCGCACTTCGACATCACTCGCTGCTATCGCTTAGCTCGGCAGCCGAGCTGGTGTGGCCATACCCAACTTGCTTACTCTCGTCGTCTGCATCACTTGTCATTGACTTTTTGCGAAATGTTGGGCAGAATGTTAAAATGTGTCGTCTCATTCCGAATTACTAGTTTATCCGGCTTTGGCCTATCTGTCAGTAGGACTCGGCCAATAGAATCCTGCTCACAGCCTCGGGTGTAAACTTAGATCAGTTCGCTGTGCTGTCTTAAGCATCTCGAATCTGTTGGTAGGCGGGTCGAGCGTTTATCTTTTTTTTTTAAGTGGCTTGGTGCCCACGTCGAGGCCGCGTCAACGCCATAGATCGGCAGACGGCCACTCGTCTTTTCAATCCACTCCGTGCTCGTCTCCACTCGCATGGTCCCCTTCTCTGCAGACGATTCGTTCTGCGACCTAATGAACTTAATCTCGTGCAGCTAAAATAACTCATATTGCACTCACTGAGTGTAGACGGATGTAATTTCAATAGCAGCTTAATGTGACTTGAATTAAGGGAACACGATGTGTGTGCTGCAATTTGTGCTTCGGCTCTCTGCTGATGCCATGGTGGGCCCTCCTAGCCCTGCCTGTCGTGCAAGGTCAACAGGTCAGCCTGTCGTATCGCCGAAGAATCGTTGTTTGCTCTGCCAAGCAAAGGATTGGCCTGTTGTGTAAATTCCACGGCATAGTTAAATTTTTCTTTAAGGCACTCAGTTTTGTGCCCTGTGGTTGGGGTGTGAAATTGCAGTTAACCTCGTTGACTTTATTAACTCTTGGGACTGTCGATAAAGAAATAGATCTTTTAACGGCCGGCCGCCTGTGTTTAGCCAAGTTCCTTTGGCCACCTAATCAGCCAGCCAAATATTTCGACGTAGCAATGGAATCGGTCTTTCTTGGCCGGATCATCATGTCAGGAATACGATATCTACTAATTAAAGCATGCAAGCCCTTCCGTCTGTTTCTCCCTCATGCGGCAAGATGGCGACCAGTACTTCCGGGAGTGGCTCGTAATTCTACTGGGGCTCAGCGAAGCGAGTCCTCAGGCAGTCAGCTCAAGTAATGTTTCAAACGTGTTGCCATCTCAGTAAATTGTTTCTGATCGGTCGCTGCTAGCTATCAAGCTCCCTGAATTCGTTAGGTCTTTGGCTGTCTCCACTGTACAATGAAGTTCTGCAAGCTGATCAACCTGTACAAGCACCTGCATGCCCAGCACGCCAGCCTCTTACCGCCAGCGAGTGAGGACGGGGCACACAGCTGTGTCATATGCGATTTCAAATCGAACTCGAAGAAGAATTTGCTGGTACACATGCGCAAGCACAATGCTAGTGCTCTGCTAGCTGACCAAGATGGAAGCGCCGACGTTGAAGTTCCAGGTATGTTTGCTGCATATAATCAAGTTCTGCAGTAGATTGTGTAGATTGTGCAGAAGCAGCATCTTGATATGGAGGACGAGAAATGTAGGCATGCACCACCATGCATCGAAAAAGACAGATAGTGTTGCAGGAAGCAGAGTGGCTAACGTCGAGCTCTGAACTCTTGATGCTCGCTAAGCCGATAGCTGCCTTGTCGCTTATTGTAGGGAAAGTGTACACTTGCGTCCTCTGTGACTACATCAACCCCACACGCCGAAATCTGTATCAGCACTTGAAGAAGAAGCACAAGATCTCGCTGATGGTAAAGCGTGACGGTACTGCCAACTGCATCGTGGAGCCCAATGCAGCCGTAACGGTTGTCGCCTCAGACGAGAGCCAGCAGGTAACGGAGGTGATCCCGATGATGGGAGCCGACGACAGCAGCAGTGCTCATGCTGGCGGCAAGGGCCCGGAGCTCGGCCGAGTGGTGAACATTGAGGAGCTAGCTAACTCGCTAATGAGGCCGCTCCTCGCCACGTCTCTGCCTGGATTCAACCCAAACGCCGCAGCAGCAAACGGCGACGACGATGACGACTGTGGCTCCGATTCCGATGGAATAGAGGAAGAGGAAGAGGAGGACGGAACGGCCGAAGGCGACGCGGTCATGGTCGGTGCGCATGGCCTTGTGACGGGGTTGGCTGCCGGCGGGGCGGTGAGCTCGGCTCCTGCGGCCGAGCAGCTTGTGCGGCATCAGGCCGCCGAGGCCATTGTGGGACTTGCTGCCGGAGCAGGCAGCTCGTCTGCTGCCGTGCACGGTTTATCTAACATGATGGTAATGACGGTGGTCGGCGGCTCGACAGCCATTTCCGGCAGCGATGGCGTACGGCACATCCAGCTGCCAACAGAGCTGTCCAGCCAGCTGTCCTCGGGTGACTACTTGGAGGTAAACGGCGAGATGTTCAAGGTCCTTCTTGCTCCGTCGGACGATGATGACGGCACTGTGCAGCCAGCCTCCTTTACTGGCGGTACCAGCCTACTCTTACAGAACAATGGCAGCGAAGCCTCGGCTTAATGCTGGTGGGTGGTCTCGATGCCCCTGTTGGCTGCTGCTGCTGGAGTAGTGACAGTTAGTTGGCTTTGGTGGGCCAATATACACTTGGATCGGCGATACATGATGGTTTTTAATCAAATATTCAGCTGAGACTGTGGTCTCTAATAGACGTCTTTGCGCCTGCATTGGCTGTCTTTAGCGTACTTCTTTGACTGAGCAAGCAGTCCTTTCAGCACTGTCGCTGTGTGCGTGCATATTTCATCCCACTATGATCTTGCGTTCCAATTCAAATTGCAATTTTCTTTTCTTTAGGCCACTGCTTGCCCGGGTCCACTGTAAGTTTTGTAGAATGGCATCGTATGTTGCTGCTAATCATTATTTATAAAGTCTTACATTACAAGTATGTGCTAATGTTAGTCACAGCAGTGCTGAAGATGAAACATTTTTGGTGCACTCAAAAGTCATGGAAAAGTTCAGATTGGCTGATTCAACAGCCCTACTTTTTTAAAGATTGGCTGATTCAACAGCCTTACTTTTGCATCGGCTAAAGAGCTCTGGTAAGGATTATACTATTTTATAGCACCACAAGAAAACTAAATCTTTCCTGGGTACATTACATGTGCTGGAGAGGAAGCCTGTCAATTGGTAAGTTATAACGTGCTTAATTTTAGCATATTTCACACATATGCACGCGTAAAGAATTCGCTCAGATGGAGCAAAGGATGTGAGGAATTGGTGGGTTTGTTGCTTCCTTTGTACCAGTCAAGTCAGAGCGTGTTTTGTCATCAGTCGACAGTGAGTTCCAGGCTTTAGGAGCATAAGAAGTGAAGATGTGGTCTCAGGCGCAATGGTCTCAGGCGCAACAAACGACATGAGTTAGAGGCGGGGGGCCGGTGTGATGGTCCATCTCGCTCGGAATATTTTGGATAGGTTGACAAGGAGGGTGTCACATAAATCTGAAGTCATGTGTTGTTGCTTGTTGTGTGTTGCTTGGACGTAGAGCCATCGGTGAATTCGTGCCAAGTGGCAGCTGTGATATTTACGACAAGCAAGCCTTGCTGAAGAGCTGTGCACTGTCAGCATGCGAGTGTCTGACTGCCTTAAGCTACTCTCACTCGCTTGCAGCTAGCAATAAAGAATTGCCTGCTTCAGGAGTGAGCACGTACCACTGTGCAATGTTAGTGCTTCGGTTGCTGACCACCATGCGATATATACTAACCTGTTATACCTGTGTATGTAGCTGAATCCTCAATCGGATTGGTACAGCACTTAAACATTTTGATAATAATAATAATAATTCACTTGATAAAGTGCCCTCGGAGAACTTAATCTCTCTCTAGGCGCTTTACATTTGCTGTAAAGTGAATGATTGATTTGTTTAAACGAAATAGCCTTTTCCGTGAAAACAGATCATTAGTGGAAAGATCCCTGGTGGGATACTGGCCTACTTCTAGAAAGATCCCTGGTGGGATACTGGCCTACTTCTAGAAAGGTCCCTGGTGGGATACTGGCCTACTTCTAGAAAGGTCCCTGGTGAGATACTGGCCTACTTCTAGAAAGGTCCCTGGTGGGATACTGGCCTACTTCTAGAAAGATCCCTGGTGGGATACTGGCCTACTTCTAGAAAGGTCCCTGGTGGGATACTGGCCTACTTCTAGAAAGATCCCTGGTGGGATACTGGCCTACTTCTAGAAAGGAAGAAGAAAAGGTCATACATAACTTCTGGAATAATAAAACCAAATGTCCAAAATCAGTAGCTGTGAAAGTCTAGTGCATACAGCTGGAAGGCTTTGTACTGTATCGTTCCTATCAAAGACACTGGAACGAGTCGTGGCAGACCAGCTGAACTCTATATTTAAACTTCAAGCCTTGCTAAAAAACAATATAAATATGCTTTTAGAGCTAATCACTCCACAGAATCAGCAGTGCTTCAGGTGTTCAGCGACCTACTTGGGAGTGCAGACATGGGTAGAGTGTATCTGCTTGTTTTGCTCGATCTTTCTGCAGCTTTTGATACCAATCGATCACCAAGTCCTTCTGGGGTGCCTCTCATCTCGCCTGGGTATCACTGATACTATACTGCGATGGTTCAGGTCCTACCTCAGTGAGGGATCCAGAGTATTGGTGCGCGAATGGATAAAGATCATCCGAAGAACCACTGAAGTATGGGGTACTACAGGACTCTGTACTTGGTCCGGTTCTTTTCACGCTTGATACTCTCCCTCCTGCCGATGTGATTGCCAAGCACAATCTAGGCTTCAGTTCTATGCGGATGACACTCGGTTGTACGTTTGCTTTGATCCCTCCCAGCCCTCCAGCACGTCCGATTCTCTCAACTCCCTTGGTGAATGTATTAATGACATCCACAATGGATGGCAGCAAACCTTAAATTGAATGATGATGCAACCAACCTACTTGTTATGAGAAAACCGAATGTGATTCAGAAATTTGGAAAACCTAATGCTCAAAATCGGCTCTGCCAGCATATCCCCTGTTTTAATCTACACGAAATCTGTGTCCTGCTCCTTTGTGACCTTTCATTTGACGACCTCATCAGCTCCACAGTCAAGACTGACTGCTTTCAGCTACATAACATTTCTAAAATGCAGGTTAGTTTAGATACAGATACCACATCTAAATTGGTTCATGCAGTTGTGACATCTCGTCTCGACTTCTGTAACTCGCTGCTTGCTGGTCTACCGGCCTTTGCAATCAGGCCCATAAAGTTAGTGCAAAACTCTGTAGCTAGGCTTGTCTGTAATGAGTACCACAGTTGCCACATTACACCACTTCTAGCTAACCTGCGCTGGCATCCAGTCAAGACACGAATCGACTTCAAGATTCTGTCACTCACTTTTAGGTCTCTTCATTCTTTGGCTATAGCCTACCTATCAGATCTACTCACCCCACAAGGACAGGCATCATACCACCTGCTTTTATGAATCTAATTGTTTAACTACACCTCGTACGTATTTCAAACCCTTTGGAGACCGTGCCTTTAGTTTGTATGCTCCAAAAGCCTGGAACTCACGTCGGACTGGCGTTTCACCCTGCCCTGACTTAACCATACATATATTTAATTCATTTGTATAGCGCCGTAAGAGAACTTGATTCAGGTGCTTCACACATTTCTCCATATTTATACATGTGCCTCGGGGCTCGAGCCCACGACCTCAGCCAGACCTTGGTCGGGGCGAGCACCTTAACCGCTGGGTCAACGATGTTTAAAAGGAAGCTATAAACGCATCCATTTACCACAGCATTTAGTGGTTCCGTGCGATTCTCTCTTTGGGTGCGTATATACGTGCTGGCGCCGTACATTCTTTCACTAACCACGAAGGTACTACCACTAAGCTAGTAATCATCTTTGCATGCTGACCTAGTGCATGTCACCTCTAACTATGTTTTGCTTGTTGTCGTTGAGCATGCTACCAATAAGCATTCGACCATGCTTCCTTTGCAGCATATTAAAGCGCCTAGAAAAAAATTCTCTGAGGGCGCTATATAAACGCATTTTTATTATTAACCATGCCGTAGAATGGCAGTACACGGGATGTGGTTATCGCGAAGTCTCGGGTGTATTGAGCTTTCGCGTATACATGTCGCAGAAAAGTAAATTGAAATCGTCTTAATTTCCTGTGAGCGCAATTGCATCAGCATTTCAGAGTGATTCCCAGTGACTGACGCGTTTCCTAGAACCACGAATGGTGCTAAGACAGTCTTGACGCGATGGCATCTGCACCATTCACAACAAGACACGCTCTTTAAACGTGGCCTTCGCGCCGCAACCGGATTATCGGTTCATGATTCTATAGACGGAGTGACAGGAGACTCTAGTTACCGTGGCCTTGGGGGCAGTAAATTGTATTATCTCTAACAATAGTTTAGTGTCCGCACGCTAGTCAATTCCGGCTAGCTCGGCAAGAAGTACGTATTGTGGCAAGTAAACATTGAATAAAAAGAGGAGATAGCCGTTCGGCGAAGCAGCACCGCCAGCCGCCGAACTCAGTCCCCAAAAGGCGGAGTCTTTATCGGTTTTGGTTTATGCAGTTTGAGTGTTATTACTAACAGTCGTAGAGTTAGAGGGTGTCGTTATATTGAAAATTTGAAGTTTGAGATGATGGTCTGACTTTCGTTTGAGGCTGAGTAGTTGTTATTTACAAATTGCCGAAAAAATACCGCTCCATTGGCATTGTATCCGCTGAAACTCATATTATTGATTTCGATGTACTACTTCCCGTGTAAACGTATCTTACAAATCAATTTCGTTTGCCATGACCCGGTCATTTGTCAATCGTCAATGCATTTATTATTTCTTTGTCTTATAAGAGGAAAACTTCCAAAGACTTGGATATTTAGACCATTTTTGGCCGACGATTTACTCAACAGCTGTTCTTATGCTTAGGCCAATTAAACAGCCAACTGTAACTGATTTCATTTTTCTTTCAGCATCTTAGGATAGTTGCTGTTTAAATTCCACCGGCTCTTCTGCCGCTATATAAGGCATTTAAATCAGCTAACCTCTGATTAAAGAATTTCGATGTCGGCATTAATAGCATAATGATGGTGTACCGGTAAAGCAGCTACTCTGTGAGAACCCTTATGTGCCCTAGACAGCACTTATGTCTGGTTCTAAGGAGTTTTCATATGGCTCCAAAATTGAGTTGAAACACACACAAGCGGCTTCCTATTTAACGTAGAACCGCCCAAGGTCGTTGGGATATAGTCCGTATGTTAAGAATTTAGGAAGAAGGTAAATAATCACGACGTGCACATTTGACTTAAGGCTGGGTGTGGTCACCATCTCGAGCCTCAGTTTGGGCAAGTGATCTTACCATCAAACGACAGCGTGACTTATTTAACTTGGATATCATGGATCACAATCCAGTCCTACTAACACCTAAGAATTGGGTCTACGAAAATATTAGTTGATTCAACAGCCTCTTTTGTAGTGGGTCTAAACCATGTTGACATCATGGACCATTACCCGCAGCTGGAAAGTAAACATCCCAAAACATGTAAGTCCTGACAGCTTCATTTAATAAATTCACGACCCTATTGGCACTACGCGTGTTTTCACTGGTATAATTGGGCAGTACAGGAATTCGAGGTATACTTACTAATGTCACGAAGCTCACCAAAAGCTGTGGCTAGACTTTGGCAGAGCTATTCTCGGTCTGTCACAATATCAAACGTATGATGCTTCGGCTTTGCACAAGCCTGTGCCGGTCTAATACATCGGCCAGGCCAGTTCTTGATGGGCTGTTTGTGGGTGACTAAGTGTCGCCCACGAGAAGGCCATTGCATGCTAGGCAGGTGGCTGGACAGGTGTGGCTGGCTGATAGAAGACATGCAAGTCAGACACAAAAAGCAGGACCGAACTTTCGCTTTCGGTCTTTATGTCAGGAGAATAAAACGGTTGCCATAAAACGTTATACCTACGTCCAAGTGGTGCATCTTCTTGCTACAAAGTAAAAAAGTCCGACGAGTTATGTGATAAGTTGAGAAATGGTTGCAATATGCCGCAGCAAACGATCAGCTAATGATTGATGGGCAATCATTAACAGAACTCGTTGTCAAGATGCGTCTACAAAACGATAAGCCGGACACAGAATTGTTTATGACGAAGGCACGCGGGCACTTATAATAGCTTTATTAATCAAGTCTAGCACCGTCCAATGTAAGTTGAAAAAATCTCAAAACCACACCAAATGCACGTCGACATCCACTCCTGTCTGGCGGCATAAAAAAGCAAAGGGTTGATGCACAATGTGTGTCGTCGACCAATGTGCAGCTCTGTTGAAAGTGTGCAAGATCTAATCAGCCACGCGAAGCCCGTGCTAAGCAGCACTCCACTCAAAGCGGCGGCAAAGCTCTGCAGAGGGGCTCACCGGTCGCCAGGCAGCCGATGAGGCAGCAGCCACAGCAGCAGCCGCATCTCAGCGACGCACATCGAGCAGCAGAGAGGAGCACAAGCGAGGGCTCGGACTGACTCGCGATTCGACCGGCACGCACGCCGCACCGTGGCTTCCGGCCGGCGGCTTTGCACTGCTGCCGATCGTCACGTGCTTGCCCGCCGAGGGTTTAGCCGACTTTAGCTGCTGCTGCTGCTGCTGCTCGGCACGATTGCCACCGCTTTGTCGACCATGGCTACCATCGTCAGCAGACATTGGCACGGAGGCGAGGACGCGCTTGTCGCCGCACGCTCGATCGCCCGTGGCCGGAGAGCTGGCACCAGCGTGCGGCCGCGAGATGGCGTCCGACGCGTGCTTTGCCGCCGCAGCATCGGATCGACGGCCGATCGGCGGCTGGCTAGAGCTCGAGGCGAGGCCCGAGGAGTCTGCTGCTGCTGCGGTGGCTGCACCGAAAGCCGAGTGCCCTGGCGTTTGAGGCTCAGACGTCGTCGGTCTAGGAAGCTTGGCGAACTGAGGCAGATCGTCGATGCTCATCGGGCCGTCCTGCTGCGACGCCAGCGTATCAGCGAACGCCCCGCCGCTGCCCAGCAGCGGCGCGACAGCGTGGAAGACGGCGGCAGTGCAAGGAAGCAAGCTGGCTGCTGGCGGCCGGTCGGCGCAGCCGCGGCAGCAGCCAGCTGCGGCCGCCAGACTCTGCTCGCCGGAGCCGAGCTGCTTCGGCAGCAGCGGCACCGGATCGACGAGCCCAACGGCGCCTCCGCCGCCGCTGCTGAGGTGGCGGCGGCAGCAGCAGCGGTCGCGTCGTTGGCGGTCCGGGGAGGCATCACAGCCGGCGTCCTCGGCTTCACGCTTCGACAGCGCTCGAGGCGGCGGCAGCTTCCACTCGCTGCGAGCGAGTGCCGCGCGCAGCTGCTGCAGCTCGCCCGCCAGCTGGTGGCTGCAACGAACGGCCGACCACGTGACCGATCGCGAGCAGCTCGACGGCTCGCCGAGGCTCGACGTCGCCCGCTCGATCGGCGGCTCGGTAAGACGGTGGCATCTCCGAGCAGCGACTTACTTCTCTCTTTGACCCGTCATTATCTTTTTCAAGGACTTGATGCAGAACTTGCGCAGCCGCTCGGTGGAGGACCGCGCGGCGCTCACTTCGGCGTGTATCACGCCGGCGGCTTTCCTGTTGGTTTCGGCAATGTAGCTGGACACGTCACCTGCAACAGGAGAATGAAAGAGATACAGCGTGAGCAGATCGCAAGCTGCGACCTGTGCGACGTAATAGCAAGAATGATAATATATTATATAATATATAATAATATAATATAACAATAAATAAATAATATATAATATATATATATATATATATAATATAATAATAAATAAATAATAATATAATATATAATATAATAAGAATGATAATATGACAAGAATGATATTAATAATGACGATAGGCCATTTGCATGGTGCCCTAAAAGAACTCGATCTCTTTTGAGGCGCTCAGCATATGCCGGAAAGGAGTGCCTTGTGCAGAGGCCACCGGCCAATGTGCAGCAGCAGCAGCAGCAGCAGCGGAGGAGGCGGCAACCGCAGCCGTGTCGGTCGGTTGCAAGCGTTGCCGAGAGCGTCCGTCGGCCAGGATGCTCTCGCGATAAACTAGCGCGACGACGCTCTGGTGCTGAAGCCCGACTTCTTTTGAGATATGCCAGAATCGCTGTGAACCCTCTGTTTGTTGCTAGGTTACAGCCCAGTCAAGATGGCATTAACCAACTTCTATTAGCTAAAACCTAACCTCTAGCAGACATCTACAACCAGAATAAAGGCAAGCTAGCATCGCGTATCACCAGCCCTTCAGCCACAAGCTCCAGTCAGCTGACTAGGTCTCCTGTGGACCTTCTTTGGGTCCGGAGTCCTTCAGCTGAGTTTGGCTGCCAGCTTTTGACGGCCTTGCCACAAGCCACATTTTCAGACACACGCGTATCCTCACGCAAACACAAGGCCCCGATGCTTCCTTCCTTCCAGCTGATTAACAACGGCGCACGTGGCATGCAAGCGGGTGGCAGTTTTACGGCGGTTTTACTAGCACGACTTCTGCGCCGGCAGTGCGCCAAGGCAGCAGCCACTGCTTTTGACGACTTGACCAGCTCGGAGCGCGATCGCTCGCTACGCTGTCACAGCCGTCGCTTGGCTCGACTCGATGCACTTGCGCGCAACCGCTAGCTTTAAGTGCCGACTGCGCCTCGAAGCTCAGCAAGAGAGCAGCAGCAGCAGGGCGCATCGGCTAGGCAGTGTGCAACCACTGCAGCTAGGCGGCTCGCCTCCCTCTCCCCAGTAGCGCACGAGTGCCGGCCTGTACCTTGCACGGTGCAGAAAACGTCGGCATATTGCCGGCAGCATCGCTCGGCGGTCTCGACGGCACCTCGACGCTCGGCCGATGGGGGCGGCTGCTGCAGCTCCACGGCGGTGGCGGCAGAGGAGGCAATCGCGGCTGCCAGCTCGCTCTCGAACTCGGCCTCGCGGCGGGCGCCGGCCTCACGCTCGGCCAGCAGAGAGGCCTCCGAGCGCTGCAGCGCCTCCTCGAGCCTTGCGAGCTGAGCTGCCGTTCGGGCGCTCTGCTCGCGCTCGGCGCCGAGCGCGGCGCCGCACTGCAAGCAAACAGGCGAGCGCCGATCGCGAGACGTGCGGCAGCCGACCGCAGGCAGACACCATCGAATCCAAGCGCGGCAGCGGCGGCTGCAGCAGCCGAAGAAAAGGGTGTGCCGAGAGAGGGAACGAGATTCGGAAAGGCCTGCAATGCGCGCGATGCAGAAAGCGTCGTCGTGCGCGTCGGCTGCTACGACGAGTCGCTCTGGGCCGATCCGAGTTCTGAGCTGAATGAGTCGCGGCCCAGAGCTCTGGGCCGCGACTGCCGCGAATCGGCACGCAAACTGCACACGCAAGAGCACAAGGACGCTTGCTTGGACAGCTGGCCGAGCTACCTGCTGCAGAGCAGAGCATCTCGCGCCGACATCGCAGGCGTCCCCGCCGCCGCCGGGGCCGAAGCTCAGGTCGGAAGGCGGTGACGCTGCAAGCGCGGCTGGCGCGTGCATCTGCGCAGCCTTGAGAGGGTCGGTCGCTGCCGCCCAGACAGCGTTGGCCGACGCCGCAGCGCGGTCTCGCTCGGCCGACACGACGCCCAGGCGGGTGTGAAGCTCGTCAAGGCTGGCGGCCATCTGCTGCCGCAGGCATCGATCGAGCGCCTGTTCAACAAGAACAAGCAGGACCGGGTTTCGCTCAAAGAGTACCGATGCCTTCAAAGGGATACCAAGGCAGAAACAGTGATATTAACAATAGCAGGCAGTTTGTACAGCACCCTAAGAGAACGAAATCTCAATCCAGGCAGGCGCTTGACAACTCGCTAAAAGAGAATTAAGGAGTAGTGAGATGCCCTTCATCAAGCAGGCAAAACCACACAAAAAGACATTCAGAGCCACTAAGGCTAGTCTAGCTAGTAACACGAACTTAATCGTGTACGCGTGAGTGCACAAGGTGAGTACATAACGGAAAAAAGAAAAGAGAAGTTTCGTATCGGGATGAATCAAATGCTAACAACCGGAACAGAAGCATCTTTAGATGACACTTAAAAGATGCAGGGTCATTGCAGGCAGTGATTGCAGTCGGAAGATTGTTCCAGGCATTTCATGCAAGTGAACTTGAGGTTCGATCGATCAAAATATTTCAATTTCTACTATGCTTGACGGCTAGAAGCCGAGGAGGAACCAATCGAAACTGACTGCTGCTGCGGACGAGGACGAGAACGAGACTCACGGAGAACTCATCCCTGGCTCGACCGGTTGCATCGTCGAAGGCATTGGCCAGCCTCTGATTATGCTGCTTCACCAGCCTCTCCTGCTCTGACTTCATATCAGCCGTCAGCCTCTCTAACGTGCAGGCCATCATCTTCTGCAAAATTACAAAACATAAAACATTTGGGACGGACAAACTACGAGCCAGACGCACGACGATGGTCAGATGAGAATGAACAATGTACAGCCAATAGAGAACGGAGAGACACTCGCCAGGATTACAGCGAGCGCCTCGCTCGCTCACCTTGCGTTACTTCGCTCCCGTTCTTTGCCCGCCCCCCCCGTTATTCAGAGGGTCAAGGGCAGAGCTCGCTCCTCTGCTGGGAGAACACATTGCCGAGCGCTAAGCAGCGGCGGCACGCTGCACTCGGTGAAGACCGAGTCTTCACCGAGTGAGTGCGGTGGCTGCGGAGGCCGCCACGGCTCCGCAGCCACTGCACTCTTTTTAATCGCTTATTTCCGGCGCAGCTCACCTTGTCGCTCTCGGCTTCCTGTCGAGCCTGCTCGAGCGCAGCGCTCAGAGCACAAGCGTGCCTCTCGGCGCACTCTGCCAGCTGGCGCTCGTGCGAGGCGGCCGCCACGTCGGCGGCATGCCGTCGCTCGTCGGCCTCCGCCTCGGCGCGCCGCAGCCTGTCGTCGGCCGCGCGAAGCTCCGCCTCCAGCCGCTCGCGCTCGGCGGCGGCCGCTCGCAGCTCCGCCTCGAGCTGCGAGCGGCGCCCGCCGTCGGCCGCGAGCGCGCGCTCGGCGCTCAGCCGGCCCTCGTCGCAGCGCCGCAGCGCATCCTGCATCTGCAGGCGCAGCTCGCCGGCGCCGAGCAGGGCAGCGCGAGCAGTCAGCAGCTCGGCGCGGGCGCCGCTCAGCGCCCTCTTGAGGGCCCGTTGCTCCTCCGCCGCCGCCGTGGCGGCGGCCTCGCTCTGCCTCTCGGCATCGGCCCGGCAGTCGAGCAGGGCACGCCGCGCCTCCTGCTCGCCGTCGGCGGCAGCGAGCGCGGCGCCGCGCTGGCTGTCGAGCTCGGCACGGGCGGCGTGCGCCGACGCCGAGACGTCGGCCAGCCGCCTCTCGGCATCGGCAGCGGCCGAGCGCAGGCGATCGCGCTCGGCCTCGGCCGCGCTCAGGGCGGCGCGCTGCCGCTGCAGCTCGGCGTCGGCGGCGTCCAGCTCGTCTCGTGCGGCGCGCTGGCCGTCGACAGCCGAGCGCAAGGCGGCCTGCAGCTCGCCCTGTTCGCGCAGGGCGGCCTCGAGGGCGGCTCGCTGCTGCTCCTGGGAGGCACGCTGGCGCTCGAGCGCCGAGCAGGCGCGCTGCAGCTCGGCGTTGAAGTCCCTGCACTCGATGCCGGCACGCTCGACCTCCTGCAACGACCGAGTCACAGCCGTCGCGTTAGAGCGCCACAGCCGTCGCCTTCGGGCATTCGTCACTTATCGCGGCAGCCCCACGCACAGGTCACGTTTCGTCACAGGCGGATCCGTCGAATGCGAGGGGGGATCGTGGCGACGATCTTCGAGAGAGTCAGAGCTGTGGCGGCGATCGTCGCCACAGCTCTGACTTTACCTTTGCTATGAAGGATTGGTATGGTCTACAGTAGCCCACGTAGACCTGTCGATGGACGGCCAGTCCTGATCATTAGTGTGCTTTCTCAAGCTTGCGAATAGTGGACCTAGCTACTTTAACGTCGGCTGTAAACCATAGGCGGTCGGCAACCGTTGCTGAAGCCCACGCAGCTGCTTCGTCGGTGCTGAGCAGATCGCTCACAACCACCGAATCATCGGATGAGAGTACCAGAGGCGTCACCGTGCGCCGAGCACTCGGCTCGGGCTGAGACCAGCCGCTCGGCGACGCTCTCCCTTCTATTCCCCTCTATACATCTCTGGCTTCTGCACAAATCTCGTTGGATCACGGATGCACAATCCAAAAATGCTAATGTCAACAGTCAACAGTCTCATCAACTGCTACCAGGTTAGCTCCTTACCTACTGATCCGTGTGATGATCTAGCTGATCGCTTCTCTAGCTTCTTTGTCAACAAGATAGACACGATCAGGGAGTCCATCCATCTAGGTTGACAGCATCCCCCTGGAATGCTGTCCTTCAGTTCCATGCAGAACCTCGATGTCTACATTCAAGGAGGCCACTAATGACCTCGTTCTGAAGCTCACATGCCACTCAAAGAAGACAACTAGTCCTCTAGACCCGATTCTCACTGTCCTGCTTCTACGATGAATAGATCTGCTGCTGCCATGCACAACTAACATCATAAATATGTCAAGTCAGGTTGCTTTTCACGACCTCGGTCGCGAGGTCATGAGTTCGAATCCTGCGGTGGGCGATCCTTTATTGCCACTGCAAGCGGTGGTGACAGCTGCAAAGGCTCTTCTGTCGCTATACAAAAGAGGCTGTTCAGTCAGCTAGCACTTTTTTATATATCAAAGACACAGGAACGAGGTGTGGCACACCAGAAGAACTCGTATTTTAAAACATCGAACTTAGCAAGTAAGTTCCGGTCTGGTTTTAGAGCTAATCTCTTCAGAGTCAGGACAGCTTCGGGTGTATAACGACCTACTTAGGTATGCAGACTTAAGAGTACTAATAATACTACATTTGATACAGCGCCCTCGGAGAACTCAACCTCTTTCTAGGCACCTTACATTTGCTGAAAAAGAAGCACGATCGAATGTTTACGTGAGAGCATGCTCAACAAACAACAAGAATAACATTGTTAGGAAGTAAAACTTCGGTTACACGTCGCTTCTATGAATCAATGAAGATTCTCCACTCAGTTAGGTCAGAGCACTTTTCCATTTGATCAATTAGGCTTTCGATGCTGCTGCAATAAACTAGTGAACCCTACGTCGAAAAGTACGGACGAAACTCTTTTTTTCTCTCACGATGTCTACACCAGCGGAAAAGGTATACCCCGCACAATGAAATTCCTCTCTCTTAATCTAGAACCGAGGAGTTCGGCTGACTATTTGGGCAGATCAAGGCCTCTCACTAAGCCAGATTGCGACTATTTTTTAGTTTAGACTTTGGAATGTCAAGAGCATCATACCGGTCATCAACGTCGCCTTCATTTGAACTCTAATCACATGATATTACTCACCATTCAATAGCATTCCCCTTTGCAGCAAATGTAAAGCGCCTAGAAAGAGATTGAGTTCTCTGAGGGCGCTTTATCAAGTTAAGCATCATCATCACTACTATTATCACTGTCACTCAGTATATCATAAAGAGTAACAGGTGGAAGGGGAACTCTCTATAGAGGACTTCCGTCGCTAGGCTGGCAGAGCTGCATCGCAAGCACGCGGAAGAAGCACATGGGTGGGTGGGTCACGAGCGCCCACGAGCCACGAGCAGAGAGGCGGAGCTCTCACCGTGGTGCGTATGCGCTGCGCTTCGGCCAGAGCGCAGCGCAGCCCTTCCTCGTGCCGCTGCCGCACGTCGGCGAGGCTCCGGTCGTGCTCCGCCCGCGCCTCGGCCAGGCTCCGGTCGTGCCGCGACGTCAGCTCGGCGACGCTCTCCGAGTGCCGCTTTCGGCTGCTCTCCAGCGTCTCCTCGAGCCGCCTCGCGAGCGAACGCATGTCGTCCAGGTCGCGGAGCAGCTCGGCCACGCGCTGCTCGTGTTCGGCGCGTAGAGCCCGCTCGCGGGCGGCCAGCTGCTCGGCGAAGCGCGCCTCGCACGCCTGAATGCGCACCGGGTAGAGAGAGAGAGAGAGAGAGGGAGCGGATGAGCGCAACTGCAAGCAAGAGGAGCCAGCGGAGGCGAGCCTCGCCACCGGCGCGCTCTCGCGGGGCTCGCATGCGCGCGACAAGGAGAGACAGCAACAAAGAACACAAGCTACGAGAAGCTACGAGAAGCTATGCTGGCTCCTCCTCCTCCACTCGCATCCACGTGCGTGCGCAGCAACTCAGGGGGCAGCCGGCTGCAGCAACAGCGACGGCAGCACGCGCACACACACCTGCTGCGTCTCGGCGGCGGCCGCGAGTGCGCGCCCGTCGGCTAGCGCCCGCTGCTCGGCGATGGCCTCCTCGTGCAGCCGAAGCAGTCGCGACACGTCGGCCTCGTGCTTCGCGCGCAGCCTCGCCATCTCGGCCGCGTGCAGGGCGAGCGCGCTCCCCAGTCGCTCGCCGTCGCGAGAGAGGCGACTTTCTGCCGTTGCAGTCGCCGCTGCTGCGCCGCCGGTGGTCTCAGCAGCGGCCGCGCCGCACGAAGCCGAAAGCCGCCTCGGCGGCTCGGCCTCTGTCACTGGAGGCGCTCCGGCGGTCACCGCAGACAGCTTCGCCGGCAGGCTGCGGGACAGCGGCAAGGCGGGCACGTGACCGAGATGTGACCTGCTTCCGTCGGAAGGCACGGCGGCAGCGTTGCTGTTGCGGCCGGCGGCCTCTCGCCGGAGGCGCTCCAGCTCGCTCTGACAACGAACAAGATGTCGGTGCGACGACGCTGGGTTATGAGGCAGCCAGCATTGAGAGGGGGAAGCAGCAGCAGCAAGAACTGCAAGCAAGCAAGAGTGCAGGGGTGACAGGTCACCTGTGGCGGCGCACCAGCAAAGTGCCGACTGAGGCTTAGGTACTACCTCGGTGAGCAGCGTCTCATACATAGGATGTAAATCTGGCTGAGGTCGCGGTAATTCACAGAACCCTCACAGTGAATGCAGCGCCTCAGGGTTGCGTGTCTCTTGGGCTCTCATCGCTTCAATAAGTATGTCCTCCCCCATTGTCATTAGATTAGTGCATTGCCTCCACTGTCATCTCGGCCTACTTTCGGCTAAGCCGTGCCGCCCTCGAGTAACTTCTCCGAAGGAGGACCGGCACCTCAAAAGCATGGCTCTGAAGGCCAGGTTTGCCACTGCTAAAATACGCTGCCAGAGTCTCTGCCAAGCAACCACAATGGTCGTAAACAAGGAACACCGTGATTAGATGGCTTAAGGAACAAGGACCGAATGGCGCTGGTGGCCAACTGCAGGCCACTGTCGACTGTGCAGCACAAACAAGCAATGCTGGATTTTGCTTGCCTGATCCCAGCATTAAACAGCGTTGGAGAAGTTACTCGAGCGTGACAGTGCCACTGTGCTACAACAGCTGTGTTCCAAACAGTCACGTCTGAGATCTTCAGCTGAATATATCTCAGATCAGAGATCTCTAGGTTTCAATGGCAGCGATCGCAAATCCGCTCTTGAACCCTCAGAAAAGTATGCTACTGGCAGCATGTTCTGGTCGTGTACCGAGCGTCTGTATGGCATGGGAGGGCCTCAACAGGTCAATGAGACATCCGGCAACCTTAGCTCATCATTGGCCGAGGCATCGTTGGTTACGGAATAGGCCAAAAACAGGTTCTGCCGGATGGCATCCAGGGGTATAGTCACGTGATCACAATCTGGCATATCACGTGATCACACACCAAGCGTAGCAAACTGTAACTTCGTGCAAATAAATATTGAAAGATTGTTCCAATTTAATAATTAGTATAGCAAAATGACTTACTCGAACACTGGCATTAGCAACAACCAACTCAGATCGATGGACCAGGTGCGTAGAAACTTTGGAGAGCAGTGTATGTATGTTTGTGTGCATGCATGCATGCGTACACACATACACTGCGCACACACACACATGTGCACTATGGGGCAAATAAGGTACATAAGAAACAATAAGGGGCCGATTCTGCACACCAGGACAGCGCAGGCACCAACAACAGCAAAGGTTGGACGTGTGAAGTAGGCTACAATTCGTATCTCACAACATCCAAGCGGCGCAGCCTGGAGCACAGCAGATGGAGGTCACACTCAGCAGTGTGACCAAAGCAATGCAGGTCTTTTAAAACATGGTTACCTGCAGTTCGACATTCCTGGCCATAATGTGTCGATGTTCCTACAAAAAATAGCCACACGCAAACGGTCACTCGAAGAGTAATGGGCGGTGCCGGAAGCATCGCATGCCCGAATGTCCAGTGGCAGGAGACTATGAGGTCCAGTCTTGCATCAAAACTGCCTTCTGAACATACGGACATTTGCTGAACACACGGACAGATACAACAAAACAAATGCTGACAACAAAGTTCCCTTTGCAGCAAATGTAAAGCGCCTTGGAAGAGATTTAGTTCTCTGAGGGCGCTTTATCAAATCAATTATTATTATTATTATTATTAAAGTCGTCTCTAGAAAGCAGAACGGTTTGCTGACGAAACGAATGGAAAGGTTGACTGCTAGATGCAAGTTCCTGAAAGTGCAACGAACAAACGAATAGCAGCCGACACTACTAGGGCTGCCGCTACGGTCACTTATGGCAGCACCGCTGGTGCAGCCTGAAGGTTGCAGCAATGCACGCACGCTAGGGACACGCGGTCAGCTTTAAATGGGGGGGGGGCAGTTTACCGCCAAAGTCATGACCCATTAATCCACAGAGCTTATCTTTTGTCACAGCAGCAAGAAAAAACTCATTAGAGTAAGGCCTCGGGCGATTAGTTAGCCGAGGTTATGAAACCTCGCGCCTAGGGCATTGCAATGCCCTGGCCCCATGCTACGTGCTTTCCTCATAGCTGCCCAAAGTGACTACATCAGGTTTACCATCAAGTCTGCCTATTTTTAACGAGGCAGCATTTGAAATCTTTGGATGTGCTCAGGTAAGGACACTAAAGGCAAGCTGGTCCAAACACTCATGACATCCCGACCAGACTTTTCTAACTCGCTACTATGGCAGGTCTTCCTGCCCGGTGCAACAAGATGCTTACATCTGGTCCAGAACTCGGCAGTTAGGCTTTGTCTGTCGTGAACAGCAACTTACTTCCACATTATAGCACATGTCACGAGTTCATCAAGCAGCACATCAACTTCAAGATTGTGTCACTCACCTGTATGGCCTCCATTCTTTTGCCCCGGCCTGCCTATCTTAATTGCTACCTAATCAGGCCTCCACCGAACCACCTACTCTTCGGACTCAGATCGTTGGTTTGTGCCTCTAGCTAACTTCATATCCATTGAAGGCCGTACCCTCAGCTACCATGGTTCTAAACACAGGAGCTCACTCGCACTAGACATCACATCATCTCTTGTCTTGGTGACACACAAAAATAAGCTAAAACCTACCTGCTCCTCCAAGCCTTGGAGGCTCCGTCCAAGTGAATGTGAAACTGTGCATGCATCCCATGGGCACATCCACTGCCAGTTGCTTATGCCAAATCACAACCATACACGTACCATACTGCTGCTACTACAGCTGCAAGGCTAGCGGGTAGCAGCAGCAGCAGCAGCTACTGCCTCAGCCACAGGCAGCCGACGTCACGGATGCCACACAGCCAGATAAAATGGCAAGAATACGTCATCGGAGGTCACGCGCGTCTCGACAGGCGATGCAACACGCAGTGCAAGCCAAACTTCGCTGTGGCAGCGGACAGGGAAATTCGCAAACGCTCAAGCGACTACGCATCAGCAGCGCGCCTGCCACCGTCAATCTAGCTCACGAATCGAGCCCGACAGGGCGCGCTATGAACACCGTCAGTCGAACGGACAAACAAGGACTCAACGGGTGGGAGCGCAGGGGGGGGGGGTCGGCTCAGCACTTGCTCGCACCACTGCTGCTTCGTTAGCCGGCGCAGTGCAGGGCTCCTGAATGTGGCGACTAGGTGAGACACCGAGGTTGCACTGCGGCAGCACTCCGGCCAGTGCTTAGAATGGCGCTCCGCCCCATTCAGCGCTAGCTAGTTAGCTAGCCGGCTAGCTAGCGTGCACTCCGCCGAAAACCATTGCTTACAGGGGACAGCTTGTTCGCGTCTGCCTGAAGGGCGGCGAGGGCTTGTGCGTGCCGCTCCTCCGCCTCGTCCAGGCGGCGCTGCCACAGCGCAGCCTCTGCCTCAGAGCGCTCACATTCCACGTGCTCGGCGCCGGCTGAGGCGGCCAGGCGCCGCTCATGCACGGAAGTGATAGCTTCGGCTTCCGCTAGCGCCGCTGCCTGCAGCGGCGAACGAATGGCACGGCGGCCACGTGCGGTGCGAGCAGGAAGGACTGAGCGCAGGCGGGTGCTCGCACTCGATCAGCTTAGCGGCTACACCACAGGCCGGAAATCGGGCAAGCGCGTGCGCCGGTCGCCGTGCATCCAGGAGCAGAGGCAAACGGGCAGAGAGAGAGTGAGAGAGAGAGAAGACATGGTGAGAGAGAGAGAGAGAGAGAGAGAGAGAGAGAGAGAGAGAGAGAGAGAGAGAGTGTGTGTGTGTGTGTGTGTGTGTGTGTGTGTGTACCACATGGCGGCCACCTGAATCGAGCCACAGAGTGACGATCGTTGCCCGGCAAGGAAGGGCGAGAACGCCTCGCAACCATCGCGGCTTCGAAAAGTGTTAGCTGATTTAACAGCCTCGTTTGCATAGCAACAGAAGAGCCTTAATGGCCATCACGACCGATTGCACTGGGGACAATAAAGGATTGCCTGCTGGAGGACTCGAACCCACGTGACCCGGGTCCTCGTGAAGAAAACCTGCTGATTTGACAGCCTCTTTTGTATAGCCAAAGAAGAGCCTTTACGGCTATCACCACGGCTTGTGGCCGAGATAAAGGATCGCCCACAGTAGGATTCGAACCCACGACCTCGGGACCGAGGTCGTGAAAAGCAACCGCCTTATCAGGGGCACGGATGCATGCATCTGACGAAGCTCGAAGACGAGAAACAAGCCGGAGCAGGAGAGCTGGACTGAGATTCAGAACTAGTGAGGGCCGAGTCTATACGATGCTGCGATCGGATGGCAGAGGCCGGCCGATGACCCGGACGGCGACACGGCAGTGAGGAGTCGTGCAGGGAAGCCTTGACTCGGCATGATGGCAGACACTGGCAAATGCGCCACGCGAGCCGACGGGCGCCGCAGCAGCTGCCGCGCAGGGCGCAGCGCTCACCTCGAGACGGGGCTCCCGCTGCCGCTCCGTCCACTGCTGCTGACGAGCCGCTGCCAGCGCCGCCCTGTCGGCAGCGGCACTGGCGGCCAGCTGCTGGGCATCCAGCTGCGCTCGCAGCAAGGACTCCTTGTCGGCTTCGCAACAGCGGCGTACCTGCAGGACGCAGCAGACGAACAGGGATCAGACGGCACCACACGTGACTCACACAATCGCCGAGGCCTCCCAGCAAGTGCTGATGATGCACACGAAGACACACCACGCTGCTGATGGCGACTAAATAGATGAAGGCGTCCAAGGTCAAAGGGGCAGAGGCGGAAAACCAGTCGGATTGCCTGGTAAAACGAAACAATCTTCGATTCGACAGTGCTAAGCTGCCCTAGCACCAGGGTGCAGCGTCTTTCAATTGAGCGGCCACATGAAACGAGATGAAAAAAAATCCTAGCTGATTAAACAGCCTCCTTTTGTATAGCGAAGGAAGAGCCTGTATGGCTATCATCACTGCTTGCAGTGGCGATACAGGATCGCCCACCGCAGGATTCGAACCCACGACCTCGAGACCGAGGTCGTGAAAAGCAACCGCATTACCTAGTGAGCCATTACGGCTCACCAATTTTTAAAATGGAACGCTTCACGAATTTGCGTGTCATCCTTGCGCAGGGGCCATGCTAATCTTCTCTGTATCGTTTCAATTTTAGTATGTGTACTGCCGAAGCAAGTACGATGAGCTGCTGACGGCTGTCAAGACGATAGAGGCAAGGGTAAGTTCTGACAGTGTCGCTCTGGAGTTTCTCTTCGGCTTGGATAACAAGCCAAGCTCGAATGCACGCTTGCCCGACAACATTTTTTCTTGAGAGCTCTCATGTCGGCAATCTGAACTTATGCATCGTTGGAAGTAAGATCGAGTGGCCGGCCAACTTCCACCTGCTGGCTTCTGCAGGTGGAAGAGGATTGCGTCTGCTCTCTCTCTCTCTCTTCTCTCTCTCTCTCTCTCTGCCTCTCTCTCTCTCTCTCTCTCTCTCTCTCTCTCTCTCTCTCTCTCTCTCTCTCTCTCTCTCTCTCTCTCTCTCTCTCTCTCCCTCTCTCTCTCTCTCTCTCTCTCTCTCTCTCTCTCTCTCTCTCTCTCTTCTCTCTCTCTCTCTCTCTCTCTCTCTCTCTCTCTCTCTCTCTCTCTCTCTCTCTCTCTCTCTCTCTCTCTCTCTCTCTAATAGCTTCATCATCATCAGCAGTAGCAGCATTCGATTCGGCGGTGCACGCATGAGCGAGTGAGCTGACACCCGCTTCGTCGCTCACCTCGGCCATCTGCTGGGCAGCCAGCTCAGCGGCGCGCCGCTTCTCCTCCGCCAGCTGGACGTACTGCTCCTTGGTCGACGTCAGCTCCCTGTCCCTGTCGTCCAGCTCCAGCCTGCAAAATGTCGCGGCAGAGGCGCTAGCGGCAGGAGGAGTAAGCGAGCGACCGGACCGTATGCAGACGACTGATATTGCCAGCCAGCTGCCTCTCTCATCGTTCAATCGAGCCAACATGTTGGCATTTGAGTGCTCACTGCCACCATCGGAACAGCAACCGACCGTAATTCACGACGGCAGAATGATGTAAACGACCCAAGTCGCATGGCCCAGGCCACGCAAAGTATTGCACCAGCAGGCAGTCATAGGTCTGCCCAGACAAGGCATGCAAGCACATACAACAACAAACAACGCCAGCAAAAGCAGGGACACTCCGTCCACCCAGCGCTCTATTCAGCACTCGAGCGCTGCTGACACCACACCCTGACATCATTTGCCGTGTTGAGCACCAGCCCCATGGGTTTCGGGCAGGCCGAGATTGAAATCGCTACGGGGCCGCCCTACCCACGACTAATGGCGCCAAGCCTAACGGTATTACGTATGGTTCGCTGCAAACGAGCACTCCGCCGAATTCTTCCGCAAGCAACTCAAGTGAGGGCCACACTCTCACCCTATGCAAAGACTTCCCTCACCATGAGAACCACGTTCATCCGGCAGAGCACGCGAGTGCATCGTGATCGGTCATCGGTTGCGCTGCGCTGCTGTGAGCAGTCACCGGCGCCACCGACGCAGCTGACCGCTAGCCAAGTGTGCGCCGCTCACCTGAGCCGCACCAGAGCGGCCGTCGAGCGCGCCTCCTGCTCGGCTAGCTCGTGCTCGAGCAGAGCGCGCTGCTCTGCCACGTAGGCGTGCTTCACGTCCTCGTGGTGCCTCAGCAGCGTGTCCTGGCACCTGCGAGCAAAGCATGCGCGTGCGTGCTGCGAGCAAAGCGCCGCCGCCGGGCCTCGCACCGACCGATCGGCAAGCACGAGGCAGCCGAGCCGAGCAACAGCAAGAACTGTGTCTCACTTGTCCAACGAGGCGCGCTTGTCTTCGTCGAAATCCCTGACGAGCTGAGCCATTTGCCGGCGTAGTTCATCGTTGATGTCGTTCAGGCACTCCTCGCTGGCGGCCACCTCGTGAAGCCGCCTGGTGGTTTCCTGCACGTTTCCGCAGACCGAGCGAATGCGATGCGTAGAAGCAGCGGCGGCTGCGGCAGCACTAGCAACTACGCTCCCTTGCCGTCCTCGCTCTGTAGAGCGTTGCAAAGGCGCCGGAAGCAGAGAGCTCGGAGCAGCAACAGCAGCGAAGAGCTACAAAGAACCGTGCATCGTGCGTGCACTCGCTCGAACCGCGGCCTCGCTATGGTCTGCCTTGTAAGGGAATGTCTTTTAGCAAGAGATAGCTGGCAAGGCAAGCGAGCCGGCGAGCGACATTGACCTCGAGTTCGGCCTTGACCGCGAGCAGCTCCTTCCGAAAGCCGTCCAGCTCTTTGCGGCTCTTCACCTCGGCGATGCTGCTGCCTTGCTCGGCCGCAGTCTTGTACAGCAGCAGCTCGGCCTCTCGGTCGCGAAGCGCCGCCTGTCGCAACGCCGCAGACGAGTGTGACCGAGTGCTTTGCAAGCGAACGAACGTACGTGTGCCGGCAAGCCGGCGGCGGCACAGGAAGCGAATAAGACGACGGCGGGCGCCGACGATAGCGGCGGTAGGTGGCGGTTCTGGTCTTGGCATCCGCCCAAGGCTTGCATGTCTCACACTTGCGCTCGCACTCTGGTTAGACGTCGAGGGAGTGGCCGGCATGTCGTCGCGTGCCCGAAGCCATCAGCAACGAGCTCCGGGCACTAAGCAGGCGAGAGAGAGAGAGAGAGAGAGAGAGAGAGAGAGAGGGCTGGCTGCAATGCGTGGCCATCCTGCATCCTAATTTCCTAACGGTCTAATTTCCTAACGGTCAGACACAGGTTCATCGGGCCGTATCAAGCAGTCTCAGCCTCGGTCCCAGTCTCCCGGAACACGTTCGTGGCACGTTGGACAAGCCACGAGCGAGCAGTTCCAGCTCCGGATGGGAATTATGCAAGAAGCGCATCCGAACCAGCAAAGAGCGCAGCAGCTGATGCAAATCATGCTGAACTATGTACAAGACAAGTCCTGCTTCAGCTTCTACTTCGAGGTCTGACGCACAGCAACCCTTTTGGCTCACTCTGCGCACCCAGACTTGTTGCCGAATGCTCCGTGTCGGGCAACAAGTCTGGGGCGGTAACAAGGCACGCGTTCGAAGAGTACGTGCAACCACTGCTGGCTGCACAATAGCGTGTCGTGACGCAGTAGCAAAGGGTGCAGACAGACAGACAGACAGACAGACAGACAGACAGACAGACAGACAGACAGACAGACAGACTGACTGAACTGAATCAATCAAGTGCAAGCAATCACTGCGGGATCGGCCGACATCCGCCTTGGTGGAGACTACATGCCGCCAGTGGCCTGCCACTGCTGACACGCCATGGAATTTATAAGCAGATATGGCCACCATTTATTGAGCATGCTACCACTAACCAATCGATCGTGCTTACTTTGCAGCTAGTGTAAAGTGTCTAGAAAGAGATTGAGTTCTCTGATATCAAGTGTATTATTATTATTATTACTATTATATTATCATCATTGCAGACAACAGCCAAACTCCAGTCTGAAACTCACGTGCTCACTGCTAACGTCGCGGATTTGATTATGGGGAGTTTAGTTTTCGCACGGCAGCGTCCCATTTGTTGACGACCCAAAACAGTCATTGGAAGCAGGCGTCCCACAGCGATCAAACAGACATGCTCCGATTGCTAATTCGGGTAATTCTAATAGCGATGCTTTCACCTGGGTGGACTATACAACAGCAGCTTGCTGCTTGTACAAGCACCCTAAGACCCCACGAGAATAAGATCTCGATCCGGCGCTTGTAACTCGCTACAGAAGAAGCAACAAGGACATCCGGTTCCAATACATCACTCGATTCCAATCGCGATCGAGGATTCGGTCGAGCTGCAAGCTTCCGGTGCTTAGCGACCGTGCGAATCGCCGGAAGCCTCGAGGCACAGGAAGCCGCGAGGCACAGGAAGGCACAGCAGTCAGAAGACAGAAGCGGCGGAGGGCACGAGTGCGTGCACGGCCCGACATGCCGGGCTCGTTACCTCCACTTCGCCGAGGCACCGTTCGGCGGTGGCGCTCTCACGGGCGGCGTCGTGCGCTTCGGCCTGCAGCTGCCGCACGGTGGCTTGCAGCGACGAGATCTGCTCGCGCTTGGCCTTGGTGCTTAGCAACGCCCGGTGCAGCTCGCCTTTCAGCATTGGCGAAGCACCATCGCCGCCGCAGTCGATGGGCGACGGGCTTCGAGCGGGAGGACTGCAGCGGAAGCCGGAAGCGGGCGATGAGCGCGAGCTGCGATTTTGCGCTGCAAAAAAAAAATTGACAGCCTGCGCACGTCGGCGATCCGGGCTCGATAAGTTCGACAGAGGCGCTGTAAGTAGCAGCAGAGCGGCCACCATTCAAGCGGAACATTTAGATGCGTTCAAGCACGATTACGAGTCAGTGGGCTTTGATAATAAAAAATGTGAAATGCTGCAAACCCTCTGCATGCGTGACTACACTCTCCCTACTCTCTCTACCCGGCCTACTCCAGTCCGTATTGGCAGGTGTTTGCTTGTCGGCAAATACGGCAGCCGTGATTCCCACACATGCCAACTAGCACAATTCTCTCTCTCACACACACGCACGCACACACGCGTGCGCACGCACGCACACACACACACACACACACAACCACCACCACCACCACCACAGACCAGCCGGATCTGCATTGAAGGGCACAGCAGGTTCTACAGCAGAGTGTTCCTCCCCTTTTGCGTGCTAGCGCCCCACACTCACACCATAGAGCTCACAAGCAGTGCACGTGCAGGCATGCACAGGCGAACAAGTTCTGCGAGAACATCGATGCAGCTACAAACGAATGCATCGGTGAAAGCCAAGGGCAGGCGTTTGCAGGCTGGCATGCATTACATCTCTGATTCCGATGACGGTGGAATCTTGCTAACGGCTGGCGTGCGCCAGCTCAGCATCTGACACGAGCCACTGTCGTCGGGACCTGTCGGCACTAGCAGAGTGCCGCCACTGTAGCTGCATTCCTTCTCTTCCGCCGTGCTGGCCGTCACATTGATCGAGGCAGCAGCAGCGGAGCCGGGTGCCGTCATGACGCCAAGGCTGCAGGCAGCCTCGTACATCCTCAGCTGCTCCTTGAGATGCTCAATCTCGCACTGCAAGCGAAGTGGACGCAACGGCTGACGAAACTTGCACTCACTGCGACCGATGCACCGCCTCCGATGCGTCGGCGGTGGCAGGGGCCGCAGGCACGCTGGCGGCCATGCTTCCACGCAGTGTGCAGCGTGAAGTACAGCAGCCGTGCTAGAGGACCTTGCAGAGCGCGCGAGAGCACGCAATCGCTACCTGGAGGCTGCTGCACAGCTGCTCGGTCAGCAGACGAGATGCACTCGCTTGCTGGAGCTCCACCCTCAGCCTCATCAGCTCCTGCGTCGTGCCTGTTGGCGCGCAACGATGACAAGGGAGAGCAGCTCTGAGCGGAGCTGCAAGCGCTGCTCACGATCAGCTAGGCAGCTAGGGGGACAGTGCCAATGCCAAGAAGAGTGTGCCGATGAGAGAGAAGGAGAGAGAGAGAGGGAGAGAGAGCAAGAGATAGAAAGGGAAAGACAGACAGAGAAACCAATAAGAATATATATATATATATATATATATATATATACACACACACATAAACACACACACACACACACACACACACACACACATACACACACATATATATACACGTGTATAAATGTGTGTGTGCGCAAGCGCATAGAGAGAGAGAGAGAGAGAGAGAGAGAGAGAGAGAGAGAGAGAGAGAGAGAGAGAGAGAGAGAGAGAGAGAGAGAGAGAGAGAGAGAGAGAGAGAGAGAGAGAGAGAGAAACAGCAAGATTAAGGAGTGATCAGAGAATGGGAAAAGTGCGGAACTCGCTAGCATCGAGCACAGCTCACCACTCAGAAGCAGGCCGTTGTTCTGCCGCTGACACTCGTCCAAGCTTTTGGTGAGCTTGTTCACTATATCGGCATGCTCGGCTTGCTTGCTCTGCGCTGCCAGCCTCGAGGCTGCCAGCTCGGATCTCAAAGACTCGCACTCGTCAGTCTGAAAGGCGAGCAGCTCGGCATCCACCAAAGTCGAAGCTAGGGGGCGCTACCAGCGGCGCCAGCGCAACAAAATCCCAACGAGACTGCCGCACCCCCGCTCGCACTGCACCTTCGGCAGAAAGCCCTGCCATGCTGGGTGGCGCAAAGGTCGGTCGGAAAACCCGGCCGTACAGAGAAAACCCGACCGTACAGAGAGCAGCGTGCGCGGCCATTGCAGTGGCCGCAGCGTGGCCGCTAGACTAAGCAATTCAGCAGCAGATAAAAGGAAAACCGCCGCCAAGAGGCACCTGTAGGACAGAGCCTCAGAGCCGCAGCTCGACCGTCGAGGACGGCGGAAATAAGAAGGGAAGAGAGTGTAACACACACACAAAAACGCGCCAGAGCAGTGCTCGTAGATCCCGAAAATCTCGACTACGAGCGAGAGCCCATAAAGTCCAGCTGAGGTCTCGCCAAGGCGGGAACCATCGGTGCAGCTAGCGATGATGAAAAAAGCCAAAGCCGAAGGGACCGAGAGCACACTGAGGCGGACAGACCCGCACGCTGGGGTGCAGAGTGCAACAGCAGAGCGCACCCGCCTAGCCAGCTGCACGCTCCATTGGCAGAAGAAATGTCGCGAGCGCGAGCTGACGAGCGCCAGCACGCCAGGTACTGCCAGTCGAGCGACGTCTGCGCGAAAAAGCGGAAGTAGCTCGAGTAGCCAGCACCTGCGCCTCGCCAGGCTCGGCGGCAGCAGCAGCTGCGAGCGAGCGCACAGACCTGAGCCAGCAGACGAGCGGTCAAGTCGGCGATGACACGCTGCTTTTCGGCGAGCGCCGCCTCGTGCCGCTCGCCGAGTGCGGCCATTACGGCATCGTGTTGCTGGCGCACTCGCGAGTGGCCGTCACTGCCACCGACCGTCAGCAGCTGCTTGCTCAGAGCCTCGGCCGTCGCCTCGGCGCTGTGCTGCTCCTCCACGGCCTGCACGAGAGCGCGCGCGCATGCGGTCAAGAGCGCACCGACAAGGGACCGATCGCCAGCAAGCGTCCGCTCGCCTCGGCGCCGGGACCATCCCGGTGCAGGCCTCTTCAGCAGCGGGGCGGGCACTTTCAGCGGCAGGGCAGGGGGAGAGACGGAGGGGTTTGTGCGCGCTCACCTTGTCGCGCTCGGCAGCGAGACGGCGCAAGGCGGCATGCTGCTGCTCGGACTCGACGTGCCAGCGCTGCCGCTCCTCTGCCGCGGTGGCGAGCAGCGAGCGAGCTTCCTTCAGGCTTCCGTCGAGGCCTCGATTTTCGCCTGCAACAGCGGCAGCCGCCGCCGCAAGCTCAGCCTGCCGTGCCGGGGCAGTGGCAAGCACGCGACAGTGCTCTCCCCCCCCCGACGGCTCAGCGGCGCGCAGCAGACGAGCTCGAGCGAGGCCGCACGTTCTTCTGGCTTCTTCCGCAAAACCCGCTCAAGACGACCGAAAGGGCCGTGGCGGCAGGCCAGAGCGAGCCGTCTGCCGAAAGGGGCGCAGGGGCGCGCGGTGCCATCTGCGTCAGTTTTAGCGCACCTTCCACGAGTGCGAGCCGGTGCTTGAGGAGGCGTGTCTCTTTTGCACTCTCCAGCTGCAGCAGCTCGTAGCGCTCGGTGAGCTCCTGCAGCTGCCGGCCTTTAGCATGGAGCAGAATTTCCAGCTGCTTCCCATCGCTCTGCAGGCCAACGCCTACAAGAAGAGCGCCAGAGCGGAAGCAAATCAGCCGACCGCTCGCAAGACCGCTCTGCCCGCCGCAGACGAACCCCGCAGCCTGGGGCAGTCAAGTGCACGACGCCGCCTCGCGTCATTGGCGAGCCTAACGCACCTTGGTGGAAGTAGTCTGCCTGCAGAGCGCCGTCGCCCTCGTCACGTGGGGGCAGCGGCCATTGCTGCTCAGGCGCCGGCAAAGCGGCTAGCCTCTGCCGTGGGTGGGCAGCCGTGGGCGTGGCCACTAGCGCCCGGTGGCGAGCCAGCATTCCTGCCGACGATGCTGCCGGCTGCCTGCCGACGTCACGATGGGAGACAGAGCTGCTCGGCACAGCACGCTCGGCCACCGCCGCCGAGGCGGCGCCGCTGCCCAGCTGCGCGACCTCGCCGCTGCTGAACTGCTCAGCGCAGTGGAACGACGCAGAGCTGGACTGCAGGCCGCCGTCGCCGCCACTGCTGGCGCTAGAACTGCCGCTGTTCGCCAGGTGCTCGTCACCGCGCATGCTTCCGTCGTCGGCACGCAGGAGCAGCTGATGGTGAAGGTATCCATCCTCGGTCGGCCTGCCAGCGTCCCGCTGGTCGCGAAGGCTGGGCGTGGCGCCGCAGCTGCCGCCGCTGCTGCTTCTGCCACCGGCGACCGCCGAGTCGCCGCTCTTGCCGCTCAGATCTCCGCTCCTGCCGCTGGCGGCCGTCCGTGGTCTCGAGTCTGAAGCCTGGTGCAGCAGCAGCTGCTGCAGCTGTGCGCAATCAGGCTGCAGCTGCTGCAGCTCAGGCGAGGCGCTGCGAGCCGTGCCGACGTGGCGGGCAGCAGCCTGCTGCTGGCTACGCGCCGGTGCATCGTAGCAGGGCGTCAGCAGGGGCGGCAGAGGGTGCGCGGCAACCGGCGTCGAAGCGGTTTGCGTCACGGTCGCACCGATGCCCCCGGCGTGAATCCGGTGCCACCTGCAGCAGCAGCCAAAGTGTGTCTGTCAGGCGATGAGCCACATAAAGTGGGATAGAGCCGTTGCCAAGAGTGACGGTGCAAAGGGAAAACGCAGCAGACGAGCTGGCAACGATGGGCAAGGCAGAAGCCTACAGAAGCAATGAACAGCCGACGCGCGAGATGAGAGAAGAAGATGCTGCTGCCGCTACTGCACGCGAAGGGCTCGACCGACTTCCGGCAACATCGGCGACGAACTAGAGGCAGAGGAGTAAGAAACGACTACTCACGACAAAGGTCCGCGCTGCCCAGCGGAATGCCTTCCGGAATCGTGCGATCCATGAGACGACGCAGACGAGCAGTCGTCTCCTAGCAGGTCCTCGCCCTCCTCGCCGTCGAACGCTGTAGTCAGCAGCTCTTTTAACTAAACGTGTGACGTCATCGCGTGACAGAAGAGCACGAGTGCGGGTGCCGAGCTCAGCCGTGGCATACACAAAACAAATCAAGCGTCGAATTCGCACGAGCGGCAGTGGTACACATCGAGCGCTGTACTCGTGGCACGCCGCAGGCGTACTTGTACTCGTACTAGATATTGTACTTGTACAGGTGTACCCGTGGCTCGCCGCACTCGTGGCACAGCTGCACGCCGGCATGGCTTGGCGTGAGTGACATCCGAGAGTGGCTCGTGTCGGTCTCACCTGACACAGCAGATCGTGCATCATGAGCACGTCCAGCGCGGTCTGTTCAAAGATGGCAGGGCCGCAGCCTTGCCCTACCGAACTGCACCTGACGCGAGACATCCGAGCCACGGCTGACCACTCACGCTGTTCAGAGTCCGCATACGACCGAGACATAGACAGGGCAAGAGAGAGAGAGAGAGAGAGAGAGAGAGAGAGAGAGAGAGAGAGAGAGAGAGAGAGAGAGAGAGAGAGAGAGAGAGAGAGAGAGAGAGAGAGAGTGAGAGAGAGAAGAGAGAGAGAGAGAGAGTGAGAGTGAGAGAGAGAAGAGAGAGAGAGTGAGAGCAGCGGCAACGTCCAACTACGAAGGCGGTTCGTCTCAGAGTACGTAAAGCAGGGAGAACCGATCGAAGGCTACGCAGAGCAATGTCACACTGCCACAGCAAGTGGTGGCAGCGATTGTGTGCACGAAGTTCCGTTGAGTCGGTGCCGTGGTGTCGTGACCAACGGCTGTTAACACACATGATCACCCTTCACTTTCAGCACGCCTTCGAACGCCTCGTAATGGTCACGGTCTATATCGTTCAGCCATTAACCAGTACAAAGATCTGTGGTGCCGCCCCGCACAGCCGGATCGCGACACGGTTGGAATGATGGCAAAACCCTATAGCAGCACTGCAGTTAACTTGCAGACGGCTATCATTGTTTACCATTATTAGGCCGACAATAGGCGTTTACCGAAGCATCATGCAGGGGCTCACACAAACAGTGCACTCGAGTCCTTGGTACACCGGTTCAAATCCGTGCCTGGCGAAGCGTGCCCAGTGGCTAGTTTTTAATCACACCAGGACTCGGTGGTAGTAGCAGCAGCAAGTTGAAGAATGGAACAGCTTACTTACCGTCCTGTGAGAACGGGACGGATCCGATGGAGCTGCAGCAACGGGTGCAGCAGCTGAGCTAGGTATGCAGGAGCCAAGCAGTAGATCTACCTCGGGTCTGAGTACAAAGTACGAGTCTCTCTGCTCTGCTCCGCAGCTTTTGATACTGCTGATCACAGTGTCCCTCTTGACTGCCTGCGTTTTTGCCTGGGCACCACAGGCACTGCTTTGCAATATTTATATTTTCTATCTATTATTTCTCTATCAATTAATATTAATATCTGTTATTGCAATATTCAGGCCTCATCTCAGTGGAAAAAAATGAAGAGAGTGGATGTCGATGGAAAACGACCACCCAGTGAGCCTTCGATGCATAGGGTGCCCCAAGATTCGTCTCAGGTCCACTCCTGTTCATAGTAGTTTATACACTCCTCGTTGCGGATTAATTGCCAAGCACAAGCTAGGCTTTCACTTTTAAGCAGACGATACGCAGCCTGTGTACCTGTGCTTTGATCATTGCTAGCCATCCAGCGACTCAAACTCTCAGCTCCCGAACATTCACCAACATCACTAACATTCACACATGTTTGGTGGCACACATGTGAATTGTAATGACAATAAAACCATCTTACTAATTATGGGCAAACCAAGTGTTTCTCAACAGCTGGAATGCCCAACTCTCCAAATCAGTATATCTATCCTGTAGCCTCTGTACAGAATCAAGCGTCCTCTTTCAAAGTGACACTTGTGACAAAGTGACTTGTCACAGCTCCACAGCCAAGTCTGCCTACTTTCACCTACATTACATTTAAAAAACCAAGGCTCGCTTGGGTAAGGAAGGACAACCACAACCAAGCTGCTCCAAGCATTCGTTGCATTCCGACTTGACGTCTGGTGCTCTCTACTTGTAGGTCTGCCAGCATGTACCACTACGCGATTGCAGTTGGTGCATAACTCAGCAGCTAGGCTCAGCTGCTGTAAATGCCTAAACTTCTACACTGTTAATCAGCGCTGGCTGCATATCAAGTATCAAGCATCGAGTTCAAGATCCTACCACTCGCCTTTCGGTCACTTCATTCTCTAGCAGCCGGTCTACCAATCTGCATTAGTTTCACTTCAGGCCTATCGGTGTGCCACACCCTCTTTGGGCTATAGTCAATTACTTGAGCCCTTAGCTAACTTCAAATCCGTCGGACCACATGCTCTACACACAAGAACCCTAATACCATGGTGCACACAGAAACATCTGAACATAATCTTAGGAGGAGGTTAGGCTAGTGCCACGAGCTCGGGCCAACAGTCCACAGGGCAGTAAGCAAGCCGTCACGGACTACATGTGGTGGCGCTGCAGTAGAAAGAGCCTACGGATACAGGTGGGAGAAGGCGAGTCTGAGTAGCACGTCTACGGTCATGCACGAGTACTGCCACGCACGAGCAGCTGAAGTGCAAGTTAGCTGCCGCTGCCATGCGCCACGACGTCTCTCCTCACTGCGCGCAGCAGCGGGCCAAGCACACAATCTGGGTGTCCTCTGACCTTTCAGTATAGGCTCACACCAGCAGTGTCACTCAAGTCTTCCTACTTTCAGCTGCATAGCCACAGCTGCGTAACATTGAGTTCGATCTTGTTTCGACAGGGCTACCACAGCCAAGCTGGTCCAGGCACAAATTTTAAAAGCTTCATTCAGAAGACTGCTTCTACAGCTAGCCAGCACGTCCGATCCCGTTGTTGCTCACTTTTAGGTCCCTTCATTCTATGGCTCCAGCCTATCTGTCAGATATACTACCCCATCAGGCCAAGCATCGTACCACCCGCTTTTCGGAATCCAACAGTCTAGAAATACCTCGTACAAACCTTAAATCCTTTGGAGACCGTGCATTTAGCTCGTATGCTCCCACAGCCTGGAACTCCCTCCCGACCTGCATCAAAACATCCCCTGACCTGACCACATTTAAAAGAAACTTAAAAACATACCTATTTAGGACAGCATTTAGTGGGTCCCTGTGATTCGTCCTCGATGTGCTTATGCGTGCTGACACTGTGCATGCTGCCACTAACCACATTTGCATGCTGACCCTGTGCATGTCACCCCTAACCATGTTATTCATTTCGTTTGTTTTTCAAGCATGATTTTACTTACCATTCCATTGCATTTCACTTTACAGCAAATGTAAAGCGCCCAGAGAGAGATTGAGTTCTCTGAGGGCGCTTTATCAAGTACATTATTATTATTATTATTATTATCCCTATCCAAGATTAGGAGCTGTCTTCCACGGCGGCTTGCAAAAGATTTAACTAGCTTTTTAGTTCAGTGTCGGCTTGATTATTTGTAATTCCGTTTTGGCTGGGCTACCAAAAAAAAAACAACTAGGCCACTGCAGATGACAATGAATATGGCTGCAAGGCTAGTTTGTTTGCAAATCCCAGAGGTCTGACCACGTGTCTCCTTTGCTAAATGAGCTAAGATGGCTGCCGGTTGATCAACACATACAGAGCAAAGTTCTTACGCTGACCCACAAGGCCCGCCACGGCTTGGCTCCTCCATACTAGCTAAACTGCTGCACCAGTTTTAACCCCTTTGTGCTCTAGGGTCCTGTATATACAATAAATTAGCTGTTCCATTCTCCACTTTAAGATGAAAGCTTAAAGACCATTGGCAACAGAAGCTTTAGATCTGCAGGTCCCAGACTGTGGAACTCGCTTCCACACATTCTTACGCAACGACTGCTAGTCTCTTGCTGCCGACTATGGCACATCCTTTTCAGCAGTCCTGAGCTGCTACTTCCATGCTACTCACTACCTCAACTCAACTGCTCTCCTGACTCTGCTATGCTTCCCACTCTCTCTTTGTTGCGTGAGATTAAGTCTGTTGGCTAACGAATGCGCACCGAAAGCCGCTTAGGCTGTGAGTGCGCTATAAAAAACTCTCCTGCTTAACACCCACATAGTCTTTGTGGCTTTGTGGAGTTACAGACGGAGATACATAATATTTTGTCGTCTGAACTTCTTTTCATTCTCGTAGCTCCCTCTCGCTTCTCATCTCTCCTCTGATCATCTATCTGTCACCACTCTGCTGGTCTGCCTGCCTGTACAATAAGGTGCTTACAGCTGAAGCCAAACTCTGCAGCCAGCCTCGTCCGTCATGAACGTCTTAATCGACACACCTCAGCATTTCGACCTCGACCTTCGCTGGCTCCCCATCGAGCAGAGCATCGAATTTTAAGGGTTTGCAGTCACTCACATTTGAATCCCTTCATTCTCTAACTCGGACCTACCAATAGGAAATACCACTCTAACGCCTAATCTTCAGTTGCAAAAGTCGTCTAAGCAAACTAGCCAATGTAACCGAACTCGAATCTTTTGGCGCATTCAATTCGAACGCTCCCAAAGCCCAGACCCCACTGACGCCCGCTGTGCCAGCAGCAGCAGGCGGCGGCACCGCCGCCGCACTTGCCTCGCTTTCACGCTCTTCATCGTCGCGCAGCAGCTCGGCCTCGTCTTCGTCCTGAAGCGCTTGACCGTCAAATGCCGGGCTGTGGTTAACGTCAGAGCGGAAGACCTGAAAGCTGGCGCTCTCGCTGCGACGGGAGCTGCCCGCATCCTTCCCGTGCAGACGATCCATGTTCCTGCTGCTGCTGCTGCTGCCCAAGCAGCAGGCGGCGGCCGAAGGAATCAGCCAGCCAGCAGGGGGCGCTCGGCCACCAAGACCGAAGCGGCTGGTGGGGAAACCCTTAAAAAGGCAGAATAAGCAACCGCAGATAGGTCAGATCACAGTGACACGGACACAGCACCGCCTGTAACTGCAGCAGTAAGCAAAAGAGTGTGGCACAGCTGCATGTGGTGCAGACGAATGCATAGCAATCAGTGACCAATGTGCGGCCCAGCGACGGCGAGGCGCTCAAGCTTGATGGCCCGGCTCTCAGAGCCTCTCAGAAGGCTCTGAGCCGCCGCTTTCAGCAGCAATAAAGAATCGCCCACCTCAGGATCCGAACCCGCGACCTAGGTCGTAAAAAGCAGCCGCCTTAACTAGTGGGCCATCACGGCTCACCAAGGCATGCGGGTCAATGCTTGTTTAGGAGGTGAATATTATATAATATATTATTATTATTATTATATTATTATTATTATTATATGAATATTATTAATAGGTGAATAATGGGCAGCCATCTACTAGGCATCGCGATCGGCAGCTAGACGTTGCCGCCGCTGCTGCTGCTACAGTCGAGGAGCATCGCCCCGGGCGGCAGTCTGCTGCCGGAGTAGCAGACAGCAATGGATGGGGAGAGGGCAATTGTTTTGCAGTCTCCTTGAAACAGCTGCCCACCATGCCAGCATGTTAATAACGTGCATGGTAATAACTAGCACGTGTGCAGCAAGCATAAGTACATTAAAAAATAAAACAATTCACGTGGATGAAGCCCATAGAGCTGCATGAAGAACAGGCAGGTTTTAGCAAGGCTTCAAGCGTCATCAAGTCAGGAGACGTTGTGACGTCAGTCGGTAGCCAGTTCTACAGAAGTTACACACAGTTCTTCCAAGCATGAAGAGCAGGTGACAAAGTCCATGGAGGATTCGAGGTCGATTAGAGGCACGCATTACCCAGCTAAAACTAGTAGTAAGACTGACCATGGGGCCGGTGTGGTCTTGTATAAAAACAAGTCATCTTTGTAACAGGGCACCCAGATGCCGCACAGAGCCTACGAGAGATATGCAGGCCGAGATAGCTGCTTTAAGCAATCAGCATTCAGCTTCTGGGTGACCCTGAGTTTCCCAATAACTCGTAACTAATCAGTGTGATCAGTGCTTATGACGACCGTGCTCAATCTGTAGACACAAGCTTGAATAGGCTAGTTATCAAGTAACCTTCTGAGGTCGGTGCCACAGAAAGGGATTACCATGTGCTTGCCACGCCTGCTTGCTGTGATTCTCTGCACCTTGCAGAGCAGTTCCCGCAAGCTGTTCTATCAGCAGAAAATGCTTACGCTAAATCGGAAGAACATACTACTGATACTTCCTTTCTTTGGGGGCACTCATCAGAGTATGTGACCAGGCATAGACGAGCCTGCGAGATGTGACCAGACACAGCCGCTGAAACTTGAGCCTCCATTTTAATGCTCGGTTCCCCCCTTGGACCAACGTGCCCGGGTAGGCCCTTCAGCCTCCCCCCTTATACAATTACTCTCAGGAAAGGGTGCGTGCATTGCGAAGGGGGTAGGTCAATGCTTAATCGTCGTAAGCTCTGGTGATTTTTCGAGCTGTAGCTTGGCTGCCGCAAGGCTTCTGCTTGGTTAAATGCCGCAGGTCGATCACCTGCCTCATCCTTCCGATATACAGTGGCGACATACGTGTGCTTACGGCATACGAACATACGTTTACCTCTGACCTAGAGCACTTGATAAAGCCCCGTGCCACTACTGGAGCAGCTGCTGCTACGCAGTAGCACAAAAATTAAGGCGACCCGAGCTGGAGGTAAATCTCCTCACCATATCCGCAGCCTGAATTTGGGAGCTGCCGCCGCACGCCGGGCCGCTAGCTAGCTCGGGGCGAGCGAGTGAGAGAGCTAGCTAGCGGCCCGGTGGCCAGCCGACCCAGGACTGGGCACTGGCCTCAGCGAGGAATCGCCGCATTGCCGAGAATATCCGGCCACGTGACGAACCGGACTGTGCGAGCGCTTTCGGGCGACGCGCTCGACGGAAGTGTGGCGACACAGCCGATCGAGCGGATCATATTTGGCCCATATTTGGTGCTCCAGTCGTAACATGGTCGGATTTCAGCCGCGCGACCAGGTCCCATCAACACGCTCGATGGGCGATGAGAATGCCCTTGGATGTGCACCTGTTAATGTGCGCTGTGCCGTTTCCCATGCGATTGCGGGGCAATCGGCGCAGCTTGCCAGAAACACCTGAGGGGCGACCGGACCCGGACATCGCCACACCTCGTCCCATCCCGATATACACACGCGCGCGGGGGGGGGGCGCTCGCAAAGAAAGATACATAGGCTTGGAGCGCGCTGAGTAAAACTTTCCAGCGTAACAGCCACGTAGTCTCGGCAACTTTGAGAATTTGCATACGGAGATACATATGACTTGTACAAGCACAGCGAACGAGCCGGCGGAGGCGGTTAGCGCCGGTCCGCGGTCGGAATAAGGGCCGCTGCGCGTTGATTTTAAAAGGCATGAGAAAAACAGGCGTTGTCAGTTTTTGGGTACCGCTGAGAGGTTTTCTTACCTGAATAGCGTCTAGCGTCTAGCGTCCGCATGTGGGCTCCGACAAGCCCGAAGCGGCAGCATCCGCCATTCTAATCTGGCGCCCAGCGTTACGCACCCAGAATGCTTAGCGGGGAGGGTACGTCCGGCTCAATGGCCGCAGGAACTGGAGCAGCCGGACGGCTGCCCGGGTTCCGTCGCTCTGCAGCGGACCGTCGCTGAGTGCGGAAGTGCACAGGGAACGGCGAAGGTAGCGCCGCTTCGTGCGATTTGTTAGCAGCCGCCGTGATTGATCTTTCAGCGCATCTCCTCGCGTCCGGGGAGAGGTGACCGCCGCCTCGAGAGCCGAAAGCTTTCGCACCGGTTCGTTCCGCTCGTGCCGAGCCGAGAGCGAGCGCGGGGCAACCAGTGAACCGGGGCCGCTTGTGTCGCTTGTGTGCATCTTTGCTGCCGCTGAACCCGCCGCTATCCGCACGCTCCGTGGCAATGCGCGCCGACGCTCTTTCTTTCTTTCTTTCTTTTTATGGCAAAGAAGCGATCGACGGCAAAGGCGAGCGATCAGAATGAGCTTCGACAGCCCCGACGACCGAGACAAGAGTAACTCAGGTGAGACACGCCAATTCGCGCCGACCGGCGTCGCGCGCGCGTCCTGCCGTCCGACTCGACATCTCCGCCCTCACTCTCCCTTCGCCGCCGCCGCGCCTTTGTTATCGGTGCAAGATGACGACCAGAGCCGCCTGAGGATCGTTAAGAAGAAGAAGAAAGACAAGGACAGAGGCTACAAGATGTTCGAGGCCGACATGTCGGACGGCGATGCCAATCCAGGCGAAGACGGCAGGTATTCGTAGGGGCGATGCAGGGGGGGTGGTGGCAGGTGGCAGCAGCGGGGCTTCGGCAGCAGAAGGGGGCAGCCTCCACACCCCCCCTGCTCCATCACACTTCCGCCCGCCGTTGCAGAGGTGTCGGGATCAAGCTGAAGAAGCATAGCCTGAGCTTCAAGTTTTCAATGAAAAAAGACGGCATCTTCAAGAAGGTCTGTGCTCAGTTTTTTCCAGCTAGCCTCGCTGATGTCCCATTGGCCCCTGGTCGCCGAGGCTTCCGCCGCCCCCCCCCCTTGCCGCTCTGGTCTCCCCTTTCTCGGCTCATCGCCGCCTGGAAGCACCCCCGTTCAGCAGTCACGGCCCGGAAGTAGGTGTGTGTGTGTCCGTGTGTGAGGGAGGGAGAGAGAGAGAGAGAGAGAGCTCCATCCCGAGTCGCTAGCACCTCTAGCTGCTGCCTGCTCGGCTTCCTGCCGTCGAGCCGAGCGCGCTGCGCTCGCGGCGACAGGAAAAGGAAGAGAAGCAGGAGAAGGACCGTGACCCTCGCAAGCTCAAGGAGAGCGTGTCGGAGAAGAGTGCCAAGAAGAGAGACGGCAGTGAAGGCAGGCCGCAGGGCAGGAAGCACAAAAAGGACTCTGCGTCGGCGCACGAGGGCGTAGCGAGGGCGCACAGCGATCACGTGGCCACCGCTGGAGGTGCGTGCGCCGCCGCCTTTGGCGTCGCTGCTGCTGCTGCTGCTGCTGCTGCTCCTGCCGCCGCCGCCGCTACCCCTGCCGCCGTTCGTTCGTTCGTTCGTTCGTGCAGCCAGCGTACTTTTTTCTTCGCGTTGTCCGCGTCGCGCGCTCCCACGAACCGGCGTGCCGCCTTGCTCCTGCTGCTGCTGCTGCTGGCAGTTCGCGTGCCCTGCCAGCTTGGCGGTCGATGCGACCGCTCGGGCCGTTGCAGTGGCAGCTGTGATATTACTCACCATTCAATTGCATTTCCCTTTGCAGCAAATGTAAAGCGCCTAGAGAGAGATTGAGTTCTCCGAGGGCGCCTTATCAAGTGCACTATTATTATTATTATTATTATTATTATTATAGCTGTGTCGTTGTCGTCGCCGCAGCAGCAGCCGAGACACTTGCGGCCCATCTTTGGCATCCCCTTGGCTGCCGCCGTGGAGCGGTACCCGCCGGGCGACGGCATCCAGCTGCCGGTCATCGTTCGCGAGTGCATCGACTACGTGGAGGAGCACGGTGCGAGCGCGCGACGATGATGCAAGAGCGAGGAAATCTGTCGTTTGCCCGTGCTACCTGTCGCTAGGCGACCGCAGGGGCGCACGCTGCTTCTGCTTGCCGGACGTTAGAGCTGTCGAGTTGCGAGGTAAACGATGCATTCGAGAGAGAGAGAGAGAGAGAGTCGAGTAGTGTTGCCTCACACGATGGAGTCGGATGGGAGGCGGCAATGGTGCGCGGTCTGAGCGGTTTCGCTCAGCGCTTTTAACGTCCCTAACTTTTTGCCTGACGTTGGTCAGAAAGAGGACACCCACCTCGACGCATCGTCCTCGGGATTAGAATTTTGAGCCCCGCCCCCCAGGGCTCCCACCATTGCAGCTTGCACGTTATGACCCCTGACCCATGACTCGCACGTTATGACCCCTGACTCAGACTCCCGGATCTTTGGAATGGTTGAGCTTTCGAAGCCCCCTCGACGGAGGCTTTATCCTGTCCAATTGTTCATTAGTAGGACTAGTAGTTCCGTTACTGGTAGATTATTTAGTAGTTCCGTTACTATTAGTAGTACTAACTGTTAGTAGTTCCGTTACTGGTGGACGTGAATGTGCACACTGTTGCTGTGCATTTGAGATTCTGTGTCGACTTGCTCCTGTGTGTTGGACCTTTATTCACGAGGGCAGCAGTACATGTGCAGAACTCTGGGAAACAGCCGAGTGACTTGCGACCCATGAAGCATCAGCCGCGCACGTTCAAGATGACCTCGTGCTAGAGCTGGCTGAGCAGCCTGTGCTGCTCTCTCGTTGCCGCCATACTAGTCTGCCGCTCGTGTAATCGCTCTTGCGTGCGGGAGACTACCATTTGTACTGGCCTGTGGGTATTTAATCTATGTGACATGCCATTTATCCCGACCGCTGTCGTGGGTGGTGCGATGAAGCCCGCTGCCAGAGGTCGTCCGTCCTCAGCGTTTTTGCGCCGAGTCGGGCGACGGATCAGCGATAGCCCGGCGATGGACCGGATGTCTTTGCCGAGCAGAGCTCTAAGCGCTGGCGCTCTGCCGCGCTCGCTCGCGACTCGATGCTGTCGGCTCGCTGTTTACCGTGCGGATTTTTCTTCGCCAAGGTCTCCTCTGCGAAGGCATCTATCGAGTGTCCGGTGTGAAGTCGAAGGTGCAGCAGCTGCGAGACGCCTACAACCGGCTGTACACGGCCAGCGGGCCACAGGGCGGCGGCGGCGGCATCGGCGGGGTGGCTGCGGCGGGCGGCGGCGGTGGTGGCCTGTGCCTCTACGAGCACGATCCGAGCGTCGTGGCGAGCTTGCTGAAGCAGTTCCTACGAGAGCTGCCCGAGCCGATTCTCACCGTTCAGCTCATGCCCGCGTTCGAAGCAGCCGGAGCTGCCGCGGCCGCTCCGCCTGCGACTCCTGCCGGTGAGTGTAAAGTCTGCTTGACTTGACCGAATGCTCGCACCGAAAGCCGCTTGGGCGCTTGAGCGCGCTATGCAAAACTCACTCTCCTGCGTAACACCCACGTGGTCTTTATGACTTTGTGGTGGAGTTACAGTGACGGGAGATACGTGCGTGCGCTCTTTCGCCGGCGATGACGGCGGTGTACCTCTCTGTTGTTATCCGCTTGTTCGCCGAGCCAATCAATCTCTAGTCGATCCAGGCTCGGGATTGGTGCCCCCCCCTCTCTCCGGCTACGGCTTCGTCGGCGAGCCGGCAGCTGGGTGGGGACAGGCGAGGAGGAGGAGGGTGGCCGTTCGACGAAGTCGCTTCCGGCAAAGCCGCCGCACATCCTCGCTCCTGCTCCTGCTCCCGAATAGAGTGTGCCAGCCTGGTGGCAGCTGCAGCAGTGCGACTCGCGGGTTGTACTGCAGTGCGACTCGCGTCGGCAAGTCGATGTGGCGGCTGCGCGCACCGCTCGCCGACGGCGCCTTCCATCTCTAGAGCTGCAAGTGCTGCTGCTGCTGCTGCTCTTTCAGCGCAAGCAGAAGCTGCCGCCGTGCACGGCTTGAAGTCGTTGATAGAGCTGCTGCCCGAATGCAATCGTCTGCTCCTCTCCTGGATGATGGTGCACATGACGCACGTGGTTGCCAAGGTGAGGCTGGCCCTTGTTGAATATTTACGTCAGCCTGGTGCGGGGCTAGCCGAATACCAGTCCTGGGGGGGGGGGGAGTGCCGTTGCTGTCTCGTCTCCCTTCCCCTTCTGCTGCTTGGAGTTGACCGGTGACTTTTTTGCCAGCCTGCCAGGATGCGATCGGCTCGATGGACATCCAGTGTCACCGGTGCCCTCTGGAAGTGACGTCGTATCCCATTCTCCTGCTGCTGCTGCTGCTGCTTGTTCACTCTGGCGTGCCTCATAGTGAAAGCCTCGTGTGAATTGTAGGAGAAAATTAACAAGATGAGCGTGCAGAACGTATCTATAGTATTGAGTCCGACGATGCAGATCAGTCACCGACTGCTCTACATATTCTTCGTTCACGCGGCCACCCTGTTTGGCGACGTTCAACTGGCTAGGTATGCGTTGCAAGTGAAACGGCTGTGACGATTTGGCCAGCCCCTCGCTCGGCTCCTTTCGAGTCGCTCGCTTTCGCCGCCATTCTCGAACAGGCTCGGCCGAACCTGGCTTCGATTGCAGTAACCGCAGGCTGCCGGCATCTTGCTGTGGAGCGATGCAGCTTGCCGCTGTTAGGCTGTTCTCTACACTTGGGATTGCTGCGACCATTGGGTTAACCCCTCTCAGAAACCCCATTGCAGTGCACCAATGAAATCAGGCTGCATGATCCCACGACGTCCCGTGCCCGTGCTGTGATTCCTAGCACAGCAGCGTGACAGCCAGCAGTCCTTGATCCAGCATGCTTTCCGAGTGCTTGCTGCTGCTTCAGCATCGAGCAGACGAGCTTCGTCTGGAATGGCCGACTTCACGCGGCCTCTGTGCAGCCTTTGTGAATGCACTCGTCCTCGGCGCCACCAAGTCTGTTTGCTGTATTGGGTCCTCTGGAAGCGACCTAATGTTATTCTTTTTTGTCATTGCTGGCGCGCTAACGCTGAATGCACTTGCCACTGAGCGAGGTTTCGGGTCATATTAAGGTGCATATTTCAAATGACTTTGTGCAGCCATCAGCTGCTGTCATCGCATAATCATCCTTGTGAATGCCATGCGCACATTTGTATGTGTTAGTGTGCTTTGACAACCAAGTTGCATTAGTACAACCAAGTGCATTTGCATCATTTGTCTTGGCCCGAAATTAAAGGAATATAATCGGCCTGTAAGGACGCAATAACTAGTAGGAAGAGCTCTGCATGTGTTCCAACCTGCCGTCGCCATCTTTGTTGTCGTCGGCCACCCCTGTCATTGTGAAATTGAATGCCGCGGTGCCCCCACACCCCTTCCCCCGCCCCGATCGTGGGCAGCAGCTGTCGGAGACGCACTGACGCTGGCAGGTGGTTGCCATGTTGTTTGCTTTTGTGAATGATGGATTGCAACTTGAAAATCGCTCCTCTCCAAAAAAGGCAGTTAAGCTCACCCGTGTGGGATATGTCCACCCCTAGTGTGCAGGCACCGTGTCACCCCTGCCTGCACACGAGACGGAGCAGGTGCTCAACGACAGAGAGAGAGAGAGAGAGAGAGAGAGAGAGAGAGAGAGAGAGAGAGAGAGAGAGAGAGAGAGAGAGAGAGAGAGAGAGAGAGGGAGAGACAGACAGACAGACAGAGAAAGGGAGAGAGAGAGAGACAGAGAGAGAGACACAGACAGAGACAGACAGACAGAGAGAGGGAGAGAGAGAGAGAGAGAGAGAGAGAGAGAGAGAGAGAGAGAGAGAGAGAGAGAGAGACAAACAGACAGAGATACAGAGAGGGGCAAACAGACACACACAGAGAGGGAGAGACAGGCAGACACACAGACAGACAAACAGACACAGACACACAGAGTGGCAGGTAGGCAGCCCTGATTGAGCTGCTTACCACTGACGTGAGGCTTCCTCTACCTGCCGGAGCATTCCTTCGGTGCCTATATTGAATTATTTGCTATGCCATCGTGTGGATTAGCAGCTGCGATGCCAAGCGCAAGTGGTAATGCCTTGACGCCACTGTCAGCTTCATGGGACAGAAAATCCAGTGTTCTCTGTTTACAGTATGCACCACCTCGAGGCACTCTATGGAGTCATTGTCTGTGACGTTTCCATAGCCACACCACTTGTGCATGTACCTGCTTACACTGTGCCTGCTGCTTGCCTTGCTGCATTCTGATGTTACCACCAATCATTTGGTAATGCTTTCTATACAGCATCTGTAAAGTGCCTAGAAAGAGATTCGGTTCTCTGAGGGTGCTGTACAAGTGTATTATTATTATTACCCGGAGCTCCCTCCTCAATGGAAGGGGGGCTTCTGCTACCCGGGGCCAGTGGTCAAATGCACGCCCCCCTGCATGGTTACCGACTAGTGGTCAGTACTGTGCAAGATGCTTGCTACTGCTAGTGCCTGGCCCATCGGCTAGCAGGTGGAATAGAGACCAGAGTGCGATCAGACCAGCGATGCGTGCGACTCTGGGTGTGACGTACGCTCGTGTGTGGCATGCACACACAGACATCCTTTTGGCTGTTCATACATATCCTTTTTCCGAGACACTAAAAAATAAAATGTTAAATCGGTTTTTACATATTTATTTCGAAGCTCGTATTTGCTAATGGCATTGAATGATCTTGGGTCGACAACAAAGGTGAGAACAATAAAACGATGACTTCCTATGTAGGCTGGTGCCAAACCTGTTCCACTAGTCAGGCACATCCATTTTTTTTTGTATTGCATTCATAAGGTGCTGCTGTAAGATCGACCTTGTGATAATAAAGATCATAAATATAATAATAGGTCAATTGTATAGCACCCTAAGAAAACTTGATCTTTATCCTCCAGGTGCTGAACAACTCGCTGCAAGAGAATAAATAAATGCCCAACAGTTGGTGGCACGTGTAAGGTATCATGCCACCTAAAGCAAACAAGTGTCATGCTTAGTTAGGCCAGCGCCTAAATGGCCAACACTATATTTCGTGCTATAGAGTCGTCTCGAGTAATGCTGCTGCTTGTGTACCAAGGAAAATGCAAAGCCAGCAGTTGAAGCCGTGCCCCCCTAACCAGTCTTCAGTTCAGCTTGCGCCAGTGCTGCTAGTGCTAGTGCCAGTGCCAGTGCTGCCATCGTGCTGTCCAATTTACCGTCGCCGCCGCTGGTTTGGCGGCGATGCTCGGCTCGTGGCTCCTGCGGCTGCTACTTGCTTAGCGCAATGAAGCCTGCGAGCTACTGTTGTGTGGTTGAAGATGAGTTGGCCACGTTTAGAATCTTTTTTTTTTTACCGAGAGCCAGCCTGCCTGCCCGCCCTCCCCCCAATGCCCTCCTGACACGCCGCCCCGACAAGAGCTCGTGCAACCATTGATGCAACAGATGCTCTGCGCCCTATTCTTCAGGTAGACGTAGCTCAGCCGCTGACTCGTGTCTGCAGCTGGTCGCTTTGCATTCACTGCCACGATGGCCAAGCGATCGGCCATCGGCTTCTTCTTTTTCTCCTCCTTCTTGAGGACCTCAGGCGCTCAGGCCAGCTCTGCTAGATGTCACTGCGGTTGCTCGCCGCCGCTCGTTCTTTCGACCCGTTGCTGCCGCCTCTGCCTTTGCGCCGGGTGAGCGGCAGCACGGGAGCCTTGCCCTGCAGAGGCTGCCGGCTTCTGCAGCGTCCGCCGGCGGCGTCACTCTCGCAGGTACGTTCCGGCGCCAACGGGCTCCGGCAGAGGCGGCCAGCAGCCGGCCGAGAGCGCTGCAGAGACCACGGCCTGCGTGGAGGAGGAACTTCGGCAGCAGGAGGCGCTGCTCGGACAGCTGCACGCCGCCGCCATGCAGTCCGCGGGCAGGCGTCATCGCGACGGCGGCGATGACGTCGAGGAGCGCCTGTGGGAGGTGCAGCGATCCGTCACGCAGCTAAAGCGAAAGGTGAGTCAGTCTGCCGCCCTGAGCGTACACTCGGTTGATCGAGCAGCCGCTCTGCGCTCGAAGCAGCGGCTCCGAAGCCGTTCGCTCGCTGGCAAAGTAGGTGGCGGGCAGGCAGCCAGCGGCCCGTCGTCGTCTGCTTTTGCAGCTGAAGCTGGCGCAGAAGACGATGGCCGCTCGAGAGTTGGAGCAGCGGCAAGCAGCCACCGGCGAGGCCGGCGCTGCAGCCGTCGTTCCCGTTGGCGAGCAGCTCAGTCTCGCCTTGCAGTCGGCGGCCAAGCCGCTGCCGCAGGACGAACGCTCGCCGGAGGCAGCGGTTGCCGAGACCGCGCGATTTGCCGCTGACGCAGAGGCTACTTCCGACGACGACGAAGGGCTCGCCGGCGAGGGCGTCGAGAGCACTGGCGGCGAACCCGCTGCCGGTGCGGGCACTTCGGCAGGTGACGAGAAGGATTCGCCTCGTTCCGGCCTCTCGCCACCTTCCGCCGACCGCGAGGCAGCGGCTGCTGCCGCTGCATCCGAGAACGGGCGGTTCGAGTCGCAGCCGCCAGCGTGCAGCGATAAGGTGGCCGCACCTGCCGAGCTTGCAGATTCTGACCGTCCGTTGGCCTCCGCCAGTGTGATCAAGGCAGACAGCGAGAGAGGCTCTCAAAGTGGCGCGGCCGACGCCGACTCTTCCGCGCCGCTTCCGGCACCGGCGCCGCCGGTCGCAGCAGCCGTGTGGCATCCCGTCGAGCGGCCGAACCCCAAGCCTCGAGGTGCAGCTTCTGCTCTCGAGGCCGTTCACGTCGAGGCCGTCGAGTCGCCTCGACGCGGCGAGCCAACCGTAGCTTTTCCGGCTGCCGAGTTTGCCGCAGCGCTCGAACCGACCTGTGCACACAGTCGAGACGGCGTGGCCGGCAGCGAGGCCGCGGAGGCCCCGCTTCAAGAAAGTACGATCGGCACTGAGAGTGCCGCGGTTTCTTCGTCGTCGTCGTCGTCGTCGGAAACACTCACAGCTGCTGGCAGCATAGAGTTTGCTCAGCTTACTAGCAGCAGCTGTACCGGCAGCAGCCTCGCCGGAGGCGGCAGCAGCAGCAGCAGCGGTGGCGGCACCGTCAGCACCGGCTTTGGCAGAAGCAGCAGCGCTGGCAGCGTAGGCGTCATCACGCCGAGCCCCAGCACTGACGACGGCGCCGCCCTCGTTCTGGCTTCGCCCCTATCCGATGCAGCCGCGTCCGACGGCTGGATGCTGCCACCTCCGCGCGCTCTGCCACGTGACCTAGGCTGCTCGAGCGCCCCGTCGGGCCGTGCCGCCAAGCCCGCCGCCGGCTTGCGAAGCGAGCTCGTGGCCAGCTCCTCAGCAGACGACGCCGCACCACTGCCTTCTTCGGGTGCCGCAGCAGCGGCGCCGACGTCCCACCCGCCAGTGCCGGCCGTTGCTGAACCGGCTGCCGTCAGCATTCGGCTCGAGGCTGCCGCCGCTGCCGAGAGTGCGCGACCGGCGATCGCATCGCCGCCTGCCGCTCTGTCAGGCAGCATGTTCGCCGACGGCATCCTGTTGCCAGAGAAGCTTCACCACGAGCCTTCGGCTGCGACGAGCGGAGCCTCGGCAGGTGAGCGCGCTCGCGGCGACGGAGGTGCTCGAGCGCTCGTGGCACGGCTCCTGTCAGCTCCTGGCTGCCAGCACACAGCACCGTGCCCACTCCTCTCTCGTGCCACCCCCTCCCTGCCTAACGCCATGCCCCTGCTTTACCAGGCGCCCGAGAGCGTGCGCGCGAGGCGCACGCGCGCACGAACACACAGCCTAGCTGAGACGGCTGGGGCGTGTACACGCGCCTCGCATGACTCGCTGTCTCGTGCGTACTTGCTCGTAGACTGGCCGTCGCTCACTGGACGGGCGGATGGAGCGGAAGGCGACGAGGAGCTGCACCGGCTGATTGCAGAGGAAGCGCGGCTCATGTGGGAAGAGGAAGAGCTGCTGGCCATCAGTGCGTCTGCCTGCGCTTTGGCCTCGTGCGCGCGCGATCGCAATGGACGCATCCGAGATGAGAGCAAAGCGTGCGACCTCCGACGTGCGACCTCCGACGTGCGACCTCCGGGTGGTGGTAGCTGCTGAGTTGCTGCTGTCAACCGTCTTGAGTATCAGCTGAGCACGTGGTGCAGGCTTTTAGCCGGGTCTTTTGCTTTAGCATTTGCCCTCTGTCTCAAACTGGCAAGGGGCGGAGGTGTGGCATGCATGGGGGGGGGGCTGCTAATGCTTGCACTGTGAGTGAAGCCCTTCGGGTAGATTGGCATCTCAGTTGCACGGTCTCACCTTTACACCTCGGTCGTGACCCTGATGGGCAGAACGCGTTTTCCTTTGTGGTTAAGTCGTTGGTGCCCCTGTGATATCTTTGGGGGAAAATCCTTTTTTCCTTTGCTTGAGTTTCCTTCCTCTCCTCTCCCTTCGTTTCCCTTCGTTTCCCTTCCCTTCGTTTCCCTTCCCTTCGTTTCCCTTCCTTTCATTTCCCTTCCTTTCCTTTCCTTTCCCTTCCTTTCCTTTCCCTTCCTTTCCCTTCCTTTCCTTTCCTTTCCCTTCCTTTCCCTTCCTTTCCTTTCCTTTCCTTTCCTTTCCTTTCCTTTCCTTTCCTTTCCTGACCGTGGGCAACGCTCGGGGCTGCATGCTGACATCTGCGGCCCATCAAATGTGTGATGCGGAACTATTACGCATGGGTGAGCCGTGATGGCACACTAGGTAAGGCGGTTGCTTTCACGTCCTCGGTCCCGAGAGCGTGGGTTCGAATCCTTCGGTGGGCGATCCTTTATCGCCGCTGCAAGCGGTGGTGATAGCCGTAAAGGCTCTTCTGTCGCTATACAAAAGGAGGCAGTTAAATCAGCTAGTACTTACTTATGACTTTAAATAAGAAAGGTTCGCGTTTGTCAGCTGGCAACTCGGAAGCTTTCTGCCATGTCACCCAGCCTCGAACGTCTGCGATCGCTCGTGCCGCCTGCCACCCGCGTTGCATCCGAAAATGCCTCGGCTCGCCATGCTTGCCGCCCACTTGCGTGCGGAGCGGGTCCGGTCGCTCGCGCCGGAGTCGTGAGAGCTCCGTGAGCATCCGCGGCGCTCGCTCCAGAGGACGAACTGCACCAGAAGATTGCCACCGAGCAGCTGGAGGTGGAGCGGCTTCACGACGAGATCGCCGAGTACGAGGAGCTGCGAAGCATCCGCCATCGTGGCTCCTCGTCGTCTTCCGCCGCCTCGTCGGCCGACGGCGGCGGCTACGAGGCGGCGTCGAGGCGACGGCGGCGTGCGTCGTCGCAGCCCGATTCGTCCGCAGCCTCGCCCAAGCTTGCCGCTGGCAGCGGCTCGTCGGTGGAAGCCGGAGGCGGAAGCAGCAGCGACGAGGCAGACGACAGCAGCAGCAGCAGCAGCAGCGATGGCGGCGACGGCAGCAGCAGCGACGGCGATGATGAGGACGCCGACGAGCTGGTTGAGCAGCTGGAGCGGCTGGAGGCGGACAACCGCCGTTTTGAGGTGAGGGGCCGAGCTGGCCGCCCCCCGAGCTGGCCACCGGCTACGGAGAGCGAGCGCTCGGTAGCTGCCTCGCCCGCCGCTGCTGTCGCCGCCTCCGCTGCTTCGCCACGGTGGAGAGTCAGGGAGGGAAGGAGGGAGGTTGCCGAGGCCGAAGCCCCCGGCAGCCTGTGGAGGATGCCGGCCAGGCCGGAGTTTCGGCTAGGAAGGCTGTGCCTCTCGATCTCGACCAGTCAGTTGGTTGTCCTTGGCCAGCAAGCGCCCGTGAGCCGAAGACGGTAGGGGGGTGGGTGAAGAGACCACAGTGACTGCTGGAGCGCTCGTCCCAGCGGTCGATTTGCCGTGCTGCAGCCGGCAGGTTGGTCGCGGGGTCGGCAGAGCCCCGCAAGATGGCTGTGCTGTCCGCGGCGGCGGCCTCGAAGCTGCTACTGCTCCACGCTGCAGGAGGAGAACTCAAGCATGGTGCAGAAGATTCACGAAGAGCGGCTTATTTGCCTCGGGGTCAAGCTGCAGATCCGGCTGCTGCAGCAACAGCAGCAGCTGGGCAAGGCCGCTCGAAGCGCTCCGCCCAGCCTGCTGTAGCAGCTGCCGAGTGTGTCGCACCACTAGCCGAACCGGCTGCAGGCGCCGTAGTGCTCTCGTGTGCGTCTGCTTCCCCCCTGCGCCCACCTCACTGACGCGCCGAGTCTGGCCGGTCGCACCGGCGTGGGCAGACTCAGCCAACACTGCTCCGTGCTTTTTGCCCCTCCTCGAGATGAGAGATCTGCATGCAGCTAGAGAGAGGCCTACGCTTGTGCCTCCTAAATGCACTCGTTATTAATGTAGCTCCGACCGTGTGCTGGTTACCTGCGAGTACGTGGTCACTTAAAGTCAGAGCACTTGTTTATTTATTAAACATCTCTCAAATTAATGTTTGCACCTAATTTTTAGTCACAGCTGTTAGCAATGAGAAAAGAAATTGAACAGCAGTTTGCAGTTATTTCGGAAATTGCGGAAGTTGCCGCCCTGCAGTTGGCAGGTCATGGGAGACTCTAGGCTCTGGCCGGAAGTAGAAAGCTTGGTCCCCTGACCTCATGCAGCACCAACCAATCGGCTCTCTTCGCACACCCTAAGGCATTTGTGTCACTCTGCGAGTGAGCGAGCTCACGTGTGCTTGAATTCACGTGCGTGCGCCTCCTCAGGATACCTCGACAAGCCTTGGTGTTTGTCAGAAAAAGACAGCAGACGCTCATCGTGCGCACGTCAATGTTTTCTTGGCTTATGCTGCGCTGTCTTCCACTTCCTGCGTAGACCCGAGCTGCACGGTGGCAGGTGTGGGAAATGCTATTGTTGGCCGACCTAATAAGGTGGCCGTCTCTATCAATCATTCTCACCGGAAAGCCAGTCTGGCTGTACTCGGGATGGTAGCTCAGTTGCACGCGATATCCTAGCACTTTGTTCATGTACACACCTTCTCCAGTCTCGTGAGCTAGCAAGCAAAGGCGTCAGCCCGTCAAGTCCAGCCCAGGAGCCTGCATAATAAAAAGATAAGTGCAGAATAGTGTGAAAAACCGGAACGGATTATTTTTTATTTTTTGAGCTGTTGGCTCGGCTCGGTTGGTAGGCACGCCAAGTTAACGGATGAGGCATGTTTTCCATCGAGTGCCACCCAGGTCATGTGATCTTCATCCGGGCGTCTGCCAGCCTCCGCCTTGAGAGCAGAGGCAGAGAGATGCAGTCACTGCACCTGACCCCGGAAAGCGGATGTCACTTTTGCTACTTTAGTGCTCCTACGGAATATTGTTTCGTTTCTCTGGCGTCTGGCCTCCCGTTGGTGATCGTCTAAGCAGTTGTGACCCGCTACCGCTTGGCTCCCGAGAGCAGTGGCTCAGCTGCCGCCGACATTGCTTTGACGACGAGCCGGAACGAGTATATCAACCTTAAGTAATGCTAATAATAATAATAATCATAATGGACTTGATAAAGCGCCCTCAGAGAACTCAATCTCTCTCTCTCTCTCTCTCTGGGCGCTTTACATTTGCTGCAAAGGGAAATGCAGTTGAATGGTGAATAGTATCATGCTTGATCAACAAACAACACGTATAACATGGTTAGGGGTGACATGCACAGGGTCAGCATGCAAATGTGGTTAGTGGCAGCATGTACAGTGTCAGCACGCATAAGCACATAAAGAACAAATCACAGGGAACCACTAAATGCTGTACTAAATAGGTATGTTTTTAAGTTCTTTTTAAATGTGGTCAGGTCAGGGGATGTTCTGACGCAAGTCGGGAGGGAGTTCCAGGCTTTGGGAGCATACGAACTAAATGCACGGTCTCCAAAGGATTTAAGGTTTGTACGAGGTATTTCTAGACTGTTGGATTCCGAAAAGCGGGTGGTACGATGCTTGGCCTGGTGGGGGGGGGTAGATCTGAGAGATAGGCTGGAGCCAAAGAATGAAGTGACCTAAAAGTGAGCGACAAAACCTTGAAGTCAATCCGTTGCTTGACTGGTAGCCAGTGCAGGTCGGCGAGAAGTGGAGTAATATGGCAACTGCGACGCTCACGACAGACAAGCCTAGCTGCAGAGTTTTGCACCAGCTGCAATCGCCTGATCGCACATGCTGGTAGGCCAGTAAGCTGTGAGTTGCAGAAGTCGAGACGAGATGTCACGAATGCATGGACCAACTTAGATGTGGTATCCTTATCTAAACAAGCCCGAATTTTAGCAATGTTATGAAGCTGAAAATAGGCAGATTTGACCGTGGAGCTGATATGGTCGTCTAACGAGAGGTCGCTTTGGAATATGACACCTAGATTTCGAGCTGATTCGACTGGAGATATGCTGGCAGAGCCAATTTTGAGCGTCAGCCTTTTCCATTTGTGAATCACACTGGGTTTGCCCATAACTAGTAAGTTAGTTTTATCATAATTTATTTTTAGAAAATTTGCTGCCATCCATGTGTGGATGTCATCAATACAAGCTGCAAGTGAGTTAAGAGAATTCGAGGTGCTCGAAGGTTGGGAGGGAATTAGCTCTAATACAACGTGTATACAACCACTCTTCCTGTAATTCTAGTAGGGATGTTGTCATCGCAGGGATTGATTCCCTGATCATGTCTATCTTCTGCACAAAGAATCGAGAGAAGCGATCGGTTAGATCACATGGATCATCAGGTAAGGAGCTAATCTGGGAGCGGTTGAGGAGATGGTTTATCGTCGACATCAGCATTTTTGGATTGTGCATCTGTGATTCATCAATGTTTCTATAGAAGCTAGACTTGGCCTTTGCTAGGATCGATTGGTACGACCTGCAGTAGTCTTCATATGTCGATGGACAGTCAGTCCAGATCTTTTGTATGCTTTTTCGAGCTTGCGCTTAGTAGACCTGGCTAACCATAGGCCGTCTGTACGAGGGTCCACAGTGCGCTTTGTCAGATGTGCAAACTCGTCGAGCGTGTCAGCTAGTGTTGTGTTGTAGCTATCTACCAATGATGACAGATCGGAGGGATGACTGAGCAGCAGAGGTGAAGCTTAGATATTCTCGCACGGACAGCATCGATGTCAAGGGTCTTGAGGTTTCGCGATTCACAGGTTATTTTAGAGGAGGAGGTGGGCACACACTGTAGATTGAATGAGATCTGCATGTGGTCAGATAAGCAGGATATGGTAATAATTGGTGATGACAAAGTGCAGTTGTATGAGAAAATCTGGTCGAGTGTGTGACCCTTGATGTGAGTAGGGCCATGCCAACGAGCCACAAGAGACAATGAGTCAGTCAATGCACGAACATCGGTGCTCAAAGCGTCAGATAAGTTATCAAAGTGAACCCTGAAATCACCCATAACGAGGAAGGATCGAGTTCTTGCACACAGAATCGAAATAAGATCGGAGAAATCTGAGATAAAGGAGGATTTGGTACCTGGTGGGCGATAGACTACTGCCACTACTGTTAGCTTCTTTTCGGATGAGACCGAGACAATTGATTCAAAAGACTGCTTCGAGGGTACTGCAAATGGCTTGAAGTCGAATTTCGAGCGCACGATAATAGCAACTCCACCTCAAGTTTTGATTGATCTTTGCTAGCTAGATTGATCTTTGCTTGTCCTGCTACACAGTCATCTTAAAGGTGGGGCAAATAATAATAATAATAATAATACATTTGTATAGCCCCTTCAGAGAACCATATCCTATCTAGGCACTTTACATATGCTGCAAAAGAAAGATGATCACATTGTTAGTGGTAACATTCAATAGTGTCAACATGAACAATATGGTTAGTGGTAACAGACGGAATGTCACAAATGCATGGACTGAATTTGGATGGTTTTCTTGTTTGAGTTTAATTCCCGAATTTTTGCAGCGTTGACTACCGCATGCATACCGAAAGCCATTTACGCTTTTGAATGTACCATATAAACTCTCCAGCATAACAACCACTTAGTCTCTGTGGAGTTACAGATGGAGATACATTACATTACAATCTTACGTAGCTGAAAGTTGGCAGAATTGAATGTGGAGCTGATATGGTCGTCTGAAAGGTCACTTTAGAACAGTACGCCTACAATTCTTGCTGATGGTTAGGGTGATATGCTGGCAGAGCCGATTTTAGCGTTGACCTTTCCAATTTCAGCGTCATGCTAGGTTTGCCTGTAACTAGTAAGTAGTTTTTACTACCATTTAATCTGAGAAAGTTTGCTGCCATCCATATGGGTATGTCAGCTTTACATGTAGCAGGGGAGTTTGAAGTGCTTGAAAGCTGGGCGGGATCAAAGTATAGGTGCAGCTGTGTGTCATCGATATAGAAGTTAATACCTAGATTGTGCTTGGCTATCACATCGGCAAGAGGCAGAATACTGTAAAGAAGCAGACCAAGCACAGAGCTGCCCTGAGGTGCCCCATACTTTAGTTGTTCCTCCGACGAGCTTTGTCCGTTCACGTCAAGACTCTGAAGTCTACCACTGAGTTAGGGTCTGAACCACTGCAGTGCAGTGCCATCCATTGATGCCCAGACGAGATGAGAGTCGCTTAAGAACTTGGTAATCAAGGTATCAAACGCTGCCGAAAGATTAAGAAAACTAAGCAGAGAGACTTTACCTGAGAAGGTCGTTCGTTATACAGCCGAAGTAATGCCGACTCAGTGGAGTGATTAGTACTAAAAAGTGACCCGTACTTACTTGCTAGTTTTGAAGCTTCAATGTAAGAGTTTAGTTGGTCTGCCACTGCTTGTTCTGGTGTCTCAGATAGGCATGTCAATAGGGACATTGGGTGGAAGTTGCTCAAGTTCTCTCGGTTTGGTGTTGCTTTCCTAATTAGTGGCCAACAACCGCCATTTCAAAAGGTGCAGGGACATTACCTTGAGGCTAAGGACATATTTATTATGTTAGTTACGGATGGCAAGCAGATCAATGCATCGCACAAGTAGGACAATTGGGACAGCGTCAAGAGGGCTTTGACTCTGTCTTTGACGTATTCAAGTCTTTGATTTAGAGCTGTATTTCAGGACTCAATCACTCGTGGTAGCCTTAAATGCAAACAATTAGGTGCTGCAATTAATTGAGTGACAGGAGTGCCCGGTGGAGATGTTACCGTGAGACAGGAGTCCTGAGTGGATGCTCCAACTTTATGGATGGGCTCTCTGATCTTGTCTATTTTGCTGAAAAAGTAGCTAGAGAAGCGATCAGCTAAATCTTTGCAAGGCTAATAAGGTAAGGAGCTAACCTGGGATCAGTTAAGGAGACGGTTGACTGGAAGCATCAGCATCTTTGGACTGTGCATCTGTGATCCAACAGTATTTGTATAGAAGCTGAAGTTGGCCTATGCCAAGGACGGATCGGTGTGATCTACAGTAGTCCACGTGTGCCTGTCGATGGGCAGTCAGACCTGATCTTTCTTGTGCTTTCTCAAACTTGCTTTTACTGGACCTAGCTAGTTTAATGTCGGTGGTAAACCATGGTCCGCCTAGGCGAGGGCCCGCTGTACGCTTAGTCAAGAGATTCAATGATCGTCAAGAATGTCGTCCAGTGTCGTGTTGTAGCATTTCACCAGTGAGGATAGGTCGGAAGGAAGACTGAGCAGCAGGGCGTGGAAGATATTTATGTGCGGACTGCATTGATGTCAATGTTGGGTTTCGTTATCTACAGGGGAATGTAAATGCGAGGGAGAGTCAAACTACAGACTGAAAGAGATCCGAATGTGGCCAGGCGTGCAGAATTTGGTGTTAACAGGAGACGATAGCGTACAATGGCTGGATCGAATGTGCGACGTTTATCAGTGAGCCGTGATGGCTCACTTGGTAAGGCGTTGCTGTTCACAACCTCGATCCAGAGGTCGTAGGTTCGAATCCTGTAGTGAGCGATCCTTTATTGCAGCTGCAAGCAGTTGTGATAGCTTTTAAGGCTCTTCTGCCGCTAGGCTGTTGAATCAGCTAGAATTTTGTTATGGTGAGTGGAGGTCATGCACATGAGCCAAAAGAGAAAATGAGCCAGTCGGTGCACGAAATTCGGCACTTAAGGCGTCAGTTGAGTAAGCAAAATGAATGGTTAAAACACCCAGAATTAGGAGAAGACGATTTCTTGCACATGTAATCAAAATAAGGTCAGAACATTTTTTTGATAAATGAGAACTTGGTACTTGGGGTAGGTCGATTACTGCCACCATTGGCAACTTGCTATTGGAGGGACTCAAGACAAGAGATTCGAAAGATTGCTTCGAAGGGACTGCAAACGGCTTAAAATTGAAAGGGAAACGTGCGAAAATGGCGACTTCGCAGGTTTTGATTGATCTAGTCTTCTGAAAGACAAAGGAAGCCTGCCGCCGTGGTGGCATGACTTGGTTCGTCTTGGTGCCGTCCGTGGTTAAGGTCGGTTTAGTCGATTTCGGCCAGGTCTCATTCATTGCAAAAAGGTAAGAGGTAATCGTCAAGTATCGTGTCGCATGTCATTAGGGTTTGAGGTCATCGTTGATGATCGTATCGCATATTATTAGAGGTTCATTGCACATTGGGCGAGGGTTCCGGCAGCCGGAGTTATAGCTGGCCTGACGACTACTAACATGTAGCGATTCACAGCAGTGATTGAGGGAGTGGTAGCAGATCGGCTGGATGCAACACTGAAATGCGCCCCTTTCCCGCTGCTCGCTGGCTTCGAGTGGGCTTCTTGCGAGCTTTATGCACATCGCAAACCCTATCAGCTACAGCCACAACCAGGAATGTATTGGGGCGACTATGGTGAAACGATAACAGGCATGCGCAATTGAACCTAACAGTGAGGTAGCTGACAGTCGGCGAAGCTAAACGTGCAGCCCGCTTGGGATCGCGGAAGCGTTGACCAGTAGGCTGGTCTGAACATCGGAACCACGAGGCTGGACGAGGGGAAGCATTTAGATGTCCGTAGGCACTTTAGTTCTTATTCACTACGGTCAAACTGCAAACAGATACTTCAAACAGGTCCGGATTTCCGTGTTCGGCGTTTGCTGGAACTTCAATTTTCAGAACAAAATTCTAGAACAGAGAAGAAACTGCAGGAGATCTTGGTGTTTGGGGGTGGATGTTTCGTTGGAGACAGTACTATAGCGCACTCAAAGCCCGAGCGGCCTTCGGCACATACAAGCGGTAGCCGATTACTGCATCTCATGCAACAAAGAAAAAGTAGCCTAGTTGGACAGTTAAGGAAGTGGGTTGCTAGCATGGAAGTATAATTTAAAGGACACCCTATGCTTGGTGGCGTTGGGAAGAGCAGCAGAGCCTGTAGCTCGAAGCCAGCGAGAGTCAGAGCTGCACTGTTGCTGCCTTGTCGCTTCGGCTTCGTAGCGGCACGGGCTTCCGGCTGTGAGAATCTCTACGGCTTCGGCGAGTTCGAGACTCAGCGCTTGAATCGGGCTGTGGTGTGCACGTACAGCCGATGCACTTGTGCCTGACATTCGCACCCGATGCACTGCAGGCATTTAAGGACTTTTCCCATGTGGGCTATGCGGCCAGCCACTACGAAGGCCACGGTCGGTTCGTGCCTGTGTTCGTCGCTGTGTGTGTGTGTGTGTGTGTGTGTGTGTGTGTGTGTGTGTGTGTGTGTAAAGGAGGGGGTTGCCGCCATCGCATGACTTTGTGTCTATCACAAGTGCATAAATATCTGCTCTGAAAAGTATCTGCAAAGTATAAGCTTGGGCTTGCAGAAGCAAGACGTCTCTTTCCCAGTAGATTAGCAGCAGTCGCAAAACTAATTTGGTGCATGCCGCAGTCCTCGAGCTCTTACTTGTACTGTTGCGTCATCAAGCGTAATATCCTTGCATCTGCAAGCCTATTTTGCACCGGGCTGACGATGATATGCAAGCTACGGGCTCTACTGAGCACAGTTTTCAAGTTGAGTTGGGTCTTGGAAATATAAACTTTCCCTAATTCACCAGCGCGAGCTTAATCCCTGCCTCCCTTTTAGCCTTCACCAGAGTGGGCTATTAAGCCGGCTGTTTATGGTAGTGCCTGAGTATAGCTTCGATTAGCGATTAGAATATCATCTGGGGGGATAATCTTGCTAATGGTAACACAAGCAGAACTACAAGTATCCGGAAAGGCGAACTGCACCCACTGTCCCGAGAGGACACGTCGATGGGCAACGCTTCGCCATCTTTTTGAAGGTATGCAGTAATTTCGTGTTCGTAACCAACACGTCTGCTTCTAGTGCTCTGGGTTTTGACTTGAGGTCCTGTTGATGTAATTGAATTGACATGAATGCCGTGGATGCCTGAGTCGGAGCAACTCTCTTGACCTATGTTGTTCTATTCTACCCTATTTGGCTTTAACTACAAAGTACAGTTGCTCAGGGACCGCTCGCAGACACTGCTGACCGTCGCAACTATAAAAATAACTAGCCTTGTTATTTTTATAGTTAAAAATAAATAAAAATAAAACAAAAATCAAAATTATAACCACGTAAAATCACAAACAACTCTTTGCTTAGTTACTCCGGCAGCTAGCTCTCTTGGGCTTGTCTAAAATTAAATATGTATACAGCCCATCTAAATCTGTAAGCATTCTCTCTGATGAAAACTTGGCACACACTGAGGAAACTGACTCAACGTGCGCACACAAACTGCCAAAGATCCCAGTCTTTTCTTAACAGCTGGCGAGCCTTTTCTACTTCCTTCAGGTGTCGACGGCTACTCGACTCCACCCATCCATGCATACTTGGCGTTGATTGGATGAAAAAGTTGACCCAGTAGCATTGCAGCGGGAGCGCCCTGAGAAGCTAGCTCCACCCCTTGGTCCACTGATTCATGAATGGTTCGCTTAATCCTCAATGCACTTCGCGGTGAATCAGCCAGCAGCAGCACCGCTGACGTCAATTGTGGTTCAACGCCACGAGCTAACCACATTACCTATGGCGCTATGCACAGACTCCTGTATCCTGGGTCGATTCCACCGCTTTGGCTCGGCTCGAATACCTACCCAGCTGCTCAACTCCTGGTTCATTCAGTAAAAGATTATGGTCCGTGAAGCCACAGAGGGCGCTGCTACCCATGTGACTATCGGCAAACTATTGCCGAAGGCGATCTACTGCAGTGTCGTGCGCTTTATTTGTTGGGTCGACGCCGAGAAAACAACAGTTCGGCCACATCTAGGAAAGTTCGCAGCAGCACCCCGACAGGTGCCACGTCGCTCTTATCTGTCCGAAATCGGCTCACCGGCCGCACACGCTGGCTTCCCTAGGGCCCTACGTTTGCTTTACAGTTTTAAACTGTGCTCTTACTTCCGCCCGGACTCTTAATCCATCTTGGAGCTTCGGTGCTAGTTGAGATCCGCATCCACGTCAGGCCGAAGGCTAGCAAGGATTTTGACACGGGGGGGGGGCGAAACTTCGACCGTGAGAGACGTAGAACAGAATCAAACCCAAGCTTCAAATATTTTCGGAATTCTTCAGCCTTCTACAACTTTGTTATTTGGACCCATATTGTTATTAAAATCTTAATTTTAACTGCTCAGTTAACGCTAAAAACGTTTTGGGATAGTTGGAAGCCTACCTTTGTACCTTTGCTTTGATCCCTCCCAGCCTTCGAGCACCTCAAATTCTCTCAACTCACTAGCTGCATGCATTGATGACATCCGCACATGAATGGCAGCAAATTTTCTAAAACGAAACGATAATAAAACTAACTTACTTGTTATGGGCAAACCCAGTGTGATTCAGAGATTGGAAAGGCTGACGCTCACAATTGGCTCTGCCAGCATATCTCCAGTTGAATCAGCTCGAAATCTAGGTGTCATATTCCAAAGCGACCTCTCGTTAGACGACCATATCAGCTCCTCAGTCAAATCTGCCTATTTTCAGCTTCATAACATTGCTAAAATTCGGGCTTGTTTAGATAAGGATACCACGTCTAAGTTGTTCCATGCATTTGTTCCATCCCGTCTTGACTTCTGTAACTCACTGCTTACTGGCCTACCGGCCTGTGCAGTCAGGCGATTACAGCCGGTACACAACTCTGCAACTAGGTTTGTCTGTCGTGAGCGTCGCAGTTGCCACATCACACCACTTCTCGCCGACCTGCACTGGCTGCAAGTCAAGCAACGGATTGACTTCAAGGTTTTGTCGCTCACTTTTAGGTCCTTGATGTTCTCTCGGGGCTGGTCCTGCCCCGGCGCCAACTGCCTCACCGGCACGTAGTAGGTATTCGACACAAAGCAGATGTGATTCGTGTAATCTACCATCGTTTGTGTGAATACGTCCGGGCACCAGCATGTGATAGGGTCACCGACGTACTGCTTAGCGCTGACGACGAGCATGAAGATGATGCAGAGAATCACAGTGTAGCGATGGCTGAGCCTGTCGCAGAAGTCATCGTCCCAGCGGAGCGAGAACTTGGAGATCTTGCTAGCCGCATCGAGAAAACCTTGCATGCTGTTTAAATAAAGCAGAGACAAGTGTCATTTTCAAGGTTTAGATACGTTAAGTGCTCCTGCGAAAGTGCTTGTCGGCCATTTAGTCTCGATGCTCTGTCGGTTTTGGTATTCCTGCATTACATTTACAATAAGCGATTAAAAAACATGCCGTGGTCTGCATCTATATATGTGTTGCTGAAAGTAGGCAGACTTGATTGAGGAGCTGATATGGTCGTCTAACGAAAGGTCACTTTAGAACAAGACACCTATATTTCATGCAGATTCGACAGGAGATATGCTGGTAGAGCCGATTTTGAGTCAGCCTTTCCAATTTCGGAATCACACTTAATTGTCCCATAACCAGTAAGTTAGTTTGATCATCATTTAATTTGAGAAAATTTGCTGCCATTCATGTGTGAATGTCATCAATACATGCAGCAAGTGAGTTGAGGGAATTCGAGGTGCTCGAAGGCTGGGAGGGACCAAAGCAAAGGTACAACTGAGTGTCATCCGCATAGAAGTGAAAGTGATGCGATGGGGGGGGGGGAGTAGATCTGATAGACAAGCTGCAGCCAAAGAATGAAGGGACCTAAAAGTGAGCGACAAAACCTTAATGTCGATGCGTTGGTTGACTGGTAGCCAGTGCTGGTCGGCGAGAAGTGGTGTGATGTGGCCGCTGCGACGTTTTCGACAGAAAAGCCTAGGTGCAGTGTTTTACGCCATATTCGTGTGCATTCGTCGTCGGGAAGCCTTGTGACAGTATGCCAGGCAGAATTTCGCAGCTTCAACTTTCGTGCTCTGTAAAACTAAATAAATGGCCAGTGCACCGCGATGCTTCAGTTGAAGCACAGTCGTAAAAAACGCCCTTGACCTAAAGAGCTGCCGGAGAAGGAAAAAGTGGCCTCGAAAAAGCTCGAACGGCCGTGCGGCGGCGGAGGCCGCTGCACGTGACTGACTGTGCGAAGAAATGCGCGCTCTGCCAGGCTCGAATCTCTGCAAGCAGACTGCAAGCAATCTCGTTAAACGCGTGTGGCGACAGGCGACAGGTCTCTGTTGGTTTACGGGTGTGGTAAAGTTGCTTTTTTGTCAGAGAAAATTTGGGGCGAGCGCGCCGGATTTGTGTTTGAGCGGCTTTTGTCTGTCTTGACCGAGCGTCATTCCTTCTCTACGCTTCTTATGAGGCAGTTGTTATCGCCATGCTCCTGCCGCAGCCGGCAGGCCCAGAGCGTGCTGTCGCAAGCAAGCCGGCCTGTAAATGTAAAGTTCCGAGAAAGAGATTGAGTTCTCTGAGGGCGCTATATTGAATGCATTATTGTTATAATTATGATTATTAAGAAGCTCCGTCGGTGCGTTGTAGATGCTGGTGACCGCTGCCCTCGCCGGCAGCGGTCAACAGCAGCTCAAGGCCCTAGGTGTGTAACACCGAGGGCTCGGCGGAGTAGGCGTAACCTGCCGCTTACCTAGCGGCGTAACCTAGCGCCTGCCTGATGCCGCTCGGTGAGCGTTCACGCGAAATAAGCAGGCCGCCACGAAACGAGCGTTTCTGGCACTGACCTACTTACCGCTACTAAAGGGAGTCGTGAGTCCGCGGCGTGAATTGGAAAGCGAGACACACAAGTTGGGGATTTTACTGAGCCTTAATCGAAGCGCACAGTCGCTGCGCGTCTAGCTCAGTTTTATCTCCACACTCCTTGCATGCTCTCAACAGCACAAGCACTCTTGCAGAGGGAATACGTCCCCGAAATTAGGCTACCGAAGTCTATTGTGGGGAACGACCTAAATACGACGAGGAGCCCGAACCGGAACCTAGGCCCTGACTGGAGAACTAGGGCTCCGCTTCCACCTTAACTGCAGGAAAACCTTCATTCTATGGCTCCAGCCTATCTCTTAGATATACTACCCCATCAGGCCAAGCATCGTACCACCCGCTTTTCGGAACCCAACAGTCTACAAATACCTCGTACAAACCTTAAATCCTTTGGAGACCGTGCATTTAGTTCGTATGCTCCCACAGCCTGGAACTCCCTCCCGAGCTGCGTCAGAACATCCCCTGACCTGACCACATTTAAAAGGCACTTAAAAACATACCTATTTAGGACAGCATTTAGTGGGTCCCTGTGATTCGTCCTTGATGTGCTTATGCGTGGTGACACTGTGCATGCTGCCACTAACGACATTTGCATGCTGACCCTGTGTATGTCACCCCTAACCATATTATTCATTTTGTTTGTTTTTAAAGCATGATTTTACTTACCATTCAATTGCATTTTCCTTTGCAGTAAATGTAAAGCGCCTAGAAAGAGATTAGGTTCTCTGAGGGCGCTTTATCAAGTGCATTATTATTATTATTATTATTACCTCACACACTACACCAAACACTCTTGGTGAGACCGCGTGCACGCGCGCGCGCGTACACACACACACACACACACACACACACACACACACACAACACAGAAGAAACACAAAATGAGAGCTCAAGCGCTATACGACCGTATTCGGTGGCGTCCACCGAATCCTGGCGCTGTCTCGTCCTGTCCCTCAATCGCCGGAGAACAGCCCGCCCTCCTCCCTCGCTTTCAGAGAAACGAGTCCGGCAACTACCGGCGACGGCGTCGAGACGTCGAGCCTAAGATGAAGAAAGCCGTGATGGCACACTAGGTAAGGCGGTTGCTTTCACGACCTCGGTCCCGAGGTCGTGGGTTCGATTCCTGCGGTGGGTGATTCTTTATCGCCACTGCAAGCGGTGGTGATAGCCGTAAAGGCTCTTCTGTCGCTATACAAAAAGAGGCTGTTTAATCAGCTAGGATTTTTCTTTTTTAAGAAGAGGCCTCTAGCGAGCGTCGCCATATCATTATATAACTATCTGGGACAATGGGGTTAACAACCCAGGCCAATAGCAGTCACCTCAGTGACCTCTGCGTCCCCTTGCTCACAGCTCGAGAACCCAGATGCTCTTCACCCACTTCTTTTGTTCTCACCTACTGCTTGTTCTTCTTGTTCTTTGTTTGTTGTTTCTTGTTCTTTGTTCTCACGGAAACCGTCCAGCAAACCTAGGTTGGCTGGCTGTGACAGCGACCATGGGCAAGCGTTGCCCTATTCTCAAATTGCTAGCCGGAACTATAGGGTTGACAGGCCAGCCAATATCATTCACCTCATTGCCCTACTACGATGGCTGCATCCTCTTGTTCTAGGACAGAGGTGCTTCTTGCTGAGCAATTCTCATGCGCTCTAAAACTGAGTCAGTCCGGCGCTCAGCTACAGGTGTGAAAAGGTGCGCCAAGCTACAGCGGAAAAGGTGGCGATAGCCGTTAGTGTTCTTCTGTCGCTATATAGATGAGGCTGCTAAATTCTTTTTAAGAAAAGGGCATTCAAAGGTTTTTTTGGCGGCGGAAGTAACCTGCAGAAGAACGGCCGGTGAAGGGGGAAAGAATAACGCAACCGCTACAACGTTACCCTTACTGCTATTTTATTTAATTTATGGTTTTTTCTTCAGATTTACCACGCTTTTCCTGGCAAAAACTACACCAAAGGTTAACCGGGCAGGAATGTGACGTTTTCTATGGCAGGTCTACCATCAGGTGGCGGCACCCCTTTGTTAAAAGCTCCAGCCGGAGGGTAGCTCTCGGCATCCGGGATCGACGGGCCGCGCTTACCGGAAGTTAGTGCGAATCTCAGCTTCCGGCAATCAGCTACAGACAATTCAGCATGGCTCGCGTCGCTCCTTTGCTCGGTTATCGAGCATCTGCCTCTGTTGGTACGTGTCTAATTGTAATCGGAGTCATCTGTCACGGTTGGGTTGGCGGTGAGCCGCTGGACCGCGGTGGTGCAGTCGAGTGCTGGATCAGCCCGTCGTTGAGCTGCAAGGCTCCGGCAGCTTTGCCGTCCCTGCAGGAGCTGCGCTTCAGCAGTTATCTTCAGGCCGATAGCCACATAGAGGAGGAGTTTCAGAGAGCGCCTGAGTGCACATGCTTTAACGGTAGTCAGGGGGTGTCCAAAGTGTCATTGGCAATGAGACCGTCCGATCGGACCGTCAGCGACGCCGCGAAGGTGCTGCAGACATTGGCTGACTACATCAACGTTAGCACCGTAACCGCTCTTCGGTTGGAGGGTACAGGAATCTATGCACTCCCGCGGAATTTCTTTAAAGACTTCGAGCGTCTATCGAATCTTACCATCACGGATACGTCCAACTCCGAGGGGTTTGCTGTCGACGTGCATCCGCTAATGCATTCGCTCACCTACTTGGATCTCACTAACAATTCGTTTGCCTACGCATCAGAGGAATTTATACATGCTCTCGACCCTCTTACTGACAGTGTGGCCATTCACTTGGCTGGTAATCCTTTTGAATGCGACTGCCTGCTGAAGCCCTTATACGACTGGCTTGAAAATGGTAACGGTAGTAAGGCCGTTATGGACAAAGGTTCTCTGGCGTGCGGCAAGTCAGGCAAGATCGCGCAGCCTGTATTGAGCTGTCGGCGTGAGGATTTTGAATGCAAGGAAGTCGACGTGACCAACCATTTGGAGGTAGCCTATGCCATCATGTCCACTTCCCTGGCCGTTGTCATCATAATCCTGCTGCTGGTCATGTGGAGAAAAGGCAGCAACTACCTCAGCGCCTGTTTGTCATCCAGGCGATTAAACTATACTGCCGTGAACGTGTGAGAAATTCTCCCTGTCCCTGTCCTGCATCGCAATTCTTTAGTAGGAACTTCACTTATTTGTGCACCGAGTGCTTCTACTTAGTGTCTGCTACGTACGGTGTACCCAGCAGCACGGTCTGGTCGTGCTGGCACCGTTTGCCACTCTGCAAACTTTATCTCAGGCCCGACAAGATGCGATCTCATAGTTGTTCGAAATGACCGAGGTCCCACTCGCCAAATGCTTTCGCGTCTGTGTAAGCTGTGAACGCTTTGTTGCAGCTATGTGCATCTCTCTATGCTCGCCTTGCAATAGCTCGCTTTACACTGATTGTAAGAAGCACAGAGCATGTCGCTGTGCTGCTCCACAAGCAGCTGTCGGACGTGCGCGTGAGGCACAGCAGCAGCCTGTACTCGGAGAGGCGTTCTACTTAGCAGACGACCGCAGCAGGCAGCTCCTCGAATTGGCCGCTCCTGGTCACTAGAACGGCTTGCTGCCTGCCAGTGCCAGTGTGCAGTTGTCCCAGGAGCAATACAATGTTTATTGACTGCATGAGCAGACCCGAGATTTTTACGAGTGCATGAGCGTCTTTCAAGTGGGGAGGGGGCTGAACCTTGATCGTTCTTGAGGCAGCCAACCAATCAGCGAGGAGGCCCATCACGGGGGGGGGGGGGCATTGTCGGTAGGTAGCCACTTACAGGTGCGAAAACATTTGTGGATGCGCTCATGCTGTATGTGTTTGCTCGCATGCATACCCATAGACAAGATAGGGAGCAAAATCAGTGTGAGCAAGGTGTGGAAGCAGAGGATTGTGTTGGCCTTGATCTAAGCGTCATATGTAACGCTCAGGTGTGGAGCCTGCATGGCAAGGTGGGAGCATGCTGGTGTCCATGTGTGAACGCTGCTACCGCTCCGCGTGTGCACGCTGCTGTGTGCACAACTGCTTTCTCTTCAGTGTTGGTTGTAATGGAAAGTCGTCACGGAGAGATTTGCCTAACCTGCATTTATTGCTCCGGATCTTCATAATCCGTCAAGTCTTTTAGAGACTGCTTCCATGAGAGTTAAACAATCGGTGTAGGCAATGACGATGCTTGCAAGCACTTGGTAGGTTACTTGCGGGTTAGGTTCGTCAACATAGGGAAGTGCCATGCGCAGCAGTGTCTGGGGGCTCGTGAGAACGGTCATCGACGAGAGGCTGAAAGATTTGGCCAATGTCGTTGATCTGCCTTCTGCTAGCGTGGCGTCAAAATAACCTGAGCCCCAAGTTTTGCACGAATTTTGCTCTCGGTCACCATCCAGTTCGATGTGCCAGCACTCTATAATCGTCTAATCAAGTAGGAGCTGCTTAATTTTCAGTGCACACCCACGTATTCCTTACTGGTCATGTGACACTCAGACTAAGAATAGCCTGATATGCTAAGCTTGAAGTGCTCTCGTGACCACAGGAGCTGCAGAATGCATGCCAAGTACTTACCCACTTCTGAACTCGGAATGGCTGCGAGTAGCTGTGCCCAAGCATGCATGCACTGGTCTTCTCGGGAGCCCTCTATAGACAATATAGAACATCAGCAGTTTCTTCCTACTCTTAAAGACCGTTGGCGACAGGAGCTTTCTGTGTGTGTAGGTCATCGACTGTGGAAAAGCGCTGCCATAATTCCTAGGCAACGACCTCTATACTATCCTGCGGCCGACTGTGGCACATCCTTTCCAGTGGTCCTGCGCCGCAACGTACATGCTGCTCACACTTCCTCGACTCCCCTCCGGACTCCGCTAAGCTTCTCACTTTCTCTACCTTGCGTGAGGTGTAGTCTGCCTGCCACCGTATGCTGCACACCGGAAGCCGCTTCCGCCTCCCTTCACCTTCGGTCGCGGAGTGGTGAGCGAGTTCGCCAGGCAGGCAGCAGGAGAGGCTCCAGAGCCGAGCGGCTCCAGGCCGACTCAGCAGCTGCCTAGCCACAGACAGGCTCGCGACCGGCAGCCACTCTCAGTCATCGACAACGGCTCTGATGTAGTAGCAGTCGACGACACGGTGCCGTTCGACGACAGCTCCGACGGCTGCCCTGCATAGTGGCGGCCCAGAAAAAAAGGAACCGGCACTCACGGCAGCAACGTGGCCAAGCAACGAAGCTTGCCAGGACCTCGGCTGATCCCCCCACATGGCAAGCTGACTTGTCTTTCGGTGGCTAGGCGTTTCTGACGACGCACTATCCGGATCTGAAGCCACGTGGTCACTCTTCCTGGCTGCCACAAGTCTGGGCCTTAATTGGGCTGCAGAAAGCTCTCCGGAGTAGCACCGCTTAGGCCTTGTAGGTTGGTTCAGTTGCAGACAAGACACCTTGCATTACTGGATAAATGTGCGCACATGAGAGTATAGAGACTTGAGTCGATTTTGCCGCACAGATATAGCCACTACATGAGCTGCAGTGCGACTGACGGTATACTCATGAAAAAGTCAATCAAACACGTCGACCTGTTGCTGTAAACAGCAAACTCTACCGACCCGGTGACGTCATCCAGCTAGCCTCTGCATCCTGAAAACTAATTGACAGCAGTGTAAACGTGGATTAGAGACTAAGGATTGTGAAGCAGATGCCAATAAGCATCCGAGCTAGTGACATTGAAATATATATACGAATTCGACTGGTTTTAGGACGTTCAAAACCGTCTCTCAAATGTGCTCTAAGCAGCACCGAATCGCTGCACTCCACATCGAAAGTGCTAAGAGAGCATCGTGTTAACTAAAAAAAAACTTGGCTCTGGCAGTGATGCTGCTCTGACAAATGCTAGAGATTGATGGTAAATGCCGATTGTGCCTGCATACGGACACCGGACATTTATATTCGTGTGCCGCAGCATAATGACGATGACATTGATTAGATAGCTGGCTAGCTTGCCTTACTTGCAATTTCTCTGTTACAACACTGAATAAGTTACGTCTGCTCACACAGTTTCACAAAAAAACGCAGCTTGGCACAGTTGAAAGGAGAACCAGATCAGCTCACAGTCACCCAACAGGATACAGGTGTCGATTCCGTCAGCAACTCCCGGCAGGAATCCAAGTAGCAGCATCAGCAGACAACGATGATGCATGCGATCGCCACCTCGGGCTTCGTTCAAGCACCCGTTCAAGCACGATCAGATAGAGCACCGATGAGTTCACACGCACGTGCATGCATGTACCATGAAGTGTGATACACAGCTGTCTCATTTGGCATGCACGTGCTGCTGATCGGGAAGACGGCCGCTGCTGGTAATCTGGTTGATGAGTGCCATCATCTGGCCGGTTTTGTCGAGCTGGCAACGCTGCTCCCGTATGATTTCGTCCTTCTCTCTGATTGCGCTCTCACTGTTCTTGCAAGCCTCGGCCAGTGACGCGACCTGGGAAGAGACACGAGAACAAGGAATGAAATGCCTTGGTGAAATGCCTCGCTGCCTGCAAGAAACGACTGCAACAAGCTAGAGCAGGCAGTAGCAGACAGGGGATGTGGGCTAGCATGACGTCCCGCGAGGCGTAGATAGCCACATGGCTACTCGTAAACAAACATAGGCGGTAGGCTGTGATAACTGTCTTCGGTTTTTCATTTTCAGTTCCAATTTTTTTTGCGTTTTTAGCCTTCATATCAAGTTTCCATTAATTGTTATAATAATTGAACTTCCACTTAATATTATGAGCATGTCCAATGGCGATTTCATATCCCGTGCTGAAGCCCAGCAAAGAGGGACTCAAAAAATTTTCTTTTGGAAGAAGTGAGCAATAAAAATAATCAATCACTTGCTTTTCGGAATCTAATCGCTTACCTATACCTCGTACGAACCTCAAATTCTTTGGAGACCGTACCTTTAATTCGTATGCTCCCAAGGACTGTAACTCATGTCCGAATTGCGTCACGACATCCCCCTGACTTGATCACATTTAAAAAGCAACTAAAAACGCATCTATTTATCACAGCATTTAGTGATTCCGTGTGATTCGGCCTTTACGAGCTTATGAATGCTGACACTGTGCATTCTGCCACTAACCATACTTGCATGCTGACCCTGTGCATGTCATCCCAACCATGTTATGCTTGTCATTGAGCATGCCACCACTAACCATTCGATCATGCTTCCTTTGCAGCAAATGTGAAGTGCCTAGCAAGAGATCGAGTTCTCTGCGGGTGCTATATCAAATGTATTATTATTATTGTTATTAGACGACTTGAGCTTTATTGCAGAAAGGTAGCCAGGAAGGAAGTAGACAAATCGAGACATCAGTGCAGTATTACCGTCGCTTTGGAGTGAAAGCTGTCTTGAAGTAACAGATCTCATGCTTTCCTGCCAGAAAACACGGATCACACCCATATCTACTCAGTCACTGACTAGCTTGATCATTCACCCTGCTCATGCTATGTCTGAAATTATTTAAGCGATCTTTAGTAATTGGGTAATGGTCCGATTGGATTTAAATCACAATCCTGGGATCTGCCATGAAGATGCCTTGTTGGGCTACCGAGACCCTCTCCAGCAATTGACCTGAGTGTTGCAGCCTGTTACCCGTGGAAAGTTCTTGACAGACATGGTCGTTAAGAAAACATTCGGTCACTAGCTTATATAGTAATATTAGAACATTTATACAGCAAACTAAGAGAACTAAAATCGCTTTCGAGGCATCGCTTTACATCTACTGGAAAGGAAGCTGAAGTCAATTGACTAGTTCATGGGTATATTGTCCAATTTCACGATACATAAACACGTAAAGGAGAAGTTTCACCTGGATGGAGAAGGTGCTGTGCGGAACAGGCAGTTTTTTAGTTGGATACATAATTCGCGAGCTAACGGAAACTCCATTCTACTGAGATGGCTAGGTGTAACCTCGGGGCAGCATTCATGACCAGAACGATAAGAGGACAATGGATGTATGAAACGGTACGTGGTGGCAAGAGCCAGCATTGACAGTAAAATGTGCTAGTTTCTCCTAAGGTTTCGGAGAAAGCTGCGGTTTTCGAAGGATAGTTTATAACCCAGGTATAAGGTGTTCGCTCGACAGGATCCAGGTCGTGGGTTCCAGTTCTGCAAAGGGCAATCCTTCATTGCCGACCGAAAGCTGTGGTGATAGCCGTTAAGGCTCTTCTGTCGATATATAAATGACGCTGGTGAATCAGCTAACAGTGCTACGGCAAAGTTTGAATGAATGTGCCGAAGATTCAGATCGACGACAGTGTCGGGCAATTCTTTAGGAATGGTCATGGTTTGAGACATCCGGCTTTTTGCATGGACCTGACCTAGTTCTAGACTATGCAAGAAATGGATAGTGCAGTTGGAGCAAGAAACCAGCCAACTATGTTTCTTGACGAAAAATACCAAAAACTTGGTGACCTGCACGTAATAAACATTGCGAAAGTAGTTCAATTGAGACATCTGAGACATGCATTTGGCAAACCGAGAGAATTAAGACCCAGTGAATTGTTCAAAAGAATCCCGGGACTCAATGTTCTTCAGAAAATGCTGTTTGGCAGTTTTTACTTTGTACCATCCATCGATTTCTTGCATTGTCTTAAAAAATACCAGGCCTTTGGTTGTATATGCTCAAAATATCATGCTTCAAACCTTTACTGACTTCTGAGAAAATGCCCGACAGGGTTTTTGAGATAGGTGGTGAAAGAGAGGATACTTTCACTGAATCTATACTTGCACTGCATCAAGTAGACCTTACTTTCCAGTGCTTAGATGGCGCTACAAAATAACATCCTTCAAAAATGGCGACCGTCAGAATCTAGAAATTGTTCTTTGGTATTGCAAAAAACATGCACAATTTCGCATGTTTTTGCACCCACTAAGCAAACCAAGGTGGTTGCATGCACAATTTGTTACAAATATTCCTAACTCACGTGAATCCTGTATTCTAGTGATATAGTTGCTATGAAATTAGAGTACTCTATTCCCCTAACTAGTGGATTGCCCGTGAAATCGTGGAAGCCACTGCATTTTTTTTATATAAATAGAGTGATTTCTTCATAGCAGCAGCAAGCTCACATAAGTTTCACCATGCTGAAGCATCTCCACTGGCCTCTTGTAGAGCTGAATGAATTCTGTTCAAAACACCTCTTGAGATTGAGAATGGCCACATGGATCGTACACTCTCCTACTCAGCCAGTGCCATTCAAGACTACAGTTAAGTTCAGAACTTTGGGGTCCAACAGACTACCATCGAATTCCAGCAAGTCGGCTACAGACATTAATCGAAATGTCTTTCACCTATTGGAGTTTGAATGCCATGGAATTCGTTAAAAGAGCATATGATATGAGAAACTTCCGTGACAGTTTTGAAACAGTATCTTCAATGTTACTTTTGCAGTGTAACTTACGGCCTCTGAGGTTATGCCTTGCAAACATTAGATGGTCAGCGCGAATGGACCCGTGTAAGAAAATGATCGATAGGACTCAAAAAAAAGACACGGAGAATTAAAAAACAATGCAATTAAAAGACACTAATAAGGAAGGAGAATAAACTATACTAACACTGATAATTATAATAATAATGCATTTGTTATAGCACCCTAAGAGAACTCAATCTCTTTCTAGGCACTTTAAATTAGCTGACGAATGCTGAAGGTCCACACGTTGCCGTCTTAATCCTTCTTAAAAACTAGCAGGCACATAGTGGCCTATTGGCTACTACGATGGGCCAAACAAGTTCGTTACTAGTTACATAATGTGAGGTGGGGCCCATTGCTCCTGTCAAAGGCAAGAAGCAATACAAGCAACATGTTGCTTGATCCTGGCAACGTGCAGAATGAAAGAGGCACGGCTAGTTTAAGCAGTTTAGCCATAGTAAACTGCAAGTAAAACTGACTCATTTCACGAAAAATGACGTGTCTCATAAGACTTCACTAGCGCTACCTGTTACGACCTGCATGGAATCAGCCTCACTTAGGTTCTTACGCTCACTGCCATGTTAAACCATTTTAAGGCACACGTCAATGTCCCATCGTAGACCTGTTAAGAAAACAGAGGCGATCAAAATGCATCGTAAGAAGTTACTTTAAACCTAAGCACTCGAAGACAATACCTTTGCTATGCTAACAGAAGCACAATCGAATGGCCCAATCTCGACAGACTCGGTCTGGTCACCACGGTGCAGAGAGTTTGCAGCCGTTGACTCAATCACTCAGAGCTCAGAATTGCTCAGAGTGCCTCCGAGGTTACAACCTGCTTCCGGGCCCACGTGTCAGACGTGCGGTGTACACATGGTCAATCAGGCCAGTGCTTTCAGGCCTCGACCTCGGCCAGGAGCCGAACGTCACTCGATGTGACTGGCAGGCAGAGCAAGGAGAGAGCCTCAAGAGGAAGGGACCACCAGCTTCAGCTGCTGCTGCCTACCCCCACCCGGAACACAGGTGCAGTGATAGAGGGAAGACTAGGCAGGCCACAGAGATTCCATTGAAAGCCAACACAAGCTGGGCTCAAGGGTTAGACGTGGGTTAAGAGGGCTAATTTCAGGTGCTCGTTATAGGCTGCAGTTGCTCTTTAGAAACTGAAGCAAGTCTCTCCAAAAAGAGGGCCGTGCCCACATTTGCTCCAAAACACTACACAAGCATTTATAGTGAAGAAACTGTGAAGAAACTTCCACGTATGAATATTTCCAAGATCTGCAGTCGCCTCCCACTCTATTCGACGTCAGAGCTGTATCAGCAGCAGCAGCAAATAATAATAAGTATAATAATAATCATACATTTTCATAGCATCGAAGAAAACTAGTCTACATCTAGGCTCCTTGCATATGCTGAAAAGGAAAGGTGTCCAAATGGATTGTCAAGTGTTCTATATCTGCAGCCTAATTCATTTCCAGCACTCTCCTCTCACCATGTTGATTGATTCACGATAACTGTATCATGCACCGACCTGAGTAAGGTATAGTTGGGGCAGCCATCAGGTTGCCGTCTTGTCATAAAGAGAGAGACGGTCGGGAGAGAGAGAGAGAGAGAGAGAGAGAGAGAGAGAGAGAGAGAGAGAGAGAGAGAGAGAGAGAGAGAGAATTGAAGAGAGAGAATGGAAAAGAGAGAGAGAGAGAGACACACACCAGAAAGCAGACCACCGACTCGAGAGCCTGAGTGCAGCGCGCCGTCCGTGAAAGCAATCGTGCCAAGGCAGCATGAACTCTGTGCCATCGCCACTCGCCCTCCCCACCCGTGAGCTGGCAGTGAACTGACGAATACCTTCTTATTGAGCTGCCGTTCTTTGTCTTGCAGAGATTCGATCACCTGCGCAAGGTCAGCTTTCTCTTTGCAGAGCTGAGCTGCCGTTTCCTCCTGCTTCTGCTTTAGCTTGACAGTGTCTAGGAGCACGTGACATGCAACAAAATAAATGGCTGCTGGACACATTCTTGCAAGATGGAAGCACGTACGGGCAATCACTCGTGCGAGGGCGCCTATGTGCAAGCAAGTGATTGCATGCAAGCGCGCGCAAGCGAGCACCCACGCTCACAAGTACAGCTGAACGTAAATAACGTGCAATGGGTTGAACGGGTCACACAAAGTGGGCTTAACTAATTGTACAGCTATTGACTAAACAAGATAGCAGACTTAGAAGAGAAAGGCTAACTCACTACCGACAGACATCATGTCCTCCCATGGTAACATTTTAAAAAAGCAGCTAAAAACCTATCCGTTCGTGACAGCCTTTAATCCGTCGGTGTGAATTGTTCTTTTTTTTGTGTGCTGATATTTTGCATGATATAACTAACTAATTGATGCACTTCCTTTCCAGCACATGCCAAGTCACATGCCAAGTGTGCCTCAGCCCAGAAATGTACAGTTCTTTCTCTCCACGACCTAAGTCTTGGATTTGAGTCCTGCAGTGTACGATCCTTTATTGCCCACTACATATGGGTGATTATAGCCGTTAAGGCTCTTCTGCTGCTATACATAGAAAGAGATTTAGTCACCACAGGGTGCTACACAAGTGCTTTATTATTATTGTCATTGTAATTAGAGTTCGACAGCCAGTGCCTTACTGCGACCGAATCCGAACAGCCATTAGCCATCTTGTTCACTTTGAGATGGCAGTTGCCACATGTTGCAGGCAGCTTCACACAACTACAGAACCAAGGCGAGCCAGAGGATGGGCATTGCATCTGGGTCAATGTCAGGTACGGACGAACGTACATTCGATTTTAAAGAACTTTGATATGTATACCAGCACTCTTCAGAAATTTAAGACCCAGGATTATAAAAAAGGGCTAGAGCTATCATCTCACGAATCTACAAAAAGTGCACAGATCAGCAAACCTAGCTGAGAGCATTGTTTACCAAGGGCCCAGGGCTCATCAATCAAATCTACATGCAGCGCATGCACGTATTCCACGAGCTTAACACCTACCCAGATTAAGTTCTCCGAGGGTGCTATACAAATGTATTACCATTACTATTATTATTATTACCCACCATGCCACCAGTTTACGGATTTGTACCACATTAAAGATTGGCAAATAGTTCAGCTCCGGCTCATGGATATTATCTGCCAGTGCGTGCCTAGAAATTATAATCGAACTAATCATTGCTAGGTAGCTAGCCAGTCGAGACAAGGACTTGTAGCCAAGCACGTGGCACGTCATCGAACGAGCGCCAGGCAGCCACGCGGGGTCAAGGGTCATGCTGCTGCCTTGAGCTGCCTTGCCGCCTGCACAGATTGCACGGCGCTTAAGTAAACAAATTGCACGAAATATAAAACGTCTTTGAATTGCAGAGATATTGCCACGTCGCCAAGAAGTGCACAAGTGCCACTAAGAGAGGTGTGTGCCGGGGATAGATAGGATTAATTTCTATTTGTTTTTCTAGCTGATTCAACAGCCTCTTTTGCATAGCACAATCTAGGCTTTCACTTCTATGCAGATGACACTCAGTTGTACCTTTGCTTTGATCCCTCCCAGCCCTCCAGCACGTCGAATTTTCTCAACTCCCTTGCTGCATGTATTGACGACATCCGCACATAGATGGCAGCAAACTTTCTTAAATTGAATGCTAATAAAACCATCTTACTAGTTATGGATAAACCAAGTATGATTAAGAAATTGGAAAGGCTGATGCTCACAATGGACTCTGCCAGCATATCTCCTGTTAAATCTGCACGAAATCTAGGTGGCCTGTTCCAAAGTGACCTTTCATTGGACGACCACATCAGCTGCAAATCAAGTCTGCCTACTTTCAGCTACGTAACATTGCTTAAATCCGGGCTTGTTTAGACAGGGATACCACATCTCAATTGGTCCATGCATTTGTGACATCCCGTCTTGGCTTATGTAACCCATTGCTTGCTGGCCTACCGGCCTGTGCAATCAGGCCCTTACAGCTGGTGCAAAACTGCAGCTAGGTTTGTTTGTCGTGAGCCTCGCAGTTGCAGCATCACACCACTTCTTGCCGACCTGCACTCCTGGCTCCCAGTCAGGTAGCACATCAACTTCAAAGTGCTGTCACTCACTTTTAGGACTCTTCAATCTTTGGCTCCAGCCTATCTATCGGATCTACTCCTCCACTAGGCTAAGCATCGTATCATCAGCTTTTCGGAATCTAATCGTTTACATATACCCCGTACAAACCTCAAATCCTTTGGATACCGTGCTTTTAGTTCGTATGCTTCCAAAGCCTGGAACTCACCCCAATCTTCATCACGACATCTTCTGACTTGTTCACATTTAAAAAGAAATTAAAAAAACATCTATTTATGACAGCATTTAGAGGATCCCTGTGATTCGTCTTTTATGTGCTTTTGTGTGCTGACACTGTTGCATGCTGCCACTGTCCACACTTGCATGCTGACTTTGTGCATGTCATCCCTAACCACGTTATTCTTGTTGTTTACTGAGCATGCTACCACTAAACACTCGATCGTGCTTCCTTTGCAGCAATTGTAAAGCGCCTAGAAAGAGATTGAGTTCCCTGAAAGCGCTTTATCAAATGTATTATCATTATTATTATTATCATTATTATTATTACAGCAACAGAAGAGCCTTTACGGCAACCACCACCGCTTGCAGCGGCGATAAAGGAACGCCCATCGTAGTAATCGAACCCACGACCTCGGGATTGATGTCGTGAAAAGCGACCGGCTTACCTATCATGGACCATCATGCAGCTGCATGCTCAGTGCACAGGCAGCACACACCCCCAGACACTGCGACAGGCACCTTCTGGCAGTCAGAGCAGCAAACGATGCACTCGAAGAGATGGAATCAGAAATCGCAGAGGCTGGGCTAGCTGTCTGCATCGGTGGCGCTAAGACATTGCCGACCCGATATGTATAGCGCATACGTGGCATCGTGCGGGCTAGAAAGCGCAGCTGCAGTGTACCGTGATTGCCTAACCGCCTAACCATTCAGCAACGGCGCCAGCACATCCGTGCCTGAACAGAATCCAAACAGACGAGCGCATGCATAAGACTGCACGAAATTTCTGAACAATCACAGGCGGAGCAATTTTGTGCCTCGTACACAATTAAGTGGCCATCCAGACCACGGAGGAGAAGGAGGAGGTGGAGGAGAAGGAGGAGGAGGCAATGTATCTCTGTATCTCAGCCACGGTCAGTGACAGCCAAGTGAAGTGTCAAACAGTAGGACGTACCGGCAAGCTTGGCTTCCTTGTCTTTCAGCTGCTGAACTGTCTTCGTGTGACTGGCCTCTAGCTGCTGGTAATCCTTTTCAAGTCTGCAAGACGTTTGCTAATCGACACATCCCGGCCCACGCGACTGGGCACACGTGCTAAGCATTCAAACGTCCTAAGTTAGCAGCCAATGTTAACCTGCCAAAGCGCAGCAGCAGCATGCACAGGCGGCAGCAACTCATCGAGAGTGCACTGCAGCAGTCCTGCAGTGTCCGTGCTCGACTGCAAGATGCTATCGATGGGCGCCTAGCAAATAGAAAAGTAGCTGAAGTACTTCCTAATTAGGCGAGGCATCATAACACCTGCTAGACAGACTTGAGTCGCTCAGCTACACCTCAAATCCTTTGGAGGCCATGCCTTCTGTTCACACGCTCCAAAAGCATGGTATTTGCTACTGACCAACATCACGACACCTCCTGATTTGACAACGTTTCGTAGGAAGCTACATTTGCTCCATCCGTGTGTATTTGCTCCATCCGTGTGTGTGTGCTTATACATGCTGAAACTGTGCGTGTGCACAGCTGTTAAAGAATTGCAAGCAGGGTTGGTGAACACATCCCAAAGATTCGGCCACGTGCCACCTATGCTGAAGGACCTGCAATGACTTCCGGTAGATCAAGGGATAGAGAGCAACAAATTATGACATGACTGCAGCTTGGCTCCTTCATACCTAGCTGAACTGCTGCAACAGTTTCAGCCACCGTGTATCTTCATGTCCTCAGAGGACAATACATTAGCTGCTCCAGTCTGTCATTCAAGGCTGTTGGCGACAAAAACTTTTGCTCTGGAGGTCCTAGACTTCGGAACTCACTGCCATAATTCTTCCCTTTTGCAGCAAATGTAAAGCGCCTAGAAAGAGGTTAAGTTCTCTGAGGGCACTTTATCAAGTGCATTATTATTATTATTATTATTATTATTAATTCTTACACAACAACATCGTGTCTCCTGCTGCCAACTCTGGCACACCCTTTCCAGGCGTACACTGCCACTTCCATGCTAATCACTTTCCCGACTGCCCCCACAGATCAGCTATCATTCGGACTTTCTCTTTATTGTGTGAGATGGAATCTGTCGGCTACAACATGCTCACCAAAAGATAATTAGGTTTTGAGTTCATGTTGGAAAACTCCCCAGCGTAACACCCACTAACTCTTTGTGGCTTTCGGGAGCTACAGAAGGAGCTATATATGCGCTTTTCAGCAACTGTAAGGAGCATAAAAACAAGTTTAGTTCTCTTAGGATGCTAAAAAAATGTATTATTGTTATTATTTTATACTAAAACTTGTGCTAACGCTTGCCAAATCGATAGACCGTACAGTGCAACCAATTCAAAGTGAGTAGCAGACGTTAGAAAAAAAGCCGCCAATGCAACAGACTACGAGTAGAATAAAGAACAGATGCAAGGTCGAAGGATTTAGGGTCAGACAAAAGGAGGATACCGGCTCGTACAGCCACCATTGCCAACCTTACCTAGCTCTCCCCGCACAGGCTCACTCGAACATGCTTCCCTCTCCACCTTTGTGTTTTCGGCTCGATGAAGGTACATAGGCGACTGCTGCACACCAGCAAACTGGCAGCAGGGCGGTCGGTTAAAGTCCACGTGACGCTGCATAAACCTGCCCCCCTCTCTCCCTCTCCGTCTCTCCCCCAGTCTTGTCTGTCGAGATAGATAGATAGATAGATAGATAGATAGAGAGAGAGAGAGAGAGAGAGAGAGAGAGAGAGAGAGAGAGAGAGAGAGAGAGAGAGAGAGAGAGAGAGAGAGAGAGAGAGAGAGAGAGAGAGAGAGAGAGAGAGAGAGAGAGAGAGAGAGACAGAGACAGAGACAGAGACAGAGACAGAGACAGAGACAGACAGAGAGAGAGAGAGAGAGAGAGAGAGAGAGAGAGAGAGAGAGAGAGAGAGAGAGAGAGAGAGAGAGAGACAGAGAGAGACAGAGAGAGAGACAGACACAAAGAGAGAAAGAGAGACAGAGACAGAGAGACAGAGGGAGACAGAGAGAGAGAGAGACAGAGAGAGAGAGAGACAGAGAGAGAGAGAGAGAGAGAGAGAGAGAGAGAGAGAGAGAGAGAGAGAGAGAGAGAGAGAGAGAGAGAGAGAGGCAGAGATAGAGAGACAGAGAAGAGAGGAGAGACCTACTTTTTCCTCTAGATGACATAGAGGACGGGCTGGGGCAGAGGTGCATTTCGAGCAGCGGCCTGCAGCACGCAGCACCACTCACGCCCCGTGCTGCTCCCTGAGGCTCTCGCTGTACTTTTGCAGCGCCTCGTGCATTTCGCGCAGCGTGTCGTGTTCCTGCTTCAGCGCGGCAGCGGCGCGCTGGCTCGCCTCGAGCTTGCGCGCCCACTCGGCGCACTGCAGCTCCAGGCCCGTGCGCTCGCCGTGCAGCCGCTCCAGCTCCGTCTGCAGACGCTCACGGTCGAGCAGCTGCTCTCTGAGCCGCTCGCCGCCCTCCTCGCAGCGCTTCTCCGACTCCTGCAGGAAGCTGCGCAGCTTCTGCGCCTGCGGAGGAACGAGAGAGAGAGAGAGAGTGAGTGAATTGTAAGAAAGAAAAGCTTGGCCGTCAAGCTTCGGCCTCGTCCGTCCCCCGTTGGTCTACTACGCCAAGGACGCATCAACTCTGCAAGAGGCCGACATGCACGTGTGCACGCCAGGCGGCGCCCCACGAGGCACCGCCAGGTAGCACCCCATGCAGGCTAATCTCTGTCTCTGTCTCTGTCTGTCTGTCTGTCTCTCTCTCTTCTCTCTCTGTTGGACGACCACATCAGCTCCACAATCAAGTCTGCCTACTTTCAGATACATAACATTGCTAAAATTCGGGCTTGTTTAGATAAGGATACCACATCTAAGTTGGTCCATGCATTTGTGACATCCCGTCTTCACATCTGTAACTCACTGCTTGCTGGCCTACCGGCAGGTGCAATCAGGCGCTTACAGCTGGTGCAAACCTCTGCAGCCAGGCTTATCCGTCTTGAGCATCGCAATTGCCATATCATCACTTCTCGCCGACCTGCACTGGCTACCAGTCAAGCGACGGATCAACTCCAAGGTTTCGACACTCACTTTTAGGGCACTTCATTCCTTGGCTCCAGCCTATCTCTCAGATCTACTCCTCCGCCAGGTCAAGCATCGTACCACCTGCTTTTCGGAAACTATCTGTGTACCTATACCTCGTACAAACCTCAAATCCTTTGGAGACCGAGCATTTTGTTCGTATGGTCCCAAAGCCTGGAACTCACTTCCAACTTGTGTCAAAACATCCCCTGATTTGACCACATTTAAAAAGAACTTAAAAAAACCTATTTAGGACAGCATGTAGTAGGTCCCTGTGATTTTCCCTTAGCATGCTTATGCGTGCTGACACTGTGCATGTCACCCCTAATCATGTCATTCATGTTGTTCACCAAGCATGATTTTACTCACCGATCAATTGCATTTCCCTTTGCAGCAAATGTATGGCGCCTAGAGAGAGATTAAGTTCTCTAAGAGCGCTTTATCAAGTGCATTAATATCATTATTCTCTGTCTGTCTGCCTCTCTCTCTCTCTCTCTCTCCTTCACGGGGTGCGAAAGAGAACGCAGCTTGTGTGTGTGTGTGTGTGTGTGTGTGTGTGTGTGTGTGTGTGTGTGCACGCAGGTGCCACGCCCGTTTCTGGTGCTACTGGCTGCGATCGTTCGGTGGTAAAAGGAGCTGGCGGGGTTCGGGCGCTGGGCTCACCTCGACTTCGCTCTGAGCCATGCGCGCCCTGTACTGCTGAATGAGCCGGTCGGCCTGGGCGAGCGCGAGTGCCTTGGCGTCGAACAGATCCTGCAGGTGCTCCTCCTTGGTCTGCGCGGCGCGCAGCTTGTGCTCGTACATGCCGAGGATCTCCGACGTGCGCAGGTCCTTGATCTGGTAGAGAGCGAGAGCGTAGAGAGCTGGCTACAAGAGTGTGTGCCAGAGCTCTGCAATTCATGGCGATGCGGTTCACAAAGGACGACCGTCAAGGCAGGGCTTAACGATTTCATTTAACGGCCTCATTACATATAGCCGCAGAGGAGCCTTCACCAAGGCTATCATCACTGCTAGCAGTGATCACTGAAGTTAAGCGGTTTGATTTATTTTGTTCGGGTAGCAAATATCCTGCCACGAAACATTTTGTCAGCTCGACTGCCGAGTCTTCCAATGAATGGCCGATTGCCAATCCCAGCGAAAGCCCTGCTGAACACAAATCTCCCAAACCACACGAATGGTTAAACATGGGTAGCGAATGCATAAACGGAAGTGTGATCGAAACAGAGATCAGGTTCACAAGCAGCTGTGCTAGTACCAAGGACGTCGAGGGAACAACGGAGGCGAGACAGGTGCGAGGCTAGGCTCCGCTAGTTGAGCGCTAGGCGGCCACCCCGAAGCTGAGCTTCTGAGGCCGGCACGGTGTCTGCGCGGCATCTGTGGCTGCCTGTCTGTGCCTCATCTGTGCATCATCGGCATCTGCCCGTCTCGCTTCGAGGATTTGCTTGCGCTGCTTGCGTAAGTGGTGGCAGCATTTAACCGGACCTTAGCCCGGGAGCAGCTGCCAGCTTGTGCAACGTTTGGTCACAGTTGAACATGCGCGTAGTTAAACCACACATAGCGGTGCGCGCCAGCTGTGACGTCAGCGACAGTCGGTCGGCAGGCGGCCGAGAGAAGCCGAGATCAGGCCACGATGACGACGACGAGTCGCTCGCAGCAGCATGCTCGCGCGCGATGCTGAGGAGCGCATGCTGATAATGCGTGGCAGGCAAGTGACTACCGCAGTGCCTGTCTATCACTGCTCTGCTGGCAGCCGATGACGGTGCACGCATGCGAGCCGAGCCTCTAGGCTTGACCTCTATGGCTTGACCCGGGTCAGAGCATGCTCCACTAGCTCCACGTCCGTGCTCATGGTGTGCACCCATGCGTTCGAGGACGAGGGCGCATCTGTACACAACTGAGCCGGCATGCGTGCCCGGGCGTGTGCACGTGTGTTTGTAGGGGCCGCGCACGTGTGTGTGTGTGTGTGTGTGTGTGTGTGTGTGTGTGCGTGCGTGCGCATGCGCTCGAGGCATGCGTGCCCGTGTGCGCGTGCACTGCTGGGTGAATAAGATAGCTCCGGAAGGCGCCGTGTTAAAATCAGAACCCCAAGAAAATAAAACGAATGCTACGTGTCATCGGCATGGCAGCAGTTTTGAGAGTCTACTGCAAAGTCCCTTGCCTCGAGTCCAGATTCCATCTTTGTAACCAGGCTGCGCAGGGCAGGGTCTTGATCTATCCCGCTGACGTGGTCCTTGCGTTCGGGCAGGCCCCACCGCTGGCCCGAGCCGGCCACCGTTCCCGCCGTGGACGAGAGTGCACCAGCGCTCGTCATGCTGCCGTTGCTCAGACCCATCGCCATGGACATCTGATGCTGCTGCTGCATGCTGTCGCAGCACCAGGATTCGACGGCTCTCTGACCGTTCCTCGCGGCAACAAGATCGCTCAGCCTGTGCAACGGGTAGGCGCCGAAACGCGGAAAGAACCGGCAAGCGCAGCGTAATCGCATGCTGGTCGACCAAGCGCAAGCAGGTCGAGCCTTGGCAGAGCAGCAGACTGGTGCGCAGCAGCGCCGAGTTGCGACCGCACACTCGCGCTTCTGCCGGTTTGCCGATGCGTCTGCCAACCTGCCTGCCTGTGACTCGCTCTCCCAGTCGGCCAAGAAACCGGAAGGGACTCGACCAAGCTGCTGCCTCTACGATGGGTGCAGATGACACCCGGACCAGCTCAGGGTCCCCTGAGCAAAAGTGCAGTGCAAAACGGGTGCTCACACTTACAGCTGAAGGCAGACACCTTTGTTTCCAGCGGACGCAAGGACGTCCAACGAGAGCAGCACCCGGTCTTTGCTATCCGACGCGACTCCCAGGGCGAGCATGGCAGCCACTTGGGAGTCCTGCAACGTGTCGGCATTTGCCCCTCGCGTCTGGCGGGGCTGCATGCGGCATGACCTGCGCGCGCAAGAGGGCGAGCGTCCGACACGAAGCGACAGCGAGGCGACCAGCAATCTGGCTGCCTAGCGACTCAAACGCAGACGTTGCGACAATTGGGCTTTTCTTTTCTCTGCTTGTTTTTTATCCGGGAGTGCGATCGTTCGCCTCATCGAGCTAGCGTCTCGAGCTAGCGCCTCGCCCTGCTGGCCAGATCGCTCGGCGCTTCGCTGGAGCCTGCAGCGCTTGCTACTCAGACTCAACGTCACCGCCCCCTGACAGCGCGGCCACGACCGAATTTGCTTCGCCGAACTAGCTGCGTGGCATAAGCCCTGTTGAATTCGTTCAACACCAGCAACATCATATCAATTCAACATCGAATCGTACGACGAGTAGCGCCGTAGCTTTCTGCATCTCGAAGCTCCACGCAGCCCTATGCAAGCACAGGAGCTGATGCTTAGCTTCGCATCTGGCCTTAATGTGTTGCAGCTGCCATATTGCATCACTTCTCACATACGTATGTGTACACAGCTCTTGTTTACTTAACTTCAACCCTTTTGGAGTCCCCTCGAAGCAGCGTTTCGAATAACTTGTTTTGAGTCCTTCGAATAGCAAGCTTCCAGTGGTGGGTGGCAGTAATCTATCGCCCCCCCAGGTACCAAGCCTTCCTATGTTCCAGAGTTTCCTGATTTCATTTCGATTCTGTGTGTTTCGGACATCGACCCTTCCTTGTATTGGATGAATTTAACATTCATTTTGATGACCCATGCCTGACCCCTTTGGTGACCGAAGTGACTCATTTGGTAGATTTTCTTACATTGGCTGATGCATTGTCTCTTGTGGCTCGTGTGCATGGCTCTACTCACAACCAAGGTGACATGCTCGATACAATATTCTCCCACGATTGTAAGCTGTCAACTTCTATTAAATATAAATTATTGACTTTAAGATCTCATTCAGTATGCAGTTTGTGCTCACTTTCGATATCAACAAATTATCAATGAATCTCAAAACCTTAAGATCCTTGACATTGATTCTGTCTGCACGAGAATATCTTACTCACCCCTTCTGTCCAATCCTCCGCAGGACATGCCCTCACTGGTGCAAAGCAGCAAACACTGGCAGATGTTCTAGAAAAGTGAGCTCGTCTGACAAAGTCCATCATACGCCCTGGCCCAGATGGCCTATGGCTTACTTACTGCAGACATTAAACTAGCTAGGACTACTAAGCAGCACCAGCTTGAGAAAGCAAACAAAAGATCAGAACCGTCTATCGTCTGATATGCGTGGACTACTGTAGATCGTACATGTGCATCCTACCTAAGGCCGAGTCTAGCTTCTAGAAAACGAAGGGAAATCCCATAAAAATGCTGATGATGTTAAAAATGAGAAAAATGGTGTTGATGCACAATCATCTAACTAACTGCATTCAGGTCAGCACCAGTTACCCAGTGATCCTTGAGATGATCTAGAAAATCGTTTCTCTAGCTTCTTTGTTAGCCAGATAGATAAGGTCAGAGAGTCCATTCCAAAGGTCACGTCACTACCAGACTCTGAACCCTCAGTTTCTTGCAGTACCTAAATGTCAACATTCAAGCCTGGTACTAATGAGCTCATCTCTCGAAGTTACGCTCCCAGTCTAAGAAGACTAGTACTAGCCCCCACAGACCGATCTCTTTCTGATATGCATAGATTTGCTGCTGCCCTGCACAACAAACATAATGAATATTTCCTTCGCCTCAGGTCTTGTCAATAAGTCCCTCAAAGAAGCTTCACGGTCACTTATCAAGAACTGCCAGCATATGGGAACAGTGTACTAGTAGAAGCCAAGCAACTTCTGCCCAATCTCCCTACTGCCACACTATCGAAGACACTGGACTGCATAGTGCAGAGCCCTCAAATGGGTACCCATACCCACACATGCCCATGACCATCCATACTCATGGGTACTGGGTAAGCAAGCGTGGGTGGCGTCTGTGATCTTATGGATGGGCGTGGGTGTGGGTATGGGTAACCAGTTAAAGGCTCTGGTGTAGTAGCAGACCAGCTAAACTCATAATTCTTCTTAGAGCTTCAAACATGGCTCCTAACTTCCTGGAAAGCTTTAGAGCTAATCATTCTACATGGTCGCAACCGTTGAGTGTCTAAAGACTTTGCAGGATTTCTGACTTGGATAATATCTCCCTACTAGTTCTGCTGCATCCCTTGGTAGATCTGATCCCCAAATCCTCATCGAGTTTCTGCCTCATTGTATCACTAAAACTGTACTGCATGGCTTAGGTCCTATCTCAGTGGGAGATTTCAGGGCATTGATTTCAACGGCCAACAGTCATCCGAGGAGCCCTGGGATGTGTTCCGGGGTGACTTCTTTTCAACAACTCATACTCTTACCCAAGTAATCACCAGGCAGAATCTATGCATTAATTTTCTTATGCAGATGTAATGTAATGTATCTCCGTCAGTAACTCCACAAAGTCATAAAGACCATGTGGGTGTTACGCAGGAGAGTTTTGTATAGCCCACTCACAGCCTAAGCGGCTTTCGGTACGCATTCGGTAGCCAACAGACTTCGTCTCACTACAAAGAGAAAGTGAGAAGCATAGCAGAGTCAGGAGAGCAGTTGAGGTAGTGAGTAGCATAGAAGTAGCAGCTCAGGATCGCTGAAAAAAGATGTGCCATAGTCGGCAGTTGGAGAGTAGATGTCGTTTCGTAAGAATTGTGGAAGCGAGTTCCACAGTCTAAGACCTGCAGAGCTAAAGCTTCTGTCGCCAACTGTCTTTAAGCGGAGGAATGGGACAGCTAATTTATTGTCCACACAGGACCTGAGTGCGCGAACAGGCTGAAACTGATGCAGCAGTTCAGCTAGGTACGAAGGAGCCAAGCCGTGGCGGGCCTTGTGGGTCAGCGTAAGAACTTTGCTCTGTATCCTTTGCTCAACCGGCAACCATCCTAGCTCTTTCAACAGAGGTGACACGTGCTCAAACCGCTGGGACTTGAAGACCAGCCTTGCAGCCATATTCATAGTCCGCTGTAGTGGCATAATAGCTTTCTTTGGTAGCCCAGCCAAAAGGGAATTACAATAATCAAGCCGAGACAGAACTAAAGAGCTAGTTAAATTTTTTACAAGCCACTGTGGGAGACAGCTCCTAATCTTGGATAGGGATCGGATGTGATGGCTAGCTGTAGAGGCAGTCTTCTAAACGAAGCTTTTGAAATTGAGGCAGCTGTCGAACACGACACCTAGATTACGAGCACGTGGTGAAGGTCGCACAATAGCATCACCTATTAGAACAGCAAAGCCTTTTAATCCAGCCACACGCTTAGGGTATCCTATGAGCAGCAGTTCGGTTTTATCGTCATTTAATTTCAGGAAGTTTTCCGACATCCAGGATCGAATATCGGCAAGGCAAGCATTCAGTTTCTCAGTTGCTGCAGCAGATTCCGACGGTTTAAATGACAAATACAACTGAGTATCGTCAGCATAGAAGTGATATCCTAATCCATGGGCCTTAATCACTTTTCCCAGAGGTTGTGTATACATGGAGAACAGCAAGGGACCGAGTGCAGAACCTTGAGGGACTCCACAGGTGACCCTTCTCATGTCTTAGACCTGACCCCCACACGACACGGATTGAACACGATCAGACAAGTATGATTTAAACCACGCCAGTGCTTCGTCTGCCAGACCGATCGTTGTTCTCAATCGTTCAAGCAGAACTTCGTGATCAATGGTGTCGAAGGCAGCAGACAGATCTAGCAGAGCTAGGGCAGTGACATTCCCGTCGGGTCCCGTCAGATAACACATAGCTCAAGCTATTTTTTGCATCATTCTCTGCCTTTCAATACCCTGGACTCCCTCAACTCTCTTGCAGCATGTATTTCTGATGTTCGTATTTGCATGGCAGCAAAGCATTCTGATATTGAATGACAACAAAACCAATCGATTAGTTATGGGCAGTGTAACTCGGAAATTAGAAAACCTGACCTTTAAAACGAGCTTGACCGGAATGCCACCTCTAGCATCTGCAGCAGTCTGGTGTCCTGTTCTAAAGCGACCTTTCACTGGTCGACAATGCCGCCAGCTCTGCAGGCAGGCCTGTCTACTTTCAGCTAAGAAATCAGTGCATAAATATGGGCCTCCTTGAACAAGGGTCAGCCAAGCTGGTCCATACATTTGCGACATTCCGTCGTGACAGCTGTAACTTACTACAGGTTATCCTGCTTCAGGAAACTACCTACAGATTTTCCTGCTTATTCAATGCACAGCTCACAGTTGGTGCAACAATCAGCAGTCAGACTTGTCTGTCGGGTACGCCAGAACTGCCATATCACACCAGTTCTCACCGATCTGCACTGACAACCCATCAAGTAGCGCATCAACTTTAATATTCTGCCAGTTCGTCACTTTTAGGTAGTCGGCCCAGTGGTTAAGGTGCTCCCCCCCCCCCGACCAAGGTCTGGCCGAGGTCGTGGGCTCGAGCCCTGAGACATATGTGAAGCCCTTGAATAGAGATCAAGTTCTCTTAGGGTACTATACAATGGATTATATATTTTTTCCATTCTCTTTCTACTGTCCAATCAAGCTAGGGATCGTAACACCCGTTCACCTGACTCATGCCATTTAGCTGTGCCTCTATCCAACATCAAATCCTTTAGTGACCTGAGTTTTGTTTACGTACTCTTAAAGCTGGAACTCACATCAGACTGACGTCGAAACATCCACACTGACTTGACAACATCTAGAAGCTAAAAGCACCAGCATTTCATCGTACAAGCTTGCTCCATCCGAATTGTTCTTTTCATGCACGCTGACACTGTGCAAGTAATGACCTACCAATTGTAATGCTTTCTCTTCAGCATAAGTAAAGTGACTAGCAAGAGTTTGCTTGCAACGCTAGACAAATGTCATCAATACTATTATTCTTATTTCCATCTCATGGAAAGTGCCTGTTTTCTTAAGGAGGTTTTTTTTATCATTCTTAGCATTGCTTCAGACGACCACACACGAGTGTGCCCACGGTTGCTCTCACCTGAGCACACCTGCCCTTCACAACGCAACTTGCAGCTGCTACTCTGCTCTTGCAAGGCGCTTGATGGATAACGCTCTGCACGACGAGCAGATTGAGGCTTAAGATTGTTTTTTGCATGCACGGTTTTTCTTAGGACAAGAAACAAGCTGATTGTGAGATATATATATATATAGCCTCGTGGATATATAAGTTTGTAATCACAACCAGGAACGACGAGACGGCCTCAGCCACCAAAGACCGAGTGGAAGAAAGTATGCACACCATGAGTCACAGTGCACACAAGATGGACAAATAAGTGAGAGACTATCGACTATTAATGAAGCTAGCCACAATTAGCAGTCAATCACTGAAAACGGCAGAAATATGGAAGTTGGGACTAAAGTACTACAATCCATATCGAATGTTAACTTCAACTATGTATGCCATGCTTGACGCTACATACCTGCATGGCTTGGTTGAGCACACGCGATGCATCTTGGCAGTCGAGGCCCAAAATAGTTAGCAACTTCAAGGAATGAAGTGCCACATCCACGTGCTCGTCGTTACTGCAATAGCGATAGATTATTTGCCGCAGGCAGTGAGCACAGTATGCGTGGCTTACGCAGCCACAAGTGTGGCTAGCTTATTTTTGTCAGTATGAGGAAGAAAATATTAAATGGTAGATAAAAAAGATTAAATTTAAGATTAAAAGATTAAATGGTAGGCTCGGTCGGTCATTTTTTTCTAGCTAGGGACCAATGGAGGAGGGAGATGCTACACAGAGTTTGTCATACTTGTCCTACGCATACGGCCATCTTCACTCACGGCAGGGCAGGGCAACCATGCTAGATGCTGCGTATTTCAGTGTACAGACGTTCCGATTATAAGGGCTCGGGCCGACACATAGACATTCCTATATGCAGAATATCCCCATATGTGAGATTAAGGCTAATATTGCAAAAAATCCGGGACGAAAAACTGCTATTCTTACAAGCATAGAATTCTTATATCCGATAATCTTATTCACGGAGTCGACTGTACTACGACCGGGCAGAGACACGCAAGCTCACCTCTAAGCAAGGACATACACTTGGAAAAGTTACAAATAAAATTACACAATACATGCATGTTTTAAGCTGTCAAAGACATGAACTTCAAGGAACATTTGAGGCGGCAAACTTTCGTGTGCGTGTGTGTGTGTGTGTGTGTGTGTGTATGTGTGTGTGTGTGTGTGTGTGCTCCTCCTGTATGTACAAGGGCATAAGTGCGTACATATAAGCCTACGTTCGTGTGCATGTGCGTGTGTGTGCACGCGGCCGGTTTCATCCAACTGTAACATTGAAAGCCACAGTGATTAAGTGGCTGCTGTGCTGAAGTGTTTCCAAAGGGCATTCACAGTCTAAGCATCACGGAAAGTCTAGAGCTTACATCTGGCTTTTGTCGCCACCTGCAACCACTTTGCATCATTTAAATCTCAGCTAAAGGCGTACCTGTTACAGTCAGCTTTCCCTTTGCCTTTGTTAGTCACCAGGACCGATGCATAAACACTTGTTTTGCACACTGTTCAAAGCAGGAAACCGTGTGTTATGTCATTAAGCGCTGGTTATTAATTCCCTTTCAACAAGCAGAGATGTTTTTCTTGTGGGATGTTATACGAACGACCTACTGCTGTCACTATAATTATTATTATTGCTATTACAATTTTTGACGCGTATGTCGGTAGCCAAAGAAGTCCACACGATGCAGCAAAGAAAATAAGAGAGCGCAGCAGAATTAATTAAGAGGAAACTTGAGAAAACAAGTGGCACACACCAGTCATGCAAGATGGCCAGAAGAAAAGTGCCCGGGTTGCAGCTGTGCAAGAGACGCACATCGTAAGAGCATGGCATGCACGACGAGCAAGCGCCGAGCGATTACATGTAAGCAACTTTCTCCGTTTCACCGCCGCTGCCGCCGCAGGCCGACAGGCTGCCTGAGCCGCAGACTCTGCTGCGGCTCAGGCACGACGACGACGACGACGAGGAGGAGGAGGAAATGGCGGCAGCGGCCTTGGCTAGGTGTTCGAGCAGCTGGGCGGCGCACGCGGCGGCCTCCTTCGCCGCGATCGACTGTCGGACGGCGGGGCGAAGGGCGAGACCTGCAGTCCGTCTGTCAAGGAAGCTAAGCGAGAGCAGAGTCGCGCCGGAGCTGCACGGTGCCAAGCCGTCGGCAGCGTGCAGTCCCCGGCAGCAGCAGCAGCAAGCTCCTGCGGCGGCGATCGGCGGCGATCGGCAGTGAAAAAAGCCAGCAGCCATATAGAAGAAGGTCCAACTGCGAGCTCAACATTCTGCACAGACGAATGGAAAAGCAGCCGAGGTCTCGGACCACAACCCACGATTGACCTGACTCGACGACGCACATCAAAGCCTCATCTCAACCCGTACGACTTCCTAGGATCGGCTTCATCAAGTTGCCAAAATCTCTTGTCTCTCATAAAAACGTAGCTGGGCGATCACTTTTCGTTCCCTAACGGGTCAGCGATATCTTTCATCACTTCAGACCCTGTCTGCTCCATTGCTTCGCATGCACAAAGTCAGCCTCTTCCAAGCCTCTACAGTTGCAGAAGAAGAAGAAGAAGAAAGTTCTTCTTGAAAGTTCTTCTTGAAACGATAATCGAAATGTCTCTGCATCCCAATCCTAGACATGCCCAAGTAATCTTTGTGCGCAATGGAGAGACGATGCTGAAAATATTTATTTTACATGAATCGCGACTAAATCCGAAACCAAAAGTTGCCACAGATGCTGCCAGAGGTGGCAGTTTTTTTCGTGGTTTGGTTCATTGCAAGCAAGCCTAACATGTGGCTTGCACCATCTTCCTCTAGAAATACTTTGCAATATGTAACCTGTTATTGGCAAACACGGCAGGTCGCTAACCGGGGAAGACTGTAAGCAATGGTGATGCCTAGCAACAGCAAGTCAGTAGGTTCTCGCAACACCGGTGAAGTACTGGCGGAACGGGGGGGGGGGGGGGGGGGGGGTGGCGGCGGCGTGGTGTGAGCAGAGACAAACGGTAGATCGCTACCCTTACGCACCGGTAGGCATTGGCACAACCGATCGGGCAAAGCAAGATGCGGGAGGCAAACGGCACCTCGATTCTACATTTCAGATTCAGGAAAGGATACTCCTTACGAGCAGCAGCGCCTCGATGAGCTTCGACAAGTATCCCTCGTGGGACTCGCTGGCAGCTAGCGCTTCTTTAATGCAGCTTAGTGCGCACTGAAGTGCTGCTTCGGTTTCCGGATTGACCGACGATGAAGAGAGTCCATCGTCTCTGGGAACCAGGTACTACAATCAAGGCAAAGTGGACCCAAAATGAGAAACAGCAAGAATGGCATAGGTAATAATGATAAAATAATACATTTGTTATAGCGACCTCGGAGAACTCAATCTCTTTCTCGACACGTTCCATTTGCTGCAAAGGAAGCATGATCAAGTAGCTAGTAGCAGTAGCAGCCTGCTCAATGACAACATGTATAACATGATTAAAGGTGACATGCACAGTGTCAGCATGCAAATATGGTTAGTGGCAGCATGCACAGTGTCATCTCGCATAAGCATGCTAAGGGAAAATCACATGGACCTACTAAATGCTGCGATGAATAGATGCACTTTTAGCTTCTTCTTAAATATCGTCAAGTCAGCGATGTCGAGACGTCAGTCTGGAGTGAGTTCCAAGCTTGGGAGCATACAAACTAAAGGCACGGTCTCCAAAGGGTTCGAGGTTCGTTAGAGGCATAGGTAAACGATTAGATTCCAAAAAGGGGTTGGTGAGATGCTTAGCCTGGTAGTAGGCAGTAGATCTGATAGGTAGCCCGGAGCCTAAGAATGGAGGGACCTAAAAGTAACCAGAAGCAGCTGCTTGATGGCATCATTCCCGGTCCACGTCACAAGATAGTCCATGCACGTACAGTATGTATCTGGCCCGCACACAAATAGTAATCTCACCGAGGTCGTTCCACAAGCTACAACATGCCCGACGTTACAAAAAGCTAGCTTTGAAAGATGAACATCTCGTGCAAGCAGGTGCTTTTTGATGGACAACTCGAGAGATTAACTATTTAGCCTGGAAAATATAAATTCTGCCCAAAGCTACCTAGTGACCGTGGGGTTGCATCGCTGACTCCAGACTCGAGATCCTACCCGGAGGCTACCTGCAGGCACTCTAAATTACTTTAAAAGGTTTGACAGTCAGCCGTCACAGAGAGATCCGATGTGCCTGTTTGAAGAGCACAAGACAACAAAAAGCGCAACCTGGCAGGCCCGGTCAATGCGGCCTCTGCGAAAATCGAAACGCTTCCTCTTGTTCCAAGGAAGTACGACGGAGCAGGTCAGATATAGGCTGTGGCCCAATCAGTGTAACACACGGCGGATACGCATGAACGGTTGGAGGCAGCCAATTCTTAGCTACCAATCAATAACTTCTTAATCACACAATAGCTGCATCTCACGGACTCGAAGTGGCACTTTGCCTTTGGCACGGGAAAGAAAACATTAGTGACTCAAAAGTGGAGTTGGTTAAAAGTTCTGAAAAAGGAGAACGATCCACATAGTGTTAAGGCATTTTAAATGCACGACGAGAGTTCACTTTATACAATACTCCGGATGCACGTCGTTGAACAGATGCTTTCAACCAGTCTCTCTCTCTCTCTCTCTCTCTCTCTCATTCTCTCTCTCATTCTCTCTCTCTCTCTCTCGACCGTACTGCAGTGGCATTGCAACAACTACTGCCTCAATTTCTCCTACAGAGAGTCGCACCCATGCACACTGCGACCACGTGGGACCAATATTTGACGTCAACTTCTCTCTGTATGTTTTGCAACGACTAGTTCCTGCAGAATCCCGAGTCTCCTAACCGAGTTTTATTTGGCATTTTCAAAAGCATGTCAAGCTGCCTGTTTTGATATTAGTATGGATTGCCACGTAATTTCCGTATACTTATATACGTCAGTTGAATTTATAAAGCACTAACCACCACGGGATTTACTACGAGACTTGCAAACTCTGCATGCCACAACAGAAAATAGCTCAGACTGTTGAATGGGCTCAATTTATCACAAGCCGATGGTTGAAATAAAGACTCGTCACGAAGGTTTCCGGCCGAAAAAAGCCAAGGTAGAACCCACATGACGAGATCCTTGCACGAGACAAGCATTCAACAACGAACAGCCTCGGTCTGGGCACCTGGTCGCTCACCTCGAGCAGGTCGCGAAGAAGATGCATTGCGCCGCCGCAGCTGCTGCCCTGCAAGAGGCCGCTGCCGCCGCCGGGGTCTGCACGGCCACGGTCTTGCCTCGCTGCAATGTGAAGGAGAGTGGACAGCAAATTCTTCGCAACCTCTTGCCTAATGGCAACCTGGCCCAGAATCACTCTCAGCGTTGGCACGCTGGTCAGAGCAAGCAGGAAGTGAATGATCTGAAATAAGAAGTGGCTTCATATTTAGTCGGCTTTAAAATGCATAGTTCACACGATGCAATCACGATCTCGGGCACTAAGCTGGCCACAGCCTGAATGTAAAGCCCATGCAAGCGCCTAATACGCTAAGTATGCTCAAGGATGGTTGACTCAACATGGATTTTGGCACCCAGCCTGGCAGTGAGACCATAGCCTAATATGCTGCTGCTTCAAGCACTGCAGCCACTAACTACAAGCCCCCACCAGACCTTTGTAGCACAGGCCTCTTGAAGCATATGCAAACTTCGTTCATCGCACGAATTGTAGTTCAGAATATATTAATAATAATAATAATAATGTACTTAATAAAGCGCCCTCAGAGAACTCAATCTCTTTCTAGGCGCTTTACATTTGCTGCAAAGGGAAATGCAATTGAATGGTAAGTAAAATCATGCTTGAAAAAAAACAAACAAGATGAATAACATGGTTAGGGGTGACATGCACAGGGTCAGCATGCAAATGTGGTTAGTGGCAGCTTGCACAGTGTCAGCACCCATAAGCACGTGAAGGACGAATCACAGGGACCCACTAAATGCTGTCCTAAATAGGTGTGTTTTTAAGTTCCTTTTAAATGTGGTCAGGTCAGGGGATGTTCTGAAACAGGTCGGGAGGGAGTTCCAGGCTGTGGGAGCATACGAACTAAATGCACGGTCTCCAAAGGATTTAAGGTTTGTATGAGGTATTTCTAGACTGTTGGATTCCGAAAAGCGGGTGGTACGATGCTTGGCCTGATGGGGGAGTATGTCAGAGAGATAGGTTGGAGCCATAGAATGAAGGGACCTAAAAGTGAGTGACAAAACCTTGAAGTCGGATGTGTTTCTTGACTGGTAGCCAGTGCAGGTCGGCGAGAAGTGGAGTAATGTGGCAACTGCGCCGCTCACGACAGACAAGCCTAGCTGCAGAGTTTTGCACCAGCTGCAATCGCCTGATCGCACATGCTGGTAGGCCAGTAAGCAGTGAGTTGCAGAAGTCGAGACGAGATGTCACGAATGCATGGACCAACTTGGACGTGGTATCCTTATCTAAACAAGCCCGAATTTTAGCAATATTATGGAGCTGAAAATAGGCAGATTTGACCGTGGAGCTGATATGGTCGTCTAACGAGAGGTCGCTTTGGAATATGACACCTAGATTTCGAGCTGATTCGACAGGAGATATGCTGGCAGAGCCAATTTTGGGAGACAGCCTTTCCAATTTCAACCGTGAAAAGAACCGGACCTAGCACGGAGCCCTGAGGTACTCCATATTTCAGAGGTACTTCAGATGATCTTTGTCCATTCACGTCAATACTCTGGAGTCTCCCACTAAGATAGGATCTGAACCACTGCAGAGCAGTGCCAGTGATGCCCAGGCGAGATGAGAGGCCCTCTAGAAGAACTTTGTGATCGATAGTGTCAAAAGCTGCCGAAAGATCGAGCAAAACAAGCAGAGACACTCTACCCATGTCTGCATTCCTAAGGAGGTCGTTGTATACCCTAAGCAATGCTGACTCTGTGGAGTGATTAGCTCTAAAGCCGGACTGGAACTTACTAGCAAGGTGTAAGGTTTCGATATATGAGTTTAGCTGGTCTGCCACGACCCGTTCCAGTGTCTTTGATAGAAATGGTAGAAGGGAGACTGGGCGGTAGTTGCTCAAGTTCTCTTGGTCTAGTGTTGCTTTCTTGAGGAGAGGCCTGACTAAAGCTTTTTTGAAAGGTGCTGGGACATGACCTGAGGCTAATGACATATCAATGATGTTAGTTATGCATGGCAGCAGCAGATCAATGCAACGTAGGAGCAGGACAGTGGGAATAGGGTTCAGAGGACTTGTTGTCTTCTTTGATTGGGATATGAACTTTAGGACTAGATCACTAGTGACCTGCTTAAATGCAGATATTGAGGTGCAGTCAGGAACAGCATTCTAGTGGGGATGTTGTCATCGCAGGGATGGATTCCCTGATCTTGTCTATCTTCTGCACAAAGAATCGAGAGAAGCGATCGGCTGGATCATCACAAGGATCATCAGGTAAGGAGCTAATCTGGGAACGGTTGAGGAGATGGTTTATTGTCGACATCAGCATTTTTGGATTGTGGATCTGTGATTCAACAATGTTTCTATAAAAGCTAGACTTGGCCTTTGCTAGGATCGATTGGTACGACTTACAGTAGTCGTCATATGCCTGTCGATGGACAGTTAGTCCGGATCTTTTGTATGCTTTTTCAAGCTTTCGTTTAGTAGACCTGGCTAGTTTAATGTCTGTGGTAAACCATACGCCGTCTGGGTGGGGGCGCACAGTGCGCTTTGTCAGAGGTGCAAACTCGTCGAGCGTGTCAGCTAGTGTCGTGTTGTAGCTATCTACCAACGATGACAGATCAGAGGGAGGACTGAGCAGCAGAGTCGAAGCAGATATTCTCGCACGGACAGCATCGATGTCAAGGGTCTTGAGGTTTCGCGATTCACAGGTTCTTTTAGAGGAGGAGGTGGGCACACACTGTAGATTGAATGAGATCTGCATGCGGTCAGATAAGCAGGATTTAGTAATAATTGGTGATGACAAAGTGCAGTTGTATGACAAAATCTGGTCGAGTGTGTGACCCTTGATGTGGGTAGGGCCATGCACATGAGCCAAAAGAGACAATGAGTCAGTCAATGCACGAAATTCGGTGCTGAAAGCGTCAGATAAGTTATCAAAGTGGACGTTGAAATCACCCATAACGAGGAAGGATCGATTTCTTGCACACAGAATCGAAATGAGATCGGAGAAATCTGAGATAAAGGAGGATTTGGTACCTGGTGGGCGATAGACTACTGCCACTACTGTTAGCTTCTTTTCGAATGAGACCAAGACAATTGATTCAAAAGACTGCTTCGAGGGTACTGCAAATGGCTTGAAGTTGAATTTCGAGCGTACGATAATAGCAACTCCACCTCCAGTTTTGATTGATCTAGGGGTGTGAAAGAACAAGAAACCGGATGGAGTAGCGTCTTTAATTGTCGGGCAGTTTATCGATTTCAGCCAGGTTTCAGTTAGGGCGAGCAGGTCGATACCATCTTCAGAAATGAGGTCGCTTATTAACAGAGGTTTATTGCACATTGAGCAAGGATTCCAAAGGCAAGCGTTAGGTCTGCCCGATGGAGTTACAACAGGCCTGATGACCACTAAGTTAGAGATTCAGAGTAGCACTTGAGGGAGAACGCCCTGAGCGGTTCGAGACAATGCTAGGAATACCAAACGAGCGGGTACTCAGCTCGCAGGTTAAAGGTATATGGCTTTATATTACCGTTCTACAATGCACTGCTGTGAGCCTTAGCATGCTAATATAACCAACCATTCGTGGAGCTAAATGCATGAACACGTGGCTTTTCCAAAAAGTGCAATCACGGCTTCAGCAAGTGGCTCGTGGGATTCACACTGCTCTCCCAAGCAGGCAGCAGTGACCTAAAGTGACAACCGACAACTTGACAACGTGAGACGTGACACTTGCCTGCCTGTCAAGACCTTTGGCATGCGAGCGTCATGCAGGTCTCTTTGAGTTTTTAAGATGATGGATTAAACTAAGCGACCAAGATATGCCGGCCAAGAAAGGCAGTGCAGTGCACATTCGAGCCACAGCTTGCTTTATGAGAAAAAATGCTTAGAACGCCTTCCTCACGTGATGCAGATGCCGCATTAGAACTGTTAAAGTGAAGGAGAAAGGTTTCATTCCAATTGCCTGCACAGAATCTGTCAGCATAAAGCAGAGCGCGTGAGCAAGATAGCCGTCACTTCTACCAAGAAAGTTATCCAAGGATGTTCTGGTATTTTGTTTAGCACGGCAAAAGCTTTGAAGAATACGAATTCATTCATAAAGATGCAAGTATTTGAAGCATGCAAAAACTTCTGGTTAAACGAAAGTTGCAGTTTTTTTTAAACCATCTTAAGGTTGACTGGCTTGATACTGAAACAGAAGTCAATTAACTTCGTCGATCGAACAGAAGAATGGCTCGTAAGCATCAAGAACAGATAGCGCACTCTGAGCTTTGGCAGTCTGGTCTTTCACTCCACACAAAAAGAGGATTAGTTCACAAATGTCACGCTAATTTAGTGCATTGAATCTGGTGCGGCACAGCCTATGTGCATACCAATGAAACACCTTCCTTTTGGGGGCAGCTATATTAAACAAAATATTAGACATAGCTTCGCAATGTCCAGCGTCCAAACCTAATAAATAAATAAATAAAATAAATCCTAGCTGATGAAACAGCCTCTTTTTGTATAGCGACAGAAGAGCCTTTACGGCTATCACCACCGCTTGCAGTGGCGATAAAGGATCGCCCACCGCAGGAATCGAACCCACGACCTCGGGACCGAGGTCTTGAAAGCAACCGTCTTACCTAGTGTGCCATCACGGCTAACCTAATGCATTAACCTGCCAGTCTCCAAATACCCACTAATCTTTACAGTGATTGCACGGTCTCCTCCCCCCAGTCAGTTACAGCCAGAGCACAAATGGCCTTTTTTTACGATCACCTCTTGCCTCTAGTGGTGGTGCACTCCTACACTCGTACCTGTGTGCAAGGGTTTGTACAGTGGATGAAGAGCGAGAGAGCATTCCACATTCAGTATCCATCACACTCATGGTAGAACCAAACGAGTCTCGTGCGACCAGAACCACAGCTCATTGCACAATGTACAGCACCGGCTCATAAGAAATCCTCACTTGGTGGCTGGGCGTTTCAATGAGCTCTGGCCACGTTCGCTAAACATGTGCTTTTCGAATGAAGGGCATTACAAAAACATTGCTCGTCTAGACTTCTGCGACTCACTGCTTACTGGCCTACCAGCATGTGCGATCAGGCGATTGCAGCTGGTGCAAAACTCCGCAGCTAGGCTTGTCTGTCGTGAGCGGCGCAGTTGCCACATTACTCCACTTCTCGCCGACCTGCACTGGCTACCAGTCAAGAAACACATCCGACTTCAAGGTTTTGTCGCTCACTTTTAGGTCACTTCATTCTATGGCTCCAGCCTATCTCTCCGACATACTCCCCCATCAGGCCAAGCATCGTACCACCCGCTTTTCGGAATCCAACAGTCTACAAATACCTCGTACAAACCTCAAATCCTTTGGAGACCGTGCATTTAGTTCGTATGCTCCCAAAGCCTGGAACTCCCTCCCGACCTGCGTCAGAACATCCCATGACCTGACCACATTTAAAAGGAACTTAAAAACACACCTATTTAGGACAGCATTTAGTGGGTCCCTGTGATTCGTCCTTCACGTGCTTATGGGTGCTGACACTGTGCATGCTGCCACTAACCACATTTGCATGCTGACCCTGTGCATGTCACCCCTAACCATGTTATTCATCTTGTTTGTTTTTCAAGCATGATTTTGCTTACCATTCAATTGCATTTCCCTTTGCAGCAAATGTAAAGCGCCTAGAAAGAGATTGAGTTCTCTGAGGGCGCTTTATCAAGTATATTCTTATTATTATTACTAGGTTATTACTAAATATGGCCACTAAGCTGGTTTTCTTTAACTCAAAAAAAATTCAGCCATTTTATGCTAAAGCACGAGCAGTGACTCCCATCGAGCAGATTAATCGTGATGCAATTCTACCTCTGGCCCACAAGGCGGGCCACGATTCTGCTCCAGCATACCTAGCCGAATTAATACCGAGCAGCATCAGCATCTTGTATCCGACAGGACCTCACAGGGCAATCAGTTGGCTGATCCTTTCATTTGCGTAAAAAAAGACCGGCTGCAGCAGATGGTTCTTGCCTCTCGCTACCCCACGAAACTCACTTCTACGATCTTCTTGCATCGATGATATCCTCTCTGCTGCTGTAAATTAAAAAAACTTGCTTTTCAACTGCTCTTATATCTACTTTCCTGATACTTCTACCGTGCTTCTAATTCTGCTGCGCTTTTCTCTTTCTCCCGCGTCGCGTGAGCTGAAGGCTGAAGGAGAAGAGAGCTGAGCTGAAGGCCGATGGCCGATGATTGCATGCCGGATGCAGCAAAAGCCTTGAATGCCATATAGAAAATTCTGTAGCAAATCTAACATTCAATTCCCATGGCTTCATGCCATTACAAGCAGACACACTCACAAGCACACTCACAAGCACACTCACAAGCACACTCACAAGCACACTCACAAGCACACACACACACACACACACACACACACACACACACACACACACACACACACACACACACACACACACACACAGGGACACGACTGTGCGCACAACACACATGCACAGCGCATCCATATACTGATAAGGGCATACATTCAGATAGTCTACATCCGAACTAGAGAAACCAGAAGGAGAGGTTCAATAGCAGCTTCTGAAAGCCTCAAAAGGAAGTGTGTACATATCCAGAGAGTTCGCAGCACATTCTCTAGGCAATAACCTTTCACTTAGCATTACCTGGATTGCCATCCAAGATTCGCAGGAGGCCAGAAGTTTAAACAGCTGGAGTAGAAACGGTGCCAGGTTTTCATAGCTACAAATCATCAAAAGGTTGTCAGTAAGAAGCATACGGAATTTCGCTTCACTGAATTGCAGACTGCCTGGGATGATTAGCGTCAGGACAGCGATAAATTGTGGCAAGAAGCGCACCTGCCGAGGAAGCTTTGTATACGCTCGTGATTGAGCAGATCTTGCATCAGATCGACACAGCTCGACAAGGCAAGCTCCGAGCTGCCTTTGACTACCACGTTGAAAATGAGCTGCATGGTCTGACTCAAGTTCTTTGCATGAAACAGCTGAGAGGAAATTAGGACACACAAATATGAACAACTTGGGCACATCGAATTGCATCGAAATGCCAAGTAAAAGTGATGGCAGCAGCACGAGGAAGAGGATGATAATAATAATAATAATAATAACAACAATAATAATAATAATAACAATGCACTTGATAAAGCGCCCTCAGAGAACTCAATCTCTTTCTAGGCGCTTTACATTTGCTGCAAGGGGATGATAATGCAAAGCACGACTTTCACAGAACGAGCGGCACTAGAGATGGCGCACGATCTGACACGGATCGCTCACAAAAGCAGAAACCACATGCTCTGAGCAAGCCAATCGCCTCACTGCACTAACTCGCAGCAGCCGAACATATTTGTGTCATCAAGCTTCGAAGCGTTGGCCTCTCATCCTGCATTCACTGATGACATATGCGATGCAAACCAGGCAAGGAAAAATGAAGTTTAATCCACATTACCTTAGATTAAAACAGACCAGTCTGTGCCATGTTTTTATCACACTACCAACTTAGAGCTTACAGGGCTGACAAAAATGAAGCAGGTACGTCGACAACTCAAGAACAATTCTACATTTACTGTGTGGATTTCAAAAGGTTATAGCAATTAGAGCTATGTGATACTTCCGAAGCGTGATATCTAAGAAAGTAGCTAAATCACCAGGGCAAGCATGACATAATCCAGCAAGAAATCTGACACAATAAAATTGAGAGTGTATGAATAACAAACACTCACCAGTTTACCAAGGTCATCTTCCATACCAAGGTTTGCAATGACAGCAAGTGTGAAAACTATGATATTCTGGTCCTTGTGAGAAAGATTGGGCACCAGAGCTTTACCCAAGGCCTTGGCACAGCCGAGGGCACGTAGCTGCATTTGTGTTCCTAGTCTGTCATGACGACAAAGGTTAGCTAGGACGCCGATGCTCGACCTCAACATATCAGTGTCTTTGGTGACTTCACTACAAAATTGAACGTGTGCAAGCAGCAAGGGGTAGCAGAAGCATTGTAAAGTAAGGCGCTCTCCAGTCTTTGTCGCGTTTTTTGATGAAAGAGCATAGCAACAGGACGAGCATAGCAACGCCTCGCAATCTTCTAAATTAGATCGGGTCAATAAACAATAATGGTGCACACATTTAACGACAAGGCAACAGTATCTGTCTCTCGCTCTAGATGCAACAAGCTACTGAAAGTAATTTACAGTCTAACCATAATAATGAAGCAAGTGCTTGGCAATTCTGAGTTCAAACAATCGATCTTGGCACATAACTCTGTGAATATAATTATGTGCCTCCCTCCGTCTCTCTCTCAATCGCTAGAACTGCAAGAACTACCCCGCTTAGCATAGCTCACTGAATTCCGTCCGAGCTTATACATGGTCCAACCATGTATGCACACAGCTTGGGATTGCAGCATGCATACCCCTTGGCATCAGTTACCTTGATTTACAAGACACCTAGCGGCTCGGAGGTTCTGGCTGATTTAGTCGCTGCAGCCGTCTTCTTAACCACTGGCAAATCACCCGACAGCAAGTTTTCAATGAAAATAGTAGAAAAGTATGCCAAGGCAGTAGGATTTTCCTGTGATTTCCGGCAGTTAATTGATTACAATTTCAGCTCTCCTGTTCTGGCTCACGTTCCTAGTTTTTTTTTTTTACCAAGACTCGTAGAGAGTGACCCGTGTTACTGTAATTGGTGTAAGAGTCGACGAGCCAGGTGCCATTTGCACATCCATGCAGAACTGATGCCCGGCTGCTATATCGAATCAAGGAAGGCGTGCTAGAGAAATGTAACGCAAGCAGAGTACTCGCAAAGACAGCGTTAGCAGTAAGGTGGCAACTGATTAAACAAACAAACATTCCAATCTACTCACATCGACCTGAGAAGAAATAGCATTAAGTCTTGTAAACACGGATCACGCGTCATTTTCCTGTTGTTCGTAAGCAAGCGCAATGTCTCGAGCACCTGAAGATGAAGAAGGCGAGGTGGCTCCATGATGTACACGATGATGCCGCGCAGTACAACAGCAATGTGCACGCTCCATTAGCGAATGCGGAACAGCAGCAGTACTCACATCGACAGGCACGGCTTCACCGGAGCCAGAGGCAAGTTAGACTACTAATTATAATTCGTTTTTATAATGCCCTAAGAGAACCTAGTCTCTATTCAGGCGCTTCACACATGCCACGGGGCTCGAGCCTTGGCCATTAAACACAATCACATTGACCTTGACGTTCGAGGCGAGCACCTTAATCACTGGGCCGAGCCAGCGCACAGCTAGTTAAGCTTCAAAGGCGAGCTTGGTCGGCGAGCGATGCACTACATCTGACAAGCAATTGTAGAAGATTTGCTTCGAGCCCCCCAGGCTACACTATGAGCTATCCCAAGTTGGCAGAAACCGAGAGCAGCCACCGTATTTTTTTCGAGGGACACTTTAAAGCAGGTCATCGTGGCACTTGTTATCCGGCAAAAAACTGGAGGACGTCTCCTGCCCAGATGCCTTCTTCATGCTGGCATGTGCGATTGGGTGGCCTCTTTGACTGACTGCTCGACTACTAACATTTTCACCCAGACTTGATCGAATACCTGCATGCAGCCCCAGCTGCTACACTCACTTCAGTGCTTACAGCCCACGTGAGACAGGCAAGGTCAAGTGCAAGGTAACCATGGACAGGAGGGGGGGGGGGGCTTGCACAGCAGCTTCCCCAATAAATCAATGTATTCTATCTAGCATGCATTTTTGCTGCGATGCTGGCTCACTGACAGAGCCTACATCGATAATTACTTTATAAACTCCAACCGATGTCTTTCACAAGTCAAATACTTGGCCACTGCTTGTAGCACTGCATGAAAGCACAAATAATGTATATTGTTACGTAAATGCCTTATCTTTGACAATAATTTTGAGGCAATATTTTTACATTTCAGCATTGTACACTGCTCATTTGTCTGGTGCGATAATATAATTTTATCAAGAGATACAGAAAGATAGAGAGAGAGAGAGAGAGAGAGAGAGAGAGAGAGAGAGAGAGAGAGAGAGAGAGAGGGACAGAGACAGAAAGGGAGACATCGAGAGAGACAAAGACAGAAGGACAGAGAGACAATGAAAGAGAGAGAAGAGAGAGAGGGAGAAGAGAGAGAGAGAGAAGAGAGAGAGAGAGAGAGAGAGAGAGAGAGAGAGAGAGAGAGAGAGAGAGAGAGAGAGAGAAGGGAAGTGAGGCTGTGTGAATGCATTAGTGTGTGCAAGCCGGATCGAATGCTGTGAATCGCTTGAGCTGGCTGCACGCAAATGTGTCCGTGTGCATAGAGATGTTGACAATCATACAATGCATACACTGAGACCCCGGCAATATGACAATAAACTAGGCATTCCAAGGTGGATTTTTCGACAACTCTCTTCTCTTACGCAAAGCCTGCCACCGGCCTACGGTACAGCTTAGCCGTCGAGATGGCCAAACTACAGCAGCAGCTTCAGGTGTGCAAATTCAGCCTGCAGAAGGCTGCATTGACAGTGGCAGTGAGACCAGCACGAACGTTCATAGAACTGCATGGCGTTTGAATCAGAGAACGGATTTCAAATATAAATAAGTAATATAATTCACTTATATAGTGCTCCAAGAGTACTTAATCTCTATTCAGGCGCTTCACATGTGCCACGGGACTCGAGCCCACGACCTCGGCCAGACCGTGGTCAGGGCGAGCACCTTTAGCCACTGGGTCAAACCAGCTCGGCAATTTTAAACGTTTGCTTGCCGCCTGGCTGTGAAGGCTTGTCATACTTACAAACGGCCATCTCAGAAAGACCGGGCCACTTGACCTTATCAGCTGGCCGCTATTATGGGAGGCGTTGGCACTGCTGCCACGGCCGTCATTACATCAGCCTGCTCCATCTACTGGCTTTACACTATGACTGCCTGGTGCTGGTCAGGGTGCTGGCCCTCCCCTCTCCACCTACATATGAGCCCACCCCTCCCTCTGCATGCAGCCCTCTGACCTTTCACCTCTTCTTCATTCTTGGTTCCCCTTCATCTTCAGCGTCGTCAGGTCTAGTGCTCGCGGCAATCTCTCCCCGGCGTTTAAAAAAACAAGCAAGCAAACAAACAAATAAAGCATCGCGGTCTCTCACAGGCGCTTCCGGCCAAGCTTAGCTGCTGCCTAATCGCAAAGGTAAGCAAGTGGTCAGATGCCGCCGAGGCCAAAGGCCAAAGCGTCCGGATGTATCCGGATGAGCGTGCTAGGCCACGTCCGAGCGTTTGAGGTCTGCCGTATCCCTCTCCTAGTGAACGGCTTGCGCCAGCAGTGGCCGCCGTAAATTGCCTGCCGTGCCATATCGCCCCACCGGCGCCGGGTGCCCTTCCTGTCCAGCTGCTCGGCGCTCGACCTACTTGCCGTGAGGCTTCTTAGCTCAGCTGCAGTCCTGCACGCACGCAAGCACACAGATCGCCTCGACACAGGACGTCGAGCCTCGGCGGCTCCGAGCCTGCTGGTCGGCCCACTAGTAGGGCCGGCGCCGAGGAGAGGAGCATTGGGGAGGAGGGGTAGAACGACACGGTAATGCCCAAGCAAAGATGGATCAGATACTTGTGCCAGGGAGCGCTCGCTCGATGCACTTCTGGCCACGACCCGCTGCAGCGGGGAGGATGGGAGAGATAAAAGCGCATCTTGCAAGAGATAATCAAAGGTCCAGCTACAGCTGGTGAGAGACTCCGAGATATTCCTCAGTCATCAAGTATAGAAATGAAAGATGACAGAAAGGTAGGCCTCATCGGCTGCATAGGAAAAAGAAGGAGGTTGCCAGTGGTTGTGCCCCGAGTGTTGAACAGAGACAACCTGACGATCTTATGCAGCCAGGGCGGGTGCCATGCCGTAACCCATGATCGCCATGCCGAGCAAGGCAAGGCCGGAGCTGCAAAAGAACCAGCCGGCGTCCGAACAAAGGACGTCGGCGGCGACTCACTCTGTGCGCAACGCTGCTGGAATCGCACGCTCCTTCTGTAAGAGTCTGTGCGAGGACGTGCACAACATCGCCATTCCGCTGCATCACGTGAAGCGTTTGCTGGCTTTGAGCTGCAAAGAAGAAGAAAAGATTGAAGAGTTCGAAGATTGACACCGAGGCTGCCTGCGGCAATGAGCTCTGATTTTGGACAGCGGCTTGCAGCTCTGCGATTGCTGCTGCACAAACCGGCGTCAGGCAACGAATTTGCGAGGACAAGCCAGACGGTTGCAATGCAGCAGAAGCAGCAGCAGCAGCAGCAGCCATCGCCGATGCCGTTTAGATGCACTAGCTCTCGCGGGAAAGGCAGACGACTCGCCGAGACCACTAGCAGGGCTGACCGACCGACAAGTTTGCCGCTGGCGTGCGAGAATGCTGGGAGGCTCGACTAGTGGGCGGCAGGCCGGCCGGGCGTACTGGCAGGCAGCGGGTTCGAAGCGCCCGCTCAAACGCCATGCTCGGCAACGGCCCACTCAATGCCGCCGTGCCTTCTGCCGGAAAGCCAAAGAAGGGCAGAGGTAAAACTTGTGTAGAACTGGTCCCTGTCACATCCCTGCCTTGCAAGGGTAGGCTGTCGAGACGATCAAATGGCCAAGAATGCGAGAACAAATAGTTCGCTGGACGGAAGTTGGACAGCAGTGATTGAGAAACAAGCTTTAGCAAAGGCATCACACTGACTGCCTTCGAACAAAAACACGCTAGAAGCACAAGTTTACCCCTCGTTCCTAGCAATGAGTGAAGGTCCCGGGAATCTGCGCAGCCTGCTTGCAGCACTCGCTGTCCCTCCCTCCACCCAGGATCAGAAGAGCGCCGGCCGGAATTCGTAAAAGCCGCCTAAGCCTAAAAGGCAGCAGACGCCTACGAAAAGAAGAAAGAAAAAGAAACTTGCTAATTTAACAGCCTCTTTTTTATAGCAGCAGAAGAGCCTTCGCGGCTATCACCACCGCTTGCAGTGGACAAAAAAGATGGCGCACTACAGGACTCGAACGTACGACCCAAAGGTCCTCAAGTGCACCACGAAAAGAGTGGCGGCGTGCTGCACACGGCTGCTAGGCAACGAATTAGTAGCTTCGGCCAGACTCAGCCGAGGCGGTATCTGAAATAGGAGAGCCTCCGTGAAGCCACGCTCGTCGTTAGCGGTCTACCGAGCGTCAGGCGGTGGCGCACAGTACAAGTAGGCCGCTGACGTCTCAGAGTCTCACCCATCAGGCTGAGGAGCAGCACGGCAGAGTGCCGCGCAGCCGCGCTGTCCGGCTTTCTTCGTCTGAGCAGAGCGAGCAGCACCGCTACGCATTCCTCGCAGAGTTGCTGCTGCTGTTGAGCGCTGCGCCCGACGGAGGAGTCGGCGCCGTCACCCGACAGCAGCCCACCACTGCCACTGCGCTCTCCAACTCCGCTGCCCAGTGCATCGCACAGTTCCTGGGCAAGAGAGAAAACAGCGCAGACCGAGATAAAGTGACCGTGACTCTCAGCGTGACGCTCCTGACCATCGAGACCGTCGCCACGGTCACGGTGGTCAGGTGACGCTCAGCGAAGCTCATGCAGCCGGCGAGCGAGTCCAAGCGATCGGTGAGCTTGGCGAGCGCTCGTCAAAATCATGCGACTCGACAAAAAGGGCACGCAGACAAATGATTGCCATTAAGTCCGACTGACGGCGATGACATTTGTACATGCATCGCTTTTTTAATGCAGGACCCAAAGCTGCGTAAGAAAAATAAAATAAAAATTAGCTTGCATAACCTCACACATGCTACGACGGTCACACAAGTTCTGCAAACAATTCAAGACATCGATAACATTATATAACTTAACAAAACCTATACAGAAATTCCTTTTAAAAGGACCAGCCCTGCTGACAAGATCACGAAAGTGGAAAGAAGTGGATTCAAGTCAGGCTCATAAGTCTGAGTTCATGCATTGCAACAAGCACAGTCTGAACCACCGACTTGTGTGTGGACATGCCCCTTAGCTGGGACTTATGGGAAAGGCTTGAAACTGGTGGTGGTTCTGTGAACGACCTCTACCGAATTCGGTGTTGCTGTGCATTGTTTGCTGGTACTCCAGTTGTACTGCAGAGTTACGTGCGTGCGTGCATGCATTCGTGCGTGTGTGTGTGTGTGTGTGTGTGTGTGCGCGTGTGCGCAGGCCCCAGTGAAGAGCGGGATCACTCAGCGTAATAATCTTCAGTTAATACGAGCGTTCTCCTTCAGATTAAGGGTGCAATCACAGCGTGATACCCTTCGGCTGGCTGAGTATCAGTATAGCCATCCCAGCACTTCTTGTGTCTAGAGTGACGCACAATTGTAAAAATGCAGATGGAAAATATAGGTCTGAACTGGGCCTGGCGTTTCATAGGTGGAGCTGCCACAAAATTGACCATTTGGATACACTTGAACTTTAATTGTTTGTTGCTTAATAGGTACTAGCCCTGCTGCATGCTGACATTTCATGCTTCCTTTATAGTATGTAAAGAGCTTACAAATAGATTAGGTTCTCTGAGGGTGCTAAACGAAGTGTTATTATTATTCTTATTATTATTATTTCAGCTTTCTGCATAGGGATAATAATATTAATATTAATACACTTGATAAAGCGCCCTCAGAGAACTTAATCTCTTTCTAGGCGCTTTACATTTGCTGCAAAGGGAAATGCAATTAAATGGTAAGTAAAATCATGCTTGAAAAAACAAACGAAATGAATAATATGGTTAGGGGTGACATGCACAGGGTCAGCATGCAAATGTCGTTAGTGGCAGCATGCACAGTGTCAGCACGCATAAGCACATGAAGGACGAATCACAGGGACCCACTGAATGCGCTCCTAAATAGGTGTGTTTTTAGGTTCCTTTTAAATGTGGTCAGGTCAGGGGATTTTCTGACGCAAGTCGGGAGGGAGTTCCAGGCTTTGGGAGCATACGAACTAAATGCACGGTCTCCAAAGGATTTGAGGTTTGTACGAGGTATTTCTAGACTGTTGGATTCCGAAAAGCGGGTGGTACGATGCTTGGCCTGATGGGGGAGTATGTCGGAGAGATAGGTTGGAGCCATAGAATGAAGGGACCTAAAAGTGAGCGACAAAACCTTGAAGTCAATCCGTTGCTTGACTGGTAGCCAGTGCAGGTCGGCGAGAAGTGGAGTAATGTGGCAACTGCGCCGCTCACGACAGACAAGCCTAGCTGCGGAGTTTTGCACCAGCTGCAATCGCCTGATCGCACATGCTGATAGGCCAGTAAGCAGTGAGTTGCAGAAGTCGAGACGGGATGTCACGAATACATGGACCAACTTGGACGTGGTATCCTTATCTAAACAAACCCGAATTTTAGCAATTTTATGAAGCTGAAAATAGGCGGATTTGACTGTGGAGCTGATATGGTCGTCTAACGAGAGGTCGCTTTGGAATATGACACCTAGATTTCGAGCTGATGCAACAGGAGATATGCTGGCAGAGCCAATTTTGAGAGTCAGCCTTTCCAATCTCTGAATCACACTGGGTTTTACAGAATGATTGCAGCTCTGGGTAAGAAATGTCCAGAGGTAGGAGCAGACACCGTCTCAGAGATCACGATTATACTCATAGCATTTCACCCAACACTACTTTGACAACCGTCAGCCATCTGGGATAACCGTCAGACTTAAGATATCCTCTGTTCCAACGATATTTTCTTTTCCTGTGCAAATGAAAAAACGAAGATATGTACACTAGACTTAAGAAAACCGAATTGCACGGGCACAGCAATATATCCAAGAAGTATTCCGGCGGTAAGTTTGTTATCATTTCGAGAACTCCACAGCTCCTAAGGGCAAGGCATCCCTAGACAGGCAAACTACGGCAGCAGCAGCAGAAGCAGCAGAAGCAGCTGCTAGAAGCAGCTGCTAGAAGCAGCAGCTAGAAGCAGAGCCATCCCCGGGCTTCAGTATGCAAAAAAAGTGAGCGAGGTTATGCGCGAAAACTGAAAAGGCAGGGAAAGTTTTGCAAGGCAACATATAAGTTTTGCCGATGAAGCTTTGCTTACAACAGCTGCACAGTAGGCGTCTATAAAGTAAAGTCGACCATCTGCTCACGGCTTCTTACTCAATTGTGAATTGAAAATCTCGTCTCACAGACACGAATTTCAGTGGTGCTTCACCGGAGGCGATGATCGCCTAAGCTATCTGCTAAGCTATGCGAGGACCGTCGGGAACCGTTCTTCTCGGCAACTGGACCAAAGGGCGAATTTAATATCTCGACTGCCAAGGAATTCATGCCTTAATATAAGCATCTGCTCACACGGCACAGCATACAAGCGACAGGCAGCCCTACACCACAAGGAGAGGCACACCGGCTACATGTGGGTTCTTTTTGTTGCTGACATTAAGCGACCGGCGGGCAACGGTGAAGAGATCAATACCGAATGCAAGTACGGAACGGTCGAAAGCTTGCAGAGCTCAGGTGATCACGAGCTGGACGACAGAAGAATGGCAGAAAACAAGCAAGCACTGGTATATACCGCTACGGCGATGCAGTGAGAATGGCGACGCCTCGAACGAACTGCAAGCACTGCGTGTCACCGCGTGTCGTGGCTAACTCGGAAAGTGCGCACACTTGTCGTTGCACTGAAGTGCGGAGGCAGGCCATCAGTGTAGCATTCGGGAAGCTGCAGCTTCCGGCGTGCAATGGCACCGAACCCGCTACCAGCAGTTGGCTGAGGCAACCAGGAGGGGCATGATTGTCACACTTGAGTTCACAAGCTCATCATGCTCATCATCTCGACATCAGATAGATAGCCCTGCTGTTCAATGTCGCCGATGAGCATGTTTTCAAAAGCCTCCCCTCTCAACACGTTGGATAGTACGGTTGAAAATGATCACGTTAAGTTATTGATTAAAAGCGTGGCGCTAGGCACTGCGAAGATTCGCAGCCGGGTCACCTAGGAAATAAGACAGCGAACCAGCAATGGGAGTCCAAGTCTGCAAGGGACTATCCAAGATCGTTCTGTTTAAACAGCAGTGGCAGTGCTGAACTTGCAATCTGAAATGCATTCATCTAGAGACAGTACATACATCATATGGAGAAACACTAATGTTTATTGACATGCGTGAACATACTATTGGGCTTCTTGCCTACGAGCTTACAGGTGCTTATTAATGCGTACAAGTATGGGTACACAGTTTTTTTCTTCTGACGACAGCAAGCAGAAAACTTACGGTATTCGTATGCCAAACGCTAAGCAGTACATCGTTGTATGCATTTCGGGTAACAGTAAAGGCAGCAAATGCTGGCGATACACCCGACGACGACGAGGCTCAGCTTTTCCCCAACAGGGCGCTCGGCGCAAATGCACAAGAAAGCGACGGACATTAGGAGACCGAGTTTTGAACATGTAAGAATTCAGCTCATACCATGAAATAGATCTGACTCCGACGCTTACAAAATACGGGACATCAGCACGTTTTGGGGAATACTGCGTGTTGCTCAAGCGACAATTGACGACGAGTATGCTGGCCGCTTTCTGGCCTCACTCTCACACTATCGCTTAATTAGGCTCCAAATAGCAGCACCTAGGAAAAGCTGACTGAATCTTATGCACAAGAGCAAGTTCTATTTACCACACCATTTAATAGCTTAGTGAGTTCCCAGATTTGAGAGCACTCGAACAAGAAGACACTCTCAAAAGGACTTGAGGTTTCTATGAGATTTATCCAAGCAACTCGAGTCACAAGAGTGAGGGTGGTACAATGCAAAGCTTGATTAGAAAGTATCTCCAATCGGGAGGCAACAGGAAAAGAGAATGGAGGGACCTAAAAGTGAGTGTCTGAACCTTGATGTCAATATGCTGCTTGGTGGCGAGCCGTGCAAGTCGGTGAGAAGTGATGTGATGTATCAGTTGAGAAGTTTAAGACAGACAAGCCTTGCTGAAGAGTTTTGCACAATAGTAAGCACCTAATTGCACGGGCAGAAGGCCTGCAAGTAGTGAATTACAGAAGTCTCTGGACGGATGTCACAAATGCATGGACCAGCTTGGCCAATGTATAATTATCTAAGCAAGCCCGAATGTATGCTAGGCATGTTACAAAGCTGAAAGCAGGCAAGACGTAGGTGTGAAGCTCACGAGGTCATTTCGTGAAAGATCACTTTGAAAGAAGGCAATCAGATTGCATACAGATGCTTACAGAGGACATGCTGGCCGAGCCTAGTTGGAGGGTAAAAGTTTCTAATTTCTGATTAGCGCCAGGCTTGCGCATAACTGCTGGTAAGTTTGTTTTATCGTCATTCACTTTAAGAAATCATTTTGCAATCCAAGTACCAACGACAACAACACTTGCTTCAAGCGAGTTGAGAGAGTTTGATGTACAAGACGGCAGGGAGAGATCAAAGCAAAGGTACACCTGGGTGCATGTACCGTATGCATAAAAACAAAAGCCTAGCTTGTGACTGACAATTATATCGGCAGGAGGAAGAGTATACATTGAGTAAAAGAATGTAGACCTGGAACAGATCCCTGGGGTACCCCATACTTTAAGGCTCACATGATGACCGTTGACATCTACTCTCTAAAAACTCTCAACGAGATAGATCCTATAATATTGCAGTGCAGAGCCAGTGATGCTCAAGGTCATATTAAAGTCGCAGTAGTGCCAAATCTGTGGAGTCATTAGCTCCAACACCTGACTATAAGTGGCCTGCTAAGTGAGAGGTTTAGCATACATGAGCTTAGGTGGTCGACCACTAATTTTTCCAGTGCCTTGGGCAGGAGCTCGCATTAGCAGGAGCTCGCATTAAGCGGCAACATTTTTAGAGGCCATCAGGTAGCGATTCAACCTTTCCTGGTCCATAAGAATCGGGTGCTTGAAAAGCAAGTAGAAACGGGTGAAAGGCCAGGCTCGGCTTTTCACCCGAATCCGTAACCCACAGCAAGTCGGCTTGCCCAGGCAGGCACTTGAGTTGCTTTTACTCCTTTACTTCTTACTTTTGCAGTAATCAGACTAGTGTGAAGGAGACCGTGCCATGGCTGTGAATGAAAGATTAAAGAGATAAAGAAACAAAATCAAACCACGGCTTAATCCTCTGCCACAGCATCGCTGGCAACGCCGAGCAATCAGAATTCTAACCTTTCGCGATATGCGAGGCCTTTGCTGCATTTCCGGTCTCTAGGTTTGTCGCGAAATGAGAGTATTCGAGTAAGCCCCGTGCAATTAGAGCAGGCTATTCGATGGTCAGCGAGAGTAGGTCGGTAATCATTGCGAAGATACGGTAGTCACTCGTGAAAAATTTGGTACCTCGATGACTAAAAAGCCCAGGTAGTCAAACAAAAATCACAGCCTTGCACTGGATTCACATTGCGCAATTCACCTGCAAGACAATCTACGACATTCACCGCCAAGTCAACTTCCTTTGACGCGATCTTCATTTCGACAGAGCAACTTACCTGCATACTTTTAAGTAAGGCTTTCTGGTCGGATTCTTCTTCGGATCCTTGATACTGATGTGAAGCGACGACAACGTTCTTCAGCAACATGTGGAAGTCCATTTTATCAGCTGCTTTCGAGTCGAAACACGGGGGTCGAGGGGGGTACGCAGCGATGTTCTGCACGGTCCGCGTCCACGGTGCTTGCGGAGTAATCCCAACTGCTTACTATTTCGCTAAGTGCAATAGAGGTGCGACACCGGTAGTTTCGCCGAAGATCACTTCGGCATATACACGCACTGAACTCAGTCTGACACGGATTTCGTATAGCGCTAGTGCACAGAGAGTAACCAGCAACGAACAACTCAGGGAACGGAAGCTGCGGTAACAACTTCCGTTGCCGTCCTATCTGAATGTACTTCCTGTTGAAGTTGTGGTCTCATGGATGCTAAATTATTTTCACCCAAATGCTTTGGTCTGGCGACTAATTCATAAGCAGCTACGCTAATAGAGTTTACGTTCGAATGAGCGCCTGGGAGTTATGCGAATATGTCTAGACGTCGCGATAAGTGCGCCCTTGAGCCCTGCTTCGGCTGCTTAATCTTCTCATTCACACAATTAATTCATGAATTTCACTGCTAGCTTCTTTATGTCGAAAAATACTGAAGCGAGAAAGGCTAAACGTATCAGAGAGTAAGTCACATTTGAATCAACCGCCATAAATAACCATGTCTCGTTCTGGCGCTGACCCTCTTTCCGGTTCCGGACCGTAGTTCGCGTCGCGTTAGAAGTCGAGGGAGGTCGCGAGAGGTGCTCGAACGTAATAGGTGGTGTTCATAGATTCTCAATGGTGGCGGTGGTGCTCCGAAGTGTAATAATAAAATTCTACCCGGTTTATTAGGTAGTTTTTTACTCTATACAATCTTAATACGAACAGCCTTAGCCCTCCGACTGTTTTCCTGTAGAGTGGCTCGGCTGCCTAAGGAATGGAGTTGTTTTCCCTGGCCGGGATTCGGCGTCCGAGCGAATTATGCTATTTGGATTTAAGTGAAGTGCACTTTAGAGGCCTGAAAATCAGCATTATGCTCGCTGCATTGCTGCGTCGCGGTGGCGGGTTGGGTAACGACGTTGTGGGTGCCTCAGCGAGATCATAAACCTGGATACAATAATAAAAAATATACATTTGTAAAGCGCTGTCAGAGAACTCAATCTTTTTGTAGGTACTCAACATATGCTGTAAAGGAAGCTTGATCGAATGGTTAGTGGTAGCGTGCTCAATGACAACAGCCGTAGCATAGTGGTGACATGCACAGGGGTAAGCGTGCGAATATGTTTAGTAGCAGCATGCACGAAGTCAGCACGCATGAGCACATGAAGGAAAAATCACATGGACCCACTAAATGCTGTGATAAGTAGATGCTCTTTTAGCTGCCTTTTAAATGTGGTCAAGTCAGTAGGTGACGTGTTGCAAGTCGGAAGCAAGTTCCAGGCTTTGGGAGCATACGAACTCAATGCACGGTCTCCAAAGGATTTGAGGTTTGTACGAGGTATAGATTAACAGTTGAATTCCGAAAAGCGGGTGGTACGATGCTTGGCCTGGTGTGGGAGTAGATCCGATAGATAGAATGGAGCCAAAGAATGAAGGGATCTAAAAGTGAGCGACAAAACCTTGAAGTCGGATGTGTTTCTTGACTGGGAGCCAGCGCTTGCTTGTCTACCGGCCTGTGCAACCAGGCGCTTACACCTGGTGCAAAACTCTGCAGCTAGGCTGGTCTGTCGTGAGCGTCGCAGTTGCCACATCCCACCACTTCTCGCCGACCTGTACTGGTTTCCAGTCAAGCAACGGATTGACTTCAAGGTTTTGTCGCTCACTTTTAGGTCCATTCATTCTTTGGCTCCAGCCTACCTATCAGATCTACTCTTCCACCAGGCCAAGCATCGTACCACCCGCTTTTCGGAATCTAACTATTTACAAATACCTCGTACAAGCCTCAAATCCTGTGGAGACCGTGCATTTAGTTCATATGCTCCCAAAGCCTGGAACTCACTCCCGACTTGCGTCAAAACATCCCCTGACTTGACCACATTAAAAAGAATAAAAAAAACGCACCTATTTAGGAGAGCATTCAGTGGGTCCCTGTGATTCGTCCTTCAGGAGCTTATGCATGCTGACACTGTGCATGCTGCCACAAACCGCACTTGCATGCTGACCCTGTGCATGTCACCCCTAACCATGTTTTTCATCTTGTCTATCAAGCATGATACCACTCACCATTCGATCGCGTTTCCTTTGCAGAAAATGTAAAGCACCTAGAAAGAGATTGAGGTCTCTGAGGGCACTTTATCAAGTGTATTATTGCTATTATTATTAAGCGCCTCATTGCACACGCCAGTAGACCAGCAAGCAGTGAGTTACAAAAGTCGAGACGGGATGTCACAAAATGCATGAGCCAATTTAGATTTGGTAATGTATCTACGTCTGTAACTCCACAAAGTCATAAAGACCACGTGGGTGTTACGAAGGAAAGTTTTGTATAGCGCTCATATCCTAAGCGGCTTTCAGTACGAATTCGGTAGCCAGCAGACTTCGTGTCACGCAACAAAGAGAAAGTGGGAAGCATAGCAGAGTCAGGAGAGCAGTTGAGGTAGTGAGTAGCATGATATCCCTGTCGAAGCAAGCCTGAGTTTTAGCAATCTTATGTCGCTGAAAGTAGGCCGAATTGACTGCGGAGCTGACGTGGCCGTCTTATTAAAGGTCATTTTAGAACAGGACGCCTAAATTTTGTGTAGATTCAATTGGAGATATGCTGGCAGACCCGATTTTGAGCTCTAAGTGGTTCAGTTTCGGAGTAGCACTTGGTTTGCCGATAACTAGTAAGTCGGTTTTAAGGGCATAGCTAGTGCTATTTAGAAATTTGAAATCCCCGCCCTCAAGGTGGGCTAGGCCAGCATATCTGCAATAGCTTAGCCAAGCAATCGGGTGTCATGCTTCCAAGTGGTTTTTTCACTTGATGACTCATATCAGCTCCACTGTCAAGTGTGCCAACTTGCAGTTACGAGCTATTGTAAAAATAGAGGCCTGTTTAGAAAATGGTGTCACATCAAAGCTGGTCCATGCATTTATGGGCATATTGTTACTATTATAAGATGATTCAAAAGCCCCATTTGTATAGCGGCAGAAGAGCATTACCGGCCATCCCCACCGAATACAGTTAGTTCAATAAAGTTAGTTCAATACCCACTGCAGCATTCGAACGCACAACCTCGATCGTGAAGAGTGAGCACCTTACCTCCCGGGCTATCACGACCCTTGACATCCGTCTAGACGTCTGTAACTCATTGCAATCCTTGTTTAGGGGTTAAGGTATTCGTGCTCATCTTTACGACCGTGGTCGAGGTCCTAGCTCTGCGGCATATGTGAAGCACCTGGATAGAGATTCATTTATTTGAGGGTGCTATACAGAGGATATCCATATTTATATGTTTTTATAAACCTCACACCTTACTAGTAAGTTCCAGTCCGGCTTTAGAGCTAATCACTCCACAGAGTCAGCATTGCTTAGGGTATACAACGACCTACTTAGGAATGCAGACATGGGTAGAGTGTCTCTGCTTGTTTTGCTCGATCTTTCGGCAGCTTTTGACACCATCGATCACAAAGTTCTTCTACAGCGCCTCTCATCTCGCCTGGGCATCACTGGCACTGCTCTGCAGTGGTTCAGGTCCTATCTCAGTGGGAGACTTCAGAGTATTGACGTGAATTGAAAAAGATCATCTGAAGTACCTCTGAAATATGGAGAACCTCAGGGCTCCGTGCTAGGTCCGGTTCTTTTCACGGTTTATACTCTCCATCTTGCTGATGTGATTGCCATGCACAACCTAGGCTTTTACTTCTATGCGGATGGCACTCAGTTGTACCTTTGCTTTGATCCCTCCCAGCCTTCGAGAACTTCAAGTTCTCTAAACTCACTTGCTGCATGCATTGATGAAATCCGCACATGGATGGCAGCACATTTTCTAAAGCTAAACGATGACAAAACTAACTTACTAGTTATGGGCAAACCCAGTGTGATTCAGAAATTGGAAAGGCTGACTCTCAATATTCTATTGCATATCACTTTGCAGCAAATGTAAAGCGCCTAGAAAGAGATTAAGTTCTCTGAGGGCACTTTATCAAGTGCAATATTATTATTATTATTATTATTAAAATTGGCCCTGCCAGAATATCTCCTGTCGAATCAGCTCGAAATCTAGGTGTCATATTCCAAAGCGACCTCTCGTTAGACGACCATATCAGCTCCACAGTCAAATCTGCCTATTTTCAGCTTCATAACATTGCTAAAATTCGGGCTTGTTTAGATAAGGATACCACATCTAAGTTGGTACATGCATTCGTGACATCCCGTCTTGACTTCTGCAACTCACTGCTTACTGGCCTACTAGCATGTGCGATCAGGCGATTGCAGCTGGTGCAAAACTCCGCAGCTAGGCTTGTCTGTCGTGAGCGTCGCAGTTGCCACATTACTCCACTTCTCGCCGACCTGCACTGGCTACCAGTCAAGCAGCAGATTGACTTCAAGGTTTTGTCGCTCACTTTTAGGTACCTTCTTTTTATGGCTCCAGCCTATCTGTCAGATATACTACCCCAGCAGGCCAAGCATCGTACCACCCGCTTTTCGGAATCCAACAGTCTAGAAATATCTCATACAAACCTTAAATCCTTTGGAGACCGTGCATTTAGTTCATATGCTCCCAAAGCCTGGAACTCCCTCCGACCTGCGTCAGAACATCCCCTGACCTGACCACATTTAAAAGGAACCTAAAAACACACCTATTGAGGACAGCATTTAGTGGGTCCCTGTGATTCGTCCTTGATGTACTTATGCGTGCTGACACTGTGCATGCTGCCACTAACGACATTTGCATGCTGACCCTGTGCATGTCACCCCTAACCATATTATTCATTCCGTTTGTTTTTCAAGCATGATTTTACTTACCATTCAATTGCATTTCACTTTACAGCAAATGTAAAGCGCCTAGAGAGATTAAGTTCTCTGAGGGGGCTTTATCAAGTGAATTTTTATTATTATAATTATTATTATTCGTCCTTCACGTGCTTATGCGTGCTGACACTGTGCATGCTGCCACTAACCACATTTGCATGCTGACCCTGTGCATGTCACCCCTAACCATATTATTCATTTTGTTTGTTGTTTTTCAAGCATGATTTTACTTACCATTCAATTGCACTTCCCTTTGCAGCAAATGTAAAGCGCCTAGAAAGAGATTAAGTTCTCTGCGGGCACTTTAGTAAGTGCATTATTATTATTATTATTATTATTATACTAGCAGGTCTTCTTGACTGTGCAATGAGACATTTAGACACGTAGAGCTGGTGCACAACTCTGCTGCTAGGCTTTTCTGCCGTGAACATCGCAGCTGCCACCGCACACCACTTCTCGCCGACCTGCACTGGCTACCCATCAAACAGCGTACCGACTTTAAGATACTGTCATTCACAGTGGGTCCCTTCAATCTCTTCTCTGATCAATGGATGCGAAAGACTTCCCAATCAGGCTTTATATAGTACCACCCGCTCCTCTCACTCAAGTTGGTTAGCCTCCAACCAACCTCGAATCCTCTCAAGACCATGCTTAAGGCTTGTAAGCTCCCAAAGCCTAGAACATATTCCCGACTGACGTCACAACTTCTTCTCACTGGAAACTGTTCAAAAAAGTTTCTATAAACCAACCTGCTCCTTGGAGCACTTGCTCCGTCACTTTAAAAATGTTCCTTGTCTGCTTGTGCGTGCTGAAGCTGCAAATACAACTTATATAAATACAAGTCACTCGTGCAGCACTCTACAAGATCCTAATAATTTCTACCCAAGCGCATAACTTATGCAACAGGGCTCGCGTCCACGGCCTCGGCCGTCAGATGCAATGACCTTAACTTCGGTCATCAAGGGCGAGCACCGTTACCATTTGGCCAAAGTCAGGGAGGTGACGGCCATCTTATTTTTACGAGTATAACTCACACTTTTTCCAATTCTTTTTGAAAAAATAAATCTACGACTAATACAGTGCAAGTCAAGTATTGTCAACATTAAAAAAAATCCCTCCTTGCCTACCTGTCTTGACTGCTCAACTTTTTAATACATGATTAACTAGTTTATGCTATACTTTACTTTAGCTGGCCATAAACCCTAAAATGGCGAATTTCAAGCATGCTGGGTGGACGTGGAGATGACGTAATCTGTGAGGGAAATGAGGATTCAGACATTGACCATGCTGCAAAAGACTCTGAAGATGTTGACAGTGATAGTGACGACGAGTTTCTTGCTAACTGTGATTTTTAAAGCAAACTAATAGTAATAAAAAGTGAGCTAAATATTCAGTAATAATATTTTTCAATAACAGCTTTACAAAAATTGTCCATATATTTAGGATGCGACTAATAATCATAAAAATGCGGTATATTTACACCATAAAATTCCAGAATACGCAAAGTGGCTCGAAAAAGATTTAGCTATCGAAGGATGCAATGCAAATTTCTTACTATTCTTATTATCTATTTGGGCCTGCCCTATTGTCGGCATCCCGCATTGCTTATCTGTGACATCATAGGAAATCTCCTTCCTACTAATGCACCACCGTTTCTCACTGCGCTTTCCTTCGATTATCGTTCTGTGTGCTCGAAAAGAAATCGTTTTACCATAGCCTAACCGGTCCGTTTCCAGCTCTCACTTGATTTGGGTTAAATAAAACTGGCCTTCGCCTCTGCCACCAAGGCCAGGCGGCATTTTAATCATTCCGACACATATGTACAAATATATACATATAATTAATTTGTACAGCGCCCCAAGAGAGCTTAATCTGTATTCAGGTGCTTCACATATACCTCGGGGGCTCGAGCCCACGAGCTCAGCCAGACCTTGGTCGGGGCGAGCCCCAAAACGGCTGGACCAAGCCACACATGTACGTGCAATGAGAATGTTCATTACGCGATCATATTTTTGCCATCTATCATCAGTTTTCTATAAATAAAATGATTAAATGTTAGTTGATTTAACAGCTTCATTTGTATAGCGGCAGAAGAGTATTAACCGCTATCCCCACCACTTGCAGATAGCTGGCAATAAAGGATTGCCCACTGCTGGATTCGAACCCACGACCTCGATTGTGAAGAACGAGCACCTTACCTCCAGGGCTACCACGGCCCAAAAGAAGCCACAGACCCACAATGGCAAAGCAGGGGGGATATCGTCAACCTTCATTCTGAAGGCATGCGAAATGAGCTTGTTCGCAGCCGCGCTCTGGTACAGATTTCTAGAGTACAGAAACTCGACAACCGATGGAGCGTGCTGGAGCAATGTCAATAACCTTAGGATTTCAGCTTTATTTGACCCTAAGGATATAAGTTTAGCGGGAAGTCTACACCCAACTGGCAAACTGAGATTTTCGCGACCATTTTCAACTGCAAGCAGCGTCCTAAGCTCAATCGCAAAATCCAATTAGTCTTCTTGGGCTCATGGGAGATTAAGTGAAGCTGTGTTTATGACGCCGTGGTTAATGAGCAGGTCATTATCAGAGGAGAGCCAGTAATTGTGAAACTGGCATCGGGCGTCGACGAAGCTCTTGTCGAACGGTAAACTATGTAGCAGAAGGTAAGAAATCAGACGACGTCGGTGGAGCCAGAGATACCCTTGCGATCGCTTGAAGACTCGCTCAGGACTTTCTTATCTATTAATTGATAGCTGAGCACGTGATAGGACACGTCACTGTAGCCGATGCTTCTGAAAGATATTTACGCGGCGTCTTAAAAAAATTCAGCTCCGTATACCAATGCGCGAGGGCGATCTCTTTCTAGCTAGGAGGCTTAGCGTGAGACTGGCTAATTATCACGCCGCAAGGCTCTATGTAAGACCCGGGATAAAAGCAAACTACCTCGCAGGCAATTCTCAAAAATCCTGATTTGGCTAAAGGTGCTCGCCTCGACCAAGATCAAAGTGAATGTATTCGACGACCGAAGCCGTGGGTGGGTGGGTTCGAGCCCCGTGGCGTATGTGAAACGCTCGAATAAGGATTAAGTTTTCTTAGGGCGTTGTACAAATCCATTATATATATTTTTTATTCAGGAGCCGCTAACCCAACACACGCGACGTAACACGTGACCTCGATTGGTCGATTGGCTGCGGCCAGGGTATTGCGGCTCGATGACGGAGAACTTGAGCAAGCAACACTAGACCAAGACTAGAACTTGAGCAACTTACGCCCAGTATTCCTCCTACCATTCCTATTAAAGACACTGGAACGAGTTGTGGCAGATCGGCTGAACTCATATGCGGAAACTTCCAACATTGCTAGTAAGTTCCAGTCTGGTGTTAGAGCTAATCACTCCGAAGAGTCAGCATTGCTTTGGGTGTATAGCGACCTACCTATGAATGAAGACTTGGGTAGAGTATCTCTGCTTGTTTTGCTCGATCTTTCGTCAGCTCTTGATAGTATCGATCACAAAGTCCTTCTTAAGCGCCTCTCATCTCGTCTGGCCATCGCTGGCACTGCATTGCAGTGGTTCAGGTCCTATAATAATGTAATAATAGTAATAATAATGTACTTGATAAAGCGCCCTCAGAGAACTTAATCTCTTTCTAGGCGCTTTACATTTGCTGCAAAGGGAAATACAATTGAATGGTAAGTAAAATCATGCTTGAAAAACAAACAAAATGAAAAACATGGTTAGGGGTGACATGCACAGGGTCAGCATGCCTATCTTAGTGGGAGACTCATAACATTGATGTGAATGGACAAAGAACATTCGAGGACTCTCCGAAATATGTGGTACCTCAGGGCTCTGCGCTGGGTCTCGTTCTTTTGACGGTTTACACTCTTCCTCTTGCCGATGTGATTGCCAGGCTCAATCTAGGCTTTCACTTCTATGCAGATGACTCTCAGTTGTACCTTTGCTTTGATCCCTGCCAGCCTTCCAGCACGTTGAATTCTCTCAACTCCTCTGCTGCATATATTGATGACATCCGGACACGGATGGCAGCAAACTTTCTTAAATTGAATGATGATAAAACAAACTTACTGACCCTTACATGCTGACCCTGTGCATTTCACCCCTAACCGTGTTATTCTTGTTGTTTATTGAGCGTGCTGCTACTACTGACCTAACCATTCAATCATGCTTCCTTTGCAGCAAATGTAAAGTGCCCAGAGAAAGAGAGAGAGAGAGAGAGAGAGAGAGAGAGAGAGAGAGAGAGAGAGAGAGGAAGAGGAGAGAGAGAGATTGAGTTCTCCGAGGGCGCTACATCAAATGTGCAATTATTATTATTAAAAACCTTTCGACGACGTCACGCGCTCACCGCAGGCTCGGAGGCGCTCACTCGGGACGGACGACGGAAAGTCAGAGCGCCGTTGAAGCGAGTGAGCGTCGTACAGTCGCTCGGGCTCTGCGCGACTCCGCCGCCACCGGTGCGAAGAGCAGCAACAGCGCAGCCGCCGCCGCCGCCGCCGCCGCCGCCGCCGCGGGCTCGTGCAGCCAGGGCTCGCGCACCGATACGGCTGCCCCGTCTCGCGTTCGTCCCGTTTCTTTACACGCCCGCAGCTCACCATTTCCTTTTCATCCGGCAGACGAAGAAAGTCGGTCGCGGTTTCGGAGCTATCGCGGCCTCCCGTGTCGTGACCGCAACCGGCGGCGTAAGGGTTTCGCGTCCTCGGATTTCCTCCTTCCGCCGGACTGCAGCACGCTCGCTCGCCAAGCGCGCAATTGGAGCGACGCTTGCCAATGGCAAAGCAGGCGATGGTCCGCGATGGCGCACGCCGAGCCCCTCCCAAAAGGCTGACCGCGGGCGGTCTGGGCCGTGCGCTCGCTCGAGTGGTCTTCGTCTGGACGGCGGCCAGGAGCCGTCGGCGGCGGCCGAGGTGTCGTCTGCTTCGCTTCGCGTGCTGCAATAAAACGGGAGACTAACCATTGTCCATTGCTGACGCGGTGTCGCATGCGAGCATTGAGACTGACCGCGACGTACGTCCGAGGCCGCATGACTCACGCCGGAAGCCGCGGCCGCGGCCAGCCTCTCAGGCGCAGCGCCCGCAGCCCGGACCAGACCGGTCGACTCGCCGGTGAGGCAGAGCCAGCAGAGCCAGCAGAGCCGGACGTCCCGGTCGTCTGTCGTCTGCTGCGGCGCACCGCCATTCACCAGCGGGTGCGCCCGCTGTAATGACCTCTGCACCGAGCTGCGCTAGCATTAATTACTCCGCGGCTTGTCCGTTCGCGGAGTAATTGGCCTGCTGTAGGGGATCCAGCGGAAGAGGCGGTGCAGGCGACTTGGAGTGCAAGCGCGTCGCGGCTGATATCCGACAGCGAGATCGCAGAATCGCAACCTGCTGTTAAGATTGCCTAAAGACAAATGCTTATTATGGCACAGTTCTACTACGTGCACGCAGAAATAACGACAATAGCCACGTTTATTGCGCCGTAGGGAACACTGAATCTAGGCACTTTATTGTATATGCAGGACAGGTAGCATGTAAAGCGATTGAAGATACAATGCACGATTTCCGTACGCGTAAGCGCGTGCATGCCTCTTTGCACCCGGGCAGACCGCGCTCGCTGTGAAGAGCAGGTGGACTTTTAGCTGCCTCTAAGTGCTGCAGTCGCGTCGGGGAATTTCGCAATCCTGTGAGTCGGTAGTGTAACGCGCATACGAGCTGGTGAATGACGCCACAAGGAATTACACCCGACGGAGAACGCTCCTGGCACAAATCTGCACGTCCGCGAAGGCCACAAGCGTGCACTGCGAACCGGCCAGCAAGCTATAGCGCCAACTGCCTTAGCACTCCTGTCTCGGCCCGTATCGTACATTATCGTTATCAGAGAACTCAGCTGTGAATACACATCAACAGGGGCATGCACGACCGTAAACAGCAGACTGTATCGCCGAAATCATCAAAGGCCACAATTGAGCGGCTCACTCGCAAGCCGAGATTAAAGGGGCGTGAACGGGCCAAAACGCGAACATCCAGACGCAGGTAGTGAGTTCCGGGCTGTGGGAGCGCGGGAACTCAATTGAGGCGCGGGAACTCCGCAGAATTCGAGGATAGTCAGAGGCGCAGCTTGGCGACCAGAGTCGGGCCGGTCCGAGGAGTGAGACTTTCTCAGTCGGCGAGCCTCAGCGAGGAGGAGACCTAAAAGCGAGCGGCAGAGCCTCGCCTTCAAGTCGATGAGATGCCAGTGCTGGTCGGTGTGGAATGATGGTGCGGAATGTGGAGTGGTGGTGGAATGATGGTGCGGAATGTGGAATTTACGAGTGTCCTTATGAAAAAAAAAATATATATAAATATAAATGTAATGGATTCAAGCATGCATATTCTGACTGCAAAATGCACGCTTTTGACAGTGAGTCGTGCACATGCACGCACACAATTTCGACATTTTTTTGTTGGGGTGCTCAGAGCAAATTTAGCATAGCCTAAATACAGCAAATACTCGAAAATCTGTCAGCTCCTTGCTTAGCTCGTGGGCCTTGCAATTGCGTACAAAAAGAGTGATTAGAAATACAGAACGATCGACGGCTTTAGTGCTTGAGGTGGAGTGGAGTGCCACGAGTAATCGCCGCGAGCGAGGAACTGCCGCCCGTGAGCAGCCACGTGGGCAGCCATTTTACATGCCAGTTCAGCCGCCGAGATGACCTACCGAGGCCATCGTCCCGCGGCATTCGGCGCGTGACTTGAGAATGACCGCGTACCTTGCTCGGCAAACAAAGCCCGCAGTGCGCACTACCAGAAAGCCTGTGAGTATTTTAAATTGTGACCGGTTTCAGTCCTCCAACCACTTGTGCCTGCTGTAGCCCTACGACTACAGACCGTAGTCGCAGATGCTCGACTAACACAGTGAGAAATAAGTGTCGAGCAACTGACTTTCAGTCTCGTTACTTCATGTTCGTCTCCCTTCCGGGGTGCCAAAATTTCTAAAATCGCCGCTTCAGGTACAATGCAGGATTTAGCGTCTAGCCTGCGAACACAGTGGTCCTAGCTGATTCCGTAGATTTATTGCCCTCAAATGCACACTTTTCACTGCCAATCATTTATTCTGCGGACATTTTCCGGGCTCAACTGGCATGCTGAAATCATTGGGATTCAAAGTAATGGTGGTCATTTACGTAAGGGGCCATTTTGAAGGAGTGCTTTGTCTACATGCATAGGTTTCGTGGTACGGGCAGTACGTACTTTAAAATAACATCTGTATTCGCATTATGTCAGCAGAAATAACGTATCAATGTTTGACTCTTCGTCACGGCAGAGTCACTGCACCGGCCTGTGGCGCACAGATGGCTAGTTGGGCTGGTGAGTCATTGCAAGCCTTCTGCAAAGATTCAATTTGGTGGAAAAATGATAGATTTGGAATGGCAAGCGTCGCGTTACAAACGAAGGATTCACGGGGCATAATAAAAACTTTAATTATGAATGTGCTTCCACAATATCTTGCAAGCTGCTAAAATGCTCGTAATGCAAAAGGGGTGTTACGGAGCACCTGGCCTTCATAACATGTTAAACGTACGAAAAAACATCACAGTGTTGCAAACCTGGTGTGCGGCGTCCACGTTCAGGCAGAACTAGGCAGCAAACATAGCAATAGTTATTCTTGTCGTCTATTAAGCCTGCTACTATTAACCATTCAATCATTCTTCCTTTGCAGCAAATGCCAAGCGCCTAGAAAGAGATTGAGTTATTTTTATCAAGAGTGTAATCATTATTATTAATAGCAACGGAGCTAGTCTTAGCTGACGCGTGACGCATACTGGCGATGCCTGAATCTGATACCGCGGCTATCGACTTGTGGGTGCAGCACCGGTGTGCGAAAGTATGGCGACTGTAGCGGAACAGCGGCGGCGGCGGCGGCGGCGACGACGAGCGCCCTATACCTAGATATAACAAATCCGTATCCATTGCGTTGACGAGTCTATTGCGTCGAGCACCGAAGGGATACTAGCATTCAACAGCTGACACCGTGTATACGTCGACGCCTTAGTGACGCGGAGCTCAAAGCAGCTCAAATGCCTACGCCACATCCGGAGGCGCCGCTGACTGCCTATTGCAAGGCGCCAGCTTGTATACAGCGGCGGCCATGGACCGTCGCATATACGGCGTCTAGCCTTTGCGATGCAGAAACCGCAAATAATGAATGATTGTAAGCCATAAATCTGCGAGATGAAGCGATACCGACGACCTGTCGCCGCCGACTGCTGTCGTCATTCTCGCTCGCGCGCGCCGTACTCTCGGCTCGGCTTCGTAGCACGGCGCGCGTCCACGCCTGCGTGGCGCGCGGGAGCGCCGTCCGCCCGCAGGAGCGCCGTCCGCCCGCGCACGCGCCGCAGGCGTTGGAGCAGAGGCTGCAGGCGAACCGTCGGCGGCTGCTCGGCACCGATGCCGCGGCGCGGCGCGCTGCGGCCGGCTTCTCGGAGCTCTGCCGAGGCGAGAAGCGGCGCTTGACGCAAGCGCACCGCGCCTGTTTGAAAAAAAACTCTCTTCGTGCCAGCGAGCCCGCGCCGAAGCCGTGCAGCGGGTAGAGAGTACGGAAATGCGGAAATGACGTACGACAAAGCTACCTGCGGATTGCTGTGCGGACGAGCGACTCACAACCTGGGGCGGAGCTGGACGGCCGGACAGCGGAACCGGCGACTTGCACGAGCGCACAGATCGTCGAGCGGGCGACGCAGCCGAGACGGTCGGCGATGCCGTCTCTCCAAGCGGTCGCCGAGCTCGCCAGGCTGACTCGCGTCCAGCTGTCATCAGCGCGTCGCAATGGCGGGTGCAGCTCGCTCACCGCATTCGCCGTCCTTTTTGGCCCACCAACGTTGGGAGCCTACCAGAGTCACGTCTTCTTGCAAAGGTGCCCAGCTAATTTGGAACAAATAAGTAGTCGAGTGTCTAGTTGTTCCTTAATTTTACTGTATAGTTTCCATGTTTTAAAAACGCCATTACATTGAATAACATGTTAGACTAACTGTGGCCGCTGCGTTGTCGATAAGCCTTTGTGAGCACTAGCAGGTTTCGACGGTAAGTCGTGGCGGTGAACACGTGACTCGAGGGGGCCTTTGCTGCTTACAGAAAGTGCTCATCATCTTGCGTGGCTGCGGTGCCAGGTTCAAGTAGGGACGAGAAGCAACGGGCCTGAATTTGGAGCTGAATTGCAGCAGCAGCCAATCAGGGCAACAGTCAATGATTAGCATCCTGTGTAAATACTTGGCCATTTTGTAGCAGGAAGACTTTAAAACGGCTTAGATCTCTCGGTCTGTCTGTCTCTCCGTCTCTCTGTCTCTATCTCTCACTGTCTCTCTCTCTCACTGTCTCTCTTTGTGTCTGTCTTTCAGTCTGTGTGTCTCTCTCTCTTTATGACTTTATGTCTGTGTGTCTGTCTGTCTGTCTCCCTCTCTCTCTCCCTCTCTCTCTGTCTCTCTATCTCTCACTCTCTCTCTCTCTCTCTCTCTCTCTCTCTCTCTCTCTCTCTCTCTCTCTCTCTCTCTCTCTCTCTCTCTCTCTCTCTCTATCTCTCTGCTGTGATCATAGGATCCACGAACAGCAGTAGCAGCAGCTGCTGCTCGTTGCTCGTATAAGCTACTAGATCGATTGACAGAACTGTTCATACAGCAGCTCCCTGTGAAGGTCACTTGCATGATACCGTTGGCATCCTTTGATCACAGCACATACGACAGTAATACAGGGGGTTGGTTGTGTGGCAAGGGGGGGGGGGCGATGGGATCCGCTCTACTTTAGCATAAGTGCACGTGCAAATGGATTAGGCACCACCGCACGTTTTTTTCGTGAGAAAATCGAATGTTTCGAAGTAAAAGTAACATTAAAAAAATAATTCATTTATATAAGTCCCTAAGAGAATTTAATCTCTATCGACTGCTTTACGTAGGCACATGGTACGAGTTCGTGACCTTGGTCGTTAAAAAAGCAGCCATCTTATAAATGGGGCTAGAAAGGCTGCTAGTGCGAGGGGGGCACCTGCACGGCGTGCACATTCAGTGCAGCGACAATTTTCCTAGGGGCAACGATTTTCCTTCTAAATGGTGCGATCCTATTTTAGAGGCGCTAAATCAGCGCGTCGCAATGGCGGGCGCAGCTCGCTAACCGCATTCGCCGTCGACGCGCGACGGCTGAGGTTGGCAGCGTTGGCGTGGCGACGCGCCCGCGGCGTGTGCTCCCAGAGGCGCTCGTGGCGAGCTCGGAGGCCGCGGCGCCGTCGGAACAGACGCGGCGCTCGCGCCGCTTCCGGTCGCGGGCTACGCTGCTTTGCGGTAGCGGCGCCAAGTCTGCGGAGAAGCTGTTTGGCCGACATACAATGCTCGGCTCTCTAGTGCGAGAGAGCGCTCGTGTCAGACGCAGCGATGGGATTAAGACACAGATTAAGTTTTTCGCGTCGAGAGAGCGCTCTCTCGTGCGAGAGAGCGCTTGCATCAGACGCTGCGATGGGCGCAGCAGCGCCGAAGCGTGGCCGCCGCTGCCGTCGGCGCCGGATAGCGTTATACTACCGCCGCCGGCTTTATTTGACCAAGGTCGGTCAATAGGGGCGCGCGCACGACTCTGCACGTCGAGGCGCACGCAAAGGCTCACGCCTCATCGCTCAAGCTGAGGGGAGAGCAAATACAGTTCACCGTCTGCAACGCCCTTAAATAAGATCGCGATGCGATACAACTCGTCAAGCGAGAGGCAGCTGTGGCCTTTCTTTGGGCCCATCACGTGCGCGAGCTCATGCGGCGGCGCTAACGCGCTCGTCCGAGGCCGGACGAATAACATGTTAGACTAACTGTGGCCGCCGCGTTGTCGTTAAGCCGTTGTGAGCACTAGCAGGTTACGACGGTAATTCGTGGCGATGAACACGTGACTCGAGGGGGCCTTTGCTGCTTACAGAAAGTGCTCATCATCTTGCGTGGCTGCGGTGCCAGGTTCAAGTAGGGACGAGAAGCAACGGGCCTGAATTTGGAGCTGAATTGCAGCAGCAGCCAATCAGGGCAACAGTCAATGATTAGCATCCTGTGTAAATACTTGGCCATTTTGTAGCAGGAAGACTTTAAAACGGCTTAGATCTCTCGGTCTGTCTGTCTCTCCGTCTCTCTGTCTCTATCTCTCACTGTCTCTCTCTCTCACTGTCTCTCTTTGTGTCTGTCTTTCAGTCTGTGTGTCTCTCTCTCTTTATGACTTTATGTCTGTGTGTCTGTCTGTCTGTCTCCCTCTCTCTCTCCCTCTCTCTCTGTCTCTCTATCTCTCACTCTCTCTCTCTCTCTCTCTCTCTCTCTCTCTCTCTCTCTCTCTCTCTCTCTCTCTCTCTCTCTCTCTCTCTCTCTCTCTATCTCTCTGCTGTGATCATAGGATCCACGAACAGCAGTAGCAGCAGCTGCTGCTCGTTGCTCGTATAAGCTACTAGATCGATTGACAGAACTGTTCATACAGCAGCTCCCTGTGAAGGTCACTTGCATGATACCGTTGGCATGCTTTGATCACAGCACATACGACAGTAATACAGGGGGTTGGTTGTGTGGCAAGGGGGGGGGGCGATGGGATCCGCTCTACTTTAGCATAAGTGCACGTGCAAATGGATTAGGCACCACCGCACGTTTTTTTCGTGAGAAAATCGAATGTTTCGAAGTAAAAGTAACGTTAAAAAGATAATCCATTTATATAACATCCTAAGAGAATTTAATCTCTATCGACTGCTTTACGTAGGCACATGGTACGAGTTCGTGACCTTGGTCGTTAAAAAAGCAGCCATCTTATAAATGGGGCTAGAAAGGCTGCTAGTGCGAGGGGGACACCTGCACGGCGTGCACATTCAGTGCAGCGACAATTTTCCTAGGGGCAACGATTTTCCTTCTAAATGGTGCGATCCTATTTTAGAGGCGCTAAATCAGCGCGTCGCAATGGCGGGCGCAGCTCGCTAACCGCATTCGCCGTCGACGCGCGACGGCTGAGGTTGGCAGCGTTGGCGTGGCGACGCGCCCGCGGCGTGTGCACCCAGAGGCGCTCGTGGCGAGCTCGGATGCCGCGGCGCCGTCGGAGCCGACGCGGCGCTCGCGCCGCTTCCGGTCGCGGGCTACGCTGCATTGCGGTAGCGGCGCCAAGTCTGCGGAAAAGCTGTTTGGCCGACATACAATGCTCGGCTCTATCGTGCGAGAGAGCGCTCGCGTCAGACGCAGCGATGAGATTAAGACACAGATTAAGTTTTTCGCGTCGAGAGAGCGCTCTCTCGTGCGAGAGAGAGAGCGCTCTCTCGTTCGAGAGAGAGCGCTCTCTCGTGCGAGAGAGTGCTTGCATCAGACGCTGCGATGGGCGCAGCAGCGCCGAAGCGTGGCCGCCGCTGCCGTCGGCGCCGGATAGCTTTATACTACCGCCGCCGGCTTTATTTGACCAAGGTCGGTCACTAGGGGCGCGCGCACGACTCTGCACGTCGAGGCGGATGTAAAGGTTCACGCCTCACCGCTCGAGCTGAGGGGAGAGCAAGTACAGTTCACCGTCTGCAACGCATTTAAATAAGATTGCGATGCGATACAACTCGTCAAGCGAGAAGCAGCTGTGGCCTTTCTTTGGGCCCATCACGTGCGCGAGCTCATACGGCGGCGCTGACGCGATCGTTCGAGGCCGCGTCGCTCCTACCTTCGCGGCCGCCTCGATCTCACAGTCGCAGAAAACGGATAAAAACCACCGCTGTCCAGCAGTGCCGTTTAAGTCGCAGTCACCGCTGCTTCTCGAGTGTGCGACGCGGACGATTACAGGGGGTGGGGAAGCAGGGGTGGTGAAATAACTCTCTGTCTATGGGTGTAGCCGTGACAGCCAAAGAAATACGACGTGACAACCTAGATACTGTCTGTCAAATTAGTAAAAATCGGTATGACAGGCACTGCTGATTGTAAAGGTCGTCGTACGCTCCCTATGCCGCAGTCAAACGACACTTTTCTTTCTCGCACTATAGAGTCTTTATTTTCGGGTTTTTAGCACATTAAATCTCGCGGACAGTTCAATCACGTGACTCTTGAGATAAACAAAAAGAAGAAGACATTGGCGTACTTTGAAGAAGAGGCAGACAAAAGGGCGATTAAGTCTAGCGATGTCGGATGTAAATCTTGTGCACAAAATGTAGCGCACCCCAGGCCAATGACCACGAATTATTACCAGGAAGGTGACAAACGTGAGCGAGTTTGACACGAAGTCATTGGAAGTGCGATGTGACAAAACTTATCCTTATCCTGCCAACGTTGGGAGCCTACCAGAGTCACGTCTTCTTGCAAAGGTGCCCAGATAATTTGGAACAATTAAGTAGTCGAGTGTCTAGTTTTTCCTTAATTTTGCTGTATAGTTTCCATGTTTTAAAAACGCCATTACATTGAATAACATGTTAGACCAACTGTGGCCGCTGCGTTGTCGATAAGCCTTTGTGAGCACTAGCAGGTTTCGACGGTAAGTCGTGGCGGTGAACACGTGACTCGAGGGGGCCTTTGTTGCTTACAGAAAGTGCTCATCATCTTGCGTGGCTGCGGTGCCAGGTTCAAGTAGGGACGAGAAGCAACGGGCCTGAATTTGGAGCTGAATTGCAGCAGCAGCCAATCAGGGCAACAGTCAATGATTAGCATCCTGTGTAAATACTTGGCCATTTTGTAGCAGGAAGACTTTAAAACGGCTTAGATCTCTCGGTCTGTCTGTCTCTCCGTCTCTCTGTCTCTATCTCTCACTGTCTCTCTTTGTGTCTTTCTCTCTCTCTCTCTCTCTCTCTCTCTCTCTCTCTCTCTCTCTCTCTCTCTCTCTCTCTCTCTCTCTCTTTATGTCTTTCTGCTTGTGTGTCTATCTGTCGGTCGGTCTGTCTGTCTGTCTGTCGGTCTGTCTGTCTCTCTGTGTCTCTCTCTCTCTGTGTTTCTCTCTCTCTCTCTCCCCCCTCTCTCTCTCTCTCTCTTTGTCTCTCACTCTCTCTCTCTCTCTCTCTCTCTCTCTCTCTCTCTCTCTCTCTCTCTCTCTCTCTCTCTCTCTCTCTATCTCTCTGCTGTGATCATAGGATCCACGAACAGCAGTAGCAGCAGCTGCGGCTCGTTGCTCGTAGAAGCTACTAGATCGATTGACAGAACTGTTCATACAGCAGCTCCCTGTGAAGGTCACTTGCACGATACCGTTGGCATCCTTTGATCACAGCACATACGACAGTAATACAGGGGGTGGGGTTGTGTGGCAAGGGGGGGGGCGATGGGATCCGCTCTACTTGTGCATAAGTGCACGTGCAAGTGGATTGGGCACCACCACACGCATTTTTCGTGAGAAAATCAAATGTTTCGAAGTAAAAGTAACATTAAAAAGATAATTCATTTATATAAGTCCCTAGGAGAATTTAATCTCTATCGACTGCTTTACGTAGGCACATGGTACGAGTTCGTGACCTTGGTCGTTAAAAAAGCAGCCATCTTATAAATGGTGCTAGAAAGGCTGCTAGTGCGAGGTGGGAGGGGCACCTGCACGGCGTGCACATTCAGTGCAGCGACAATTTTCCTAGGGGCAACGATTTTCCTTCTAAATGGTGCGATCCTATTTTTGAGGCGCTAAATCAGCGCGTCGCAATGGCGGGCGCAGCTCGCTAACCGCATTCGCCGTCGACGCGCGACGGCTGAGGTTGGCAGCGTTGGCGTGGCGACGCGCCCGCGGCGTGTGCTCCCAGAGGCGCTCGTGGCGAGCTCGGATGCCGCGGCGCCGTCGGAGCCGACGCGGCGCTCGCGCCGCTTCCGGTCGCGGGCTACGCTGCATTGCGGTAGCCGCGCCAAGTCTGCGGAGAAGCTGTTTGGCCGACATACAATGCTCGGCTCTCTCGTGCGAGAGAGCGCTCGCGTCAGACGCAGCGATGAGATTAAGACACAGATTAAGTTTTTCGCGTCGAGAGAGCGCTCTCTCGTGCGAGAGAGCGCTTGCATCAGACGCTGCGATGGGCGCAGCAGCGCCGAAGCGTGGCCGCCGCTGCCGTCGGCGCCGGATAGCTTTATGCTACCGCCGCCGGCTTTATTTGACCAAGGTCGGTCAATAGGGGCGCGCGCACGACTCTGCACGTCGAGGCGGACGCAAAGGTTCACGCCTCATCGCTCGAGCTGAGGGGAGAGCAAGTACAGTTCACCTTCTGCAACGCACTTAAATAAGATCGCGATGCGATACAACTCGTCAAGCGAGAGGCAGCTGTGGCCTTTCTTTGGGCCCATCACGTGCGCGAGCTCATGCGGCGGCGCTGACGCGCTCGTCCGAGGCCGGACGAAT
>WPIO01000009.1:9352500-9390000 GCA_009760855.2 Cristatella mucedo
GGGACGCTATACAAATGAATTATATTTAATTATTTATTTAAGTGGCGAATCAAAAGCCACCGCTGGTGTAGGGAAGTGTGACTCAAGCCCAGACGAATCTGCTCTACCGGCATGAAGAAGCGAAGTTGAAACAGCTGCTACCTGTTGTTATCTTTATTGGGGCGCGGCTGAAACACCCATTACGAAAGACCCCTTGCCAAACTAAAGACGCGACTTCTAGGATAGGCGCCTGTCCGCAAAGCCAGCGTTGCCTTTTGGCGTTTGTTTTCCTGAGTATGCATGTAGCGAGCAACCCGATCTGTTCACACGCGCCGGTTCACCTATTCAGGTGCGCTCAGCGTCAAGAACGCCTGGCGTCGCCCAGGGCGCCAAGGACGCCTGGCGTCCTTGTCACTCAGTAGCATTCGACGGCTGCGAATATGTCACGACCAGCTTTCCAGCCTTACAGTACAGAGGCACTGCAAGAAACGAGGGCGTGCTGTAGAAAAAAAAGAGTTTTATGAGATGTATCGGAGAATACATACAGAATAGACGATTGCAATAGTCTAGCAAAATAGCAGAGAGAGAGAGAGAGAGAGAGAGAGAGAGAGAGAGAGAGAGAGAGAGAGAGAGAGAGAGAGAGAGAGAGAGGGTGTGAGTGAGCGAGTGAGAGAGCTACAGTGAAAGAAAGTAGGCACTCAGCAAGCAGTCACGACGTGACGACCGTCAGGACGACAGCAGTCGTGCGTAGAGACACCTGACTTCGCGGTTGCAATCAGCGAGAGCCGACTATTGACCAACTCGTAAAAGCCCATCGGTGGCGACGGGACAAAGGCGTCGGGTGGTTACGGCGGGTCGCCTGCCTCCGCGCCAGATGCGAACGCGGGCGTGTGCCTGCGCCGTGGACTAGTCGGCGGCGACTGGCGAACTGGCGAGCTTGACAGCCGCCGCCGCCAAACTGTCTCTTCGCTTCCTCAGCCGAGCAGCGTTCAGCTAGCTGCTCTGACAGCGAGCCCTGTGACTCAAGACAGCACCAGCCGGCGCGCGAGGCGGGTTGCGGGACGGCTGCTGCCGATGAAGCGTGCGAGACGATCGATTAGCGGCCTTGATAGGATATCCCTCACTGCGTCGACTAGCGCCGTCCGATTGGGCTGGCAGGAGACCTTGGGCTGACCTTGGAGACCTTGGGGCCACAGACCGAGCTCGCGCTCGCGTCGCGCCGGAGCGCGCTAGGCGGCGGCTGGGCGCTGCCGGCGCGGCCGCGGTGGGTGCGCCGCCACAGCCGCCACCGGAGGCGGTCGCCGCCGCCGCCGCGCTCTCTCTCTCGCGCTCGCGCAGCGCGCGTGCGCCACTTCGCCGATGTGGGCGTGCTGCGCGGCGGCCGAATTTACGCGTCGAGCGCGGCTGCCCCGCCCCAAGGCCGTCTCGGTTTCTCGGCGCACAATGGGCGTCGTGTGCGACGCTCCTTAGGTAGTGGCCGAGAGCGGGCGCGGCTGAAACAATATAAGGCTCCAAGCGGCAGATAAAGAGCCAGCGGAGCCAGCGGAGCAGCAGCGGACAGCCCAGCAGTGGAAGCGGCGTCACGCCTTGTGCCGGCGGATTCGAGGCGCCGAGAGCGGCCGCGGGGGCGGCCGGCGCAAGCCACGAGCAGTGAGCCCCGCCGGGGCTTCGCCGAGGCGGCAGCGGCGGCAGCGGCGGCGGACGACAGACCGGCGCTACGCTCGTCATGGCCGCGGAGGCCGCTGGGGCTCTGGACAGGTGAGCGCTGCTGCGACCGCCGCCGCCGCCGCCGCCGCCGCAAAGTGGCGTCTGACGCCGCGTGTGGGTCGCTCGCGAAAAGAGAGACGGGCCCGCCTCCTACTACCAGGCGGCGGGCGCGCGCTGGGGGGCAAGACGGCGCGCGCTCGCGTTTTCCGGCGACCATTGGGAGACGAGCTTGGGAACGATATAGAGAGAGAGAGAGAGAGAGAGAGAGAGAGAGAGAGAGAGAGAGAGAGAGAGAGAGAGAGAGAGAGAGAGAGAGAGAGAGAGAGAGAGAGAGAGAGAGAGACGACGCTGCGCCCGCTTCTCGTGGTCGAGGCTGGGGCCTCGCCGCCACGCGGCGAAAGACATAGGGAGCGTTTCCGCGTTTCCGCGCGGCCGGAGGCGTCGCGAGCGCGTGGCGTGACGCGCACGCGCATGTTGTCCGAAGCTTGGCTTAGCGGCTCGAGAAACAGGCGGGGCGAGAATAGGCTCGGCGAGAGCTAACAATCCCCTCGTTCGCACCGGTTTGAACGAGCGCCGGAGCGGCGTGCCCGGGCTGGCGAGCGGAGGCCGGGACCGCTAGCGGCCTGGCAGAACGGCCGCCGGCAGCGGGCGGGGGCGAGCAACGGCGAGCGATCGACGCCGCGTCGATCGCTCGGCGCTCGCTGCAACGCAAGACCCGCCGATTCTAGCCTCTCGGCGGCTGCCGCCGGCGAACCGAAGCGCGGCGCCCTCCGCGCGCGCCAGTACGTCTGAGCAGCCTACTCCCACCCAGCGCTCCCCTCGCCGCCCCAGGCGCCCCCCGGCGGAGGCGGCGGCGGGGGGGGGGGGCGGGGACGCCAGCTCCCGAGAAAAGCCTGCGGCCAGCTCGGCCGCACGCCGGTGGGCCAAGGTCGCGACGGCCCGGCGATTCGCCTCCCGGAAGTAGGTGCCGAGCCAGCATGCAGACGCGGCAGTAGCGCCTGCACGCAGCTGGCGCGTCAGCGCCGGCTGCGGCCCCTTCGATCGACGCCGCCGAGTCGTCCTAGCGACGACTCGGCGAGAGCCGGCGTCGCGCGGGCGAGTTGGAACCGGCATTAACCGGCCGTCGGATCCTAGCGAGCGTCTCGCAGGATCTCCGCTCGCTGCTTAGCGGTCAAACCTTATTAGCCGCCGTCGAGCATTCTCTCTCTGAGTTCGGGCCCGCGGTTATCGAGCGCCGGCCCCGTCGCGGCGGCGGCGTCGGCCAGAGGCGCACCGAAGCGACCCCGTGGCCATCTTGGATGGCGTCCCCGCCGAGTTCTAGCCAATTTGAGAGCCGAGCCTACGAGCGACGGACGCGCAGGCATCGCTTCGGTACCGCTCGCACCCATCGACGGCGGCCGGTGGCCGGGGGGGGGGAGGGCTCCTACGGTTTCCGCCCGCTAACTCGGTCCGCTCAAGAGCAAGCAACTGAATGCAGATCAGTCGAAAGCGCCGACTGATTATATATATATATATATGTTGGGATATATATATATATATATGTTGGGATATATATATATATATGTTGGGATATATATATATATGTTGGGATATATATATATATATATGTTGGGATATATATATATATATATGTTGGGATATATATATATATATATATATATATATATATATATGTATGTTGGGATATATATATGTTGGGAGAGCCGCTGGGGAGACGGTGAGCAAATATATATATATATATATATATATATATATATATATATATATATATATTTGCTCACCGTCTCCCCAGCGGCTCTCCCAACATCGACCGGCTCAACGGCTTCCCACTCGGAGCTGCCGCTCGAACGTGTCTCGCAGTTTATTGCCCCGCGCCAAATCGCGAATCGCGCCATCGTTAGTCCGACTCGTGCGTCCTCATCAGTCCATCGCCGCCATCAGGCTTTCGACGGTCCATTAACTGGCCGCAGCGCCATTAGTGCCAATGAGGGTCATGAGTGGCAGCGGACCATAAATCAACCACATTCCCACACGATCTCCAGGTCGCAGCTACCGAACGTCCGCGTCGCTCATTTCAATAGAGCGTGGACTCGGCTGGCCGAGCTGGCTTTTGCACTGTCCGCGTAGGATGAGTACAACCAGGCCGACACGCCCTCTTCAGCCCATTCAGTCTCGGCCTCTGATCGTACCGATCCATCCGGCCTTGCTTCCGTCCGCCTCCGGCGAAGCGCTGCAGCGTGCCTGCTCACGGCGTCTATCTCAACCCCAACTCCTGGCCGGACGCCATCGTCCTCGTAGTCCATCTGCGGACTTTGCCACTGGTACCTGTGAAGCTGGAGGCTTGGCGAGCTCGCTCTGGGTAGCGAGAGCCAGACTGTACCAGGAGACCATATCGAGAATGATCCCACCGCTGCCACCACGCTCTCAATAGTGCATCGATGCCGCTCAACGATCTCGTTCCCCGACGGGCGATAGGCGCAGCGAAAGAGCACGGTCGTGCCCCATAGCTCGCATAGCGGCACGAGCACCTCCAATTTAAAGACAGCGGCTTTATCTAGCAACAGCTGACTGGGCGAGCCGAGCTCGCTTGCCGAGTACCGAGGCTCCGGCTCGTCGATCAAAGCTGTGGCACTCTCGTCCTGCCGCCTCGGCCAGATTGCGAACCTACTCGGCCGACGGTCTTCAGTACGGCTCGCCATGGAAATGCGAGACGTCGCATGCCAATCTTTGCCAATCTTTGCACGGCCGGAACGGAAAGGCCGCCAAGGCTTCACGATTCTGGCGCTGGGTCAACCGACCTGCAGCGAAAGCACGATCGAGCAACGCTCTCAGCCCGACTGCGGGCGATCTTGGCCTCTGGGAAGCTCAGTTGAGCAAGTTGGCTTAAGAGATCGATCAATGCCGATACGGTGCTTATCAGGGAAGGCGCGGAGATCGATCGTTCTGCCGTCGGGTCCGCCAGCGGCCGCTACAGAAGGCTACACTGAGCTTCGTCGGCCGTGCCTGAGGCTGCTCTTCGGTGTGATTAGGTTTCCATCTAATGATGATGGGGCACGCGAGTAAGGGGATCCACTTTATTCTCGCTCGACGGAGCAAGATGAACGGAGACATGCGAGTTCGTCCTCGAATTGTGTCGTCGAGCAGCGCCAGGCGCCGACGTATAAGCGCCTTCTCCAAGCCCTCTCGCGTGAACTGGCACCGTCACCGTCACCCGAGCACAGCAATCGAAGTCGGCTCCGATCACTATCACTGTCGCTACGGAGTCCTCGACGACGACAACAGAATCCAGGCTCCTATCCTCGACGACGATCAATCCTCGACGACAACAGAATCCTGGCTATCGCTATGTTGACACACCTTTCAGCGCCGACTCCAACTTGGCCACGTAGCATGCATCGAGTTGTCTGCCTTGACACGACGCGTCCTCGCCGTCGGCGCTTATTCGCACGCCTCCAAGACACCGCACGGAATCCATGCCGAGCGGCAAATCATGGCCTGGTAAGATGTTGGTCACGAGGTAGCTAAAATGCACCAGTCATCCACGAATGTCGACATCCACGAATGTCGACATCCGCGCCGAACATATGCACATCTGCGAACAGTCTTCTCGCACAGTCCACCATTACGGCCTTCAGCTCGCTGAAGGGGCTCGGGCAGAGAAGCATCGCTTAGCAATCGGAATATCACGGAATGCGAGCAGCCGTTGTCAAAGAGAGCCTCCGCCGAACGACCGCCAAACGCAGCCCTCACGAAGGCCTTCGCCGGGGGATACGCCGTAGTGCGCGGTCTCCTTACTCATTTTTTTGGGTGCGCCGTAGTGATCGCATCGATCAAACATGCTGACTCTATGTGCCCAGAATGGCCGCAAAGAAAGCACAAGATTAACCTGTTTCGCTGCGAGTGGTGTGCGCAGTTCCAGGCAACGTGGTCAGAATCTTTACACGGGAAGCAGATGACACGCCTTGACAGGACGATCGTCTCGTCCACCACGCCTCGCGCCACAACCACTTTTCTGCTGCCGACAACGGCTCATCCTTTTCAGCGGTCCTGAGCTGCTACTTCCATACTACTCACTACCTCAACAGCTCTCCTGACTCTGCTATGCTTCCCACTTTCTCTTTGTTGTTTGAGACGAAGTCTGTTGGCTACCGAATGCGTACCGAAAGCCGCTTAGGCTGAGTGCGCTATACAAAACTCTCCTGCGTAACATCCACATGGTCTTTTTGACTTTGTGGAGTTACAGACGGAGATACATTACATTACGTTACACAGGTCTGCCGCGTATATGTCAACCGTCTCGCCTGCACCCAACTCTCGGCTTGGAAGCTCGTCGTACGCACGGAAACGATCAGGCGACAATGCTGTTGTTAGCGGCCTCTTTATCGTGAGATATTTCGCCTTGTCCTCCTTATTCAGTCCCTGACGCATTGCGAAAGTACCTCCAGTAAGAAACAGTGGCCACAACTTCTTCACTTGTCTGTGGCACTATGCAGCCCCGAAACAACCTCGAATCGAATAGTTGAAGCGACTGGCGGTCGGCTAAGAGCGGCGCCGCTCGCTGCCGCCAGTCTCGCCGGCCGCGAAACCGAGCGGTCTCGCTGGCCGCCGAGCGAGGCGAGCTGGTCACTTCCGGAACAAAACGACCAGGTTTCCATTCGCCTCCGTGACAACTTTTTTCTTACTGCATGCTCTTCGTGATCACCTGTGCACGTGATCACCTGTGCACGTGATCATCTGTGCACGTGATCGTCTGTGCACGTGATCCTCTGTGCATGATTCAGCTCGCTTCAGGCTGCCAGCTGGAGATCCTACCTACTAGCTGGTGGCCGCGAGAGTGTCTCAATGCTTTAAGCACTTTTGTACGGTTGTCTTGGAAGGAAGCTTGTTTGCTGCTGCATACTTGACGCCGCGCGTGCGACTCATCCTGACATATCAGTTCTCTCGCAGCGAACCACACAGCGCACACAGGACAGAGATTTAGTTCTCTCAGGGCACTACACGAGTGACCAAATATTGCTATTATAATTATTTCGCAGCACCTAAAAGAAGCGCCGCGAACACTCGTCGGCGCTCGAGTCAGGACCGCCCGCAAGCTACGAAGATGATGGGGATCGCAGAGATGGATGGGGATCGCAGATATGGGGATCCAAGCGTGTCACCTTCGTGACACGAGAACGGCCCCGAACCGCTTATCGCACTGTGATCAGCGGCGGGAAATTACTAGACAATTACCTAGATTGCTGGGACTCACGCGCGGGTGCGCCATTGGCAGCCGCCGCTTGGGCGTGACACGGCCCGCCCTCCCATCAGTAGCTACTACAATTGTCATCTGTAAAAATGGCGTCTGTTATTATCTCGCCTTGTGCTGCAGTTGGGCTCGGCTTATGTAACTCGTAGCTCAAAGTGCGTGCGCAGCAGGAGATACACCCACGAACCGAAGCCAGTATGCAATGCGGACATTTAGCATGCAGCGAGCAAGCGCAGACGAACTGGAGGTCAATGGGCGGGCTGGAGCGGGGGATGGGGTGTGGGGCGTGGCGGGGGGGGGGCGGGGCTGGCAGGAACGAGCAGGGTGGGGCGGTGGGCGGGGCCGCGCTTCTCCTAACGCTTCTTCAGATTTTCCGATGACAAAAGACAATCGCGGCGTGATTTACAGTAACGCGAATGATAGCGGATTCCTCGGACTTCTGCGTTCGGGGTTTCGGATTCGTGCACAGCGACTCCAGCAATTTCAGGGGCAGCCAGCTTGTCTCGCCGCCACAATTCGTACACTGCAGGTAGGGCTTGAGGTGAACTTCTTCAACTCAAACTAGCCGATTGCTGAAGTCTCTCGGTCTGCCAGCGCCAGGCGGTAAGCGTCTCAGCGAGCGGACGCGCGGGTGGCGTCGCAGCTCCGGCAGGGAGCCGCGTGCTCGAAAACACGAGCGCGAAAGCCCCGCTCTCGCACCGATCTCGCAGCGACGGCGGACTCGCGTCGCTGTCGGGCCGCAGCTGCGCCGGACGCCGGAAGTAGCGTGCGACGCTGGCTCGAGCGACGCGCCAAGAAGCCGACTACAGTCGCCGCAGAGCGCGGGGGCGCCAACTAATCAATGTTTCAATGCGTGGACGGCGGTGGTGGTGGTGGGGGTGGGGCAGAGACGCCAGCCGCCGGTAGCTTCAGCGCCGGTGAGCTCCGGCTCAGCAGAGGACGGCGTCTCTACGTCACCCTCCGGTCTGTCAGCCGTGTCTCTCAGCGGAACGGAGACGCTACTTTTGTACGACTTGGTGACTTGGCTGTGGACTCCATTCGTTTCGGGATCGTGCGAACGACGACTCGCCCGAAGGGAAAGTGCAACGCATCGCGCAGCGGAGCCCGGCGGCAGGGGGCGTTTGCCCCGCCCCCGCCCCCACACCGCACCTAGAGCGGGGTAGCGACCTGGGTCGCACTCTGTTCCTAAATCCACTGACCGTAGGCGATGACGAAACTGTCTCCGTCTTCCACTAGACGAGCAATCCCCGAGCTCGTGTCGTACAAATGCTACGATTGTGTACCGTAGTTTTGCATCGCTCGCGGCTCTGACCCCCGGGGTGAAATTCTGGCGTGTCTTGCCACCACCGAGACCAGGCGGAAGTGTAATGGGACGGAGCTCCCCGGATGGAACGCTTGGCTCCGCCGCTGCCACCACGGCTTGCCTCCTCGTCTGTAGACGTTTTAGTTTTAGTGGGGTATAGTATCGGAGGCTCTTCTGTGGTCTCTCCGCACGGCGCGGCGCGGCGCGGCGGATAATTGCCGATTTACGCGCATCCTTCGAGAAAGCGGTGAGCGCGGTCGCGGCGATTCGCAGTCGGTCTAGTGGTCAGCATTTAACTTCCACGCGAAAGCAGACGTCCATGCATCAAAGGATGCATTGCATTGCACGTCCGTCAGCGCAGCGTCAGACCTCGGCAAGCAGCGCGACATTCCGAAAGCATTTCAGCGCGGTCTTTATCTTTATTTATCGGAACCATGGCGGCGACTCATGCTGGCGCCGCAGCCTTTAGAAGCGGGCAAGGAATGACGCTCCCTTCTCAGCCGCAAAAACAATTGTGAGGCATATTTGCTTGAATGCTTGCCGCCATTGTCCAGGACGGCTGGTCTAGCTCAGTTCGATCTATGGGAACTATTAGCTCGCTTGCAAACGCTGACCGCGCGCTCCCCAAAACCGAAGCCTGCACAAGTCAAAAGGTCAAAAGTTGAACTCCACAAATAATGCCAACGCCCAGAGAAGGGCTGCTGGACTAGTTTACCGAGACGTACCCTCGGGTTGACAATAATCCAAGCAATTACAAGCACTCGGAATTTCGTTCACGTCGGTGGCTTGGACCTTATCGGATAACGCGGCCTGCTCGCCTATTGCCGACTTCGCAGCAGCCTGCGGCGGCTGACCTCGGGTGACTCCGAGTAAAGCCGTCGGTTGAGACGTCGGTTGACCAGTGAGCAGTTCGACAGGCACAGTTGACACACTCCGGCTTGGCCCGGCCCTATCTTCGCCTCAGGAGCAGGCCACGGTCGCTCTGTGGGCCGGCTTGCCTCAAGGCACGCTAGACGAATCTGCTGCCATCGGGCCCATTTCTGCTCAATCCTCCGTCCGACCAGCCGTCGCTGAGACTCGCCGACGTTCTTGAAGAGTTTCCAGAATATCTCCTGAAGCATCTTCATGCAATCAGGGTGTCCTCTTTCAAAGTGACCTTTCACTAGACGACTACATCATCTCAATAGCTGTGTCTGCCTACTTTCAGCTATGTAACATTGCACATATTACAGCTGGTGTAGACAAGCTGGTTCATGCAACTGTGACGTCTCGTCACGGCTTATGATAGTCACCACTTTAAAGTCTTCCAGTGTGTACAATCTGATGCTTACCGCTGGTACAAAGCTCTGCAGCTAAGCTATCTGAGGTGTACGTTGCTATTGCCATACCACACCAGACCACTTGTCACTGGCCTGCACTTTCTCCCCCATCAAGCAATGCATCAAGTTCAAAGTGCTTTCCTTTTGAGGTACTCCATTTAAAGTCCCCCATCTTCTTGCTCGAGCCTAACTACATAAATTACTTCCCGATCAGGCTCGGCATAGTCCCACTCTCTCTTCTCATTCAACTCGCTTAGCTGTACCTCTGATCTACCTCAATTTCTTTCGAGATTATGCCGGTAGTTCGAATGCTCCTAAAGGCCTGAACTAACTCCAGGCTGACGTCACGACACTTCCTGACACGAAGACATTTAAAAAGAAGCTAAAACTCACATATTCCTCGCATCATTTGCTGGGTCCGAGTGAATTGCTGCTTGTGCCTCGAGATGACGCTGTGCATGCTATCATTGACCGATTTATCCGGTGCTTCCGATTCCAGAATGTGCTGTATAAATGTCTTATTTTTGTTACTATTAATGTGGTGACCTGAACTGCTTGGCGGTAGGTTGGCAGGCCAACATGAAAAGCTTCGTTACTGCTGGTGCTTCATTGTCCGGCTGTTCGCTTAGTCCATAGTTAAGCAAGAGTACTCAGCTGCCCGATCGACGTGTGAGTGATCCACAGCGGAGCATCTTCTCCTGCTAGCCGTCGAACAGAGACGGGTCAGAGATGCAGAGGTGCTGAGGTGGGTTAGAGGTCTAGGGTCGTGGCTGCCTTTTGGAGGTGTGGCTTCAGGGACAGCTTCCTTCAGGTGTGGCCCAGACATTGCTGACACTCATGCGGGCTGTCATTATACCTAAACGAGCTGAGCCATCTGTGATCTCATCTTGTGTCGGGGATCTGTCTGAGCCACTGTCAGCTTCTCTGCGCTGCTGCTCTATGCCGAAGCGCCAGCAGCAGCTCGCCAGGCCCCTTGTGTCAGCAGGCCCACTTCGATCTGGTTGAACCGGTGCCGAGGCCGGCCCCCAATCGTCTGCCATCGGCTGAGGGGTGTGTTTTTTAATGCTGTCCCACCAAGAGGGACAACAGCTGCTCGAAAGCCAGTGGCCCGTGGCGATTCAAAAGAAGCCCAACCGGCTCGCAGCTGCAATAATGTGAGGGCAAAGAGATTTGTCGACCTCGGCACAGCTCAGCTTCGTGCTTACTTCCTGTTTGCCTCGTTTACTGCAGCTGTGTGCTCAGCCAAGATCCATATAGGGGGGGGGGGTCCATTGCCACTACACGGATTGTATGTACTCCCACTATAGCTTGCAGTGTTTACTGCCATTAATGAGGTGGCTCACGAATGAATGGTCAGCAACAGGAAAACGCAATACGTGGTTCGATCCGGCCTCGGTCCTACGGCCATTGACATGCAGTTGGCCGTGGGAGTCATCACACTCAAAGCCGGCTACTGGAGTTCAAGAGGCTATTTATTCTCTTAAGTTGCCTTTGCAATGCAGCCAGCAGCACTGGCCGCGTTTGCGATTAGAAGAGTGGGCCCCAACGTCGACATTCGGCCATTGCCGAAGGTCGACGATGAAAGGGGCGCTAAACTTGGCAGGCAAGGCTCCTCTCGAAGCCATCAGCCGACACGCGAAGCAGTCAGTCCGCGGCAGCAGCAGCAGACGGCAGCGGGCCGCCCGAGCCTCGGCGCTCCGCTCTGTCTCGCCTTAGAATGGCAGCAGTCCGTCTCGAGCTGCTGCTGCTGCTTGTGCAGCTCGCATCGCTGAGCGCGAGCTGTCTACGAACGCCGAGCCTCTCCTGCTTCTCCTCCAGGCGACCGCAGCAGCCGCCGCCGCTGCGACCGCTGCTCTTCGGTCTGCTGTTGCCCAGCCCAGCCTCTGCATCGGAAAGCGAGCAGCGCATTAGGAATGGAGCGTTCGGGCTTACAAATACGGAAGCCAACCGTGGCAGGCGGGCCGGGTTTGATCTTGGGCGCTCGCCGTAGCTATCTGCATTCATACTGCTGTCGAGTACTTGTGCCTGACCGCAGCGGGCTGCCGAGTCGAGAGCACACGAATCCCTTGACAGCGATGGAACTCGGTGCACCCTCGGACAGACCTGCACACTGCACACGGAGCTTTGCCTGACTCGACTTTGACCCAACCTTTACCCTTACCTTGCCCTGATCTGGCCCTGGTAGAGAAAACGAATAAGAAAGCGGTAACGACCGCAGGATACGTCTGCCTTACAGAGTGAGTTTCTTCAGTCGTGCACTCTATGCGTGATCGTGCAAAGGAAGACCTGACCGGCTGTACTGGCACAGACCACTAACCTAGTGCAAAAGCTTCTCTTGAATCATCATGGCACCATTGATGCATGGGCATCATTGATGCAGACATACTTTTCCCACACCAATCAATAGCTAGAGGGTTGTGGTCAATAAAGTACTGACTAATCAAGCAGGTTTATAAATTAGTACATACTTCAGCTTTGGGGCTCTACTGAAAATCGCTTTCTCGAAGAAGCCCCAAACTTAGTCCGCAATCATTTTTTCGTTATACGTCCTTGGTAACTACGTTGAAAGTCCGGTATATTCTGGGGAATATGCTCGCCTGGCTCCTCAGAGACTGGCTCCCAGGTTCTTCTTACATTTTTTAAGACGAGCATTAAAGATACGGACTTTACGAGACATTCCGCATTTCCTTTTTTGTCACAGTGCTCACTGAGAGCCTGAACCAGTTGTTGGCAGCCTTGCTATTGCATAGAAGTCAGTGGACCGCTGCAACCCAACCGTTCCAAGCCGAGTTCTTCGTCCTGACGAGTTTCTTTGCGAGTCCTTAAGACTTAATGATCTTTATCTATGTTTTGACCAAGATGCTAACTTTGACAATTGCCTCCGAGAGCCGAGGAAAAATACAACTTGGAAAAGCAACTCGAAAGCAACCGAGTCATTATCTAGAGCCGTGACAGATCGCTTGGTGAGACCTGACTTGCTGTGCATTGGCAGCACCTGCATCTTCCGGGTGGGTCTACCAGTACTTGATAGTGTCCGCCCTACCAAGAACTCGGTCCCCTGGGGCTAGTCCCTCTTTCGATAGCGAGCTTTAGCGTCCCGTTTTGCTTCGCCGTAGGCGAAGGAAACAAAGAAACTTCGCGAAACCGCTTTGGAGGTACCACCAGTAAAGACTCCATTTTTGTGTGTCTAATGATTTTCCAGTCACAGTGGCCATACTTCACGGCACTCAGCAACTTGTTGGCACTGGTGCGGTCCACTTTGAGGTGGACAGAGTGAGCCGTAGGCAGAGAGGGCACTTGTTCTTGTTATGAAGCAGGACGTCTTTGAGGCTTCTGAATGGTCTATGAATAGGTGCCATTAACTCGTGTTACAAGTGACTTCTCTAGCCTCGAATAGACCAGCCACATTGTTGCAGAAGCACAGCCCATCTTGCCGACTGAAGAAGTGGAATACAATTGTTGACACTTTCTCTTCCTATGGCGGTATTATCTACACGGTCGCTTCTGTGAAATCGGAATCGGAATCTGCACTATTTTCATCGCTGTCTCGTCCTCTCTGCCCTCTCTCTCCTGTAGATGGTTGATTATTCTCCGGAGGAGCGAGACAGAGGAGCTCAAAGCAGCGTAGTACTGTGGTACTGTGGTACTGGCGCGATGGATGGACGCATGCATGTGCGGATACCTTAAGGGAGGCTCGCTCTGACCGGTTGAACATTTAGAACGGTTCACCAACGCAGAAGTAGCAGCTGCTTAAGTTGTCAGTCAATTCACACCAAATTATTGGCCTCGAAAACTTCAAGTGTCTCGTTTACACTCTATCAGCTTGTAACATACCAGAATAATATAAAACATGACAGTTCACTTTATTTCCTGATATTGTGCAAGAAAGTCCATCTAGCGAGCAGCAATTGCTCACCTTGCCTTTAAGATTTCTCTCTCGGTGTTCGCAGGTGAGATGAGGTGCGCTGAGCTTGCCTTGATCCCTGATAGCTATGCCGAAGTATGCTTTGCAGACCTCACGCATCTTAGCAAATGCTTTTACAAAGAAACTCTCTGCTGCTGTCTTGGTAAATTGTCCGAACACGTAGCGAAACTTAGCAGCAGCAGCGCCTGGATTCGGCAAATTCGGTGAAATGTATGCCGATGCTTGCTTAGCAGTGTGGAGCCCGAAATCAGCGGCATCGACCCGAAGGTGCTGCAGCAGCTCGCAGATGACAGCGTGGACGCAGAGATCATCAAGGACGAGCTCCGTCACCTGTCCCTGGCTGGCACTGTCGCTGCTACTACGTAAGTGCATCGGATGCCCTGCCAGCTTCCGTGGGTAGCAGCCTAGCGAGTCGCCCGAGCCGCCGCCGCCGCTCGGTCTCTAGCAGCGACAGCGGCCACAGCCCAGACCGGCGTTCGTCATTCTAACTCCGCAATGTGCTGTGCGAAATGTCTGAATAGGTTTGTAGGCTTTAGCCGACATGTTAACTCGTCGGCGGGGCATGCTGCATCCCGTTTGTGCTGTGCGCTCGCGCTAGCGATCGGTACTCAGCTTGCAGCGTCTCTTCGAGGCCGCAATTCAGTCGCGGTTAGACGGCAGATGGTAGCTCCATCCTGCAGCCGGTACTTTATTTGCCCATTAAGTGTGACTCATATACGGGTCTGTACTGCCAAGCGCAGTCCCTGACCTGCCACGTGCCGATTGGCATGTGCAGTATCTATGCTAATGCGTATTATGGTCCACAGCTGTGCGAGTTCCTGCGGCTTCATTAGCCTGTTGCAGCCGGAAACTTGCCTCGTCGCCATTACGCAGATGTATACGGATGCGTAATTGGAATATTTCGGGCCAGATTAAATATGTAGATCTGCAAGTGCATCGGAGTAAGCTAGAAAAGTTGACGGCCAGGTCGTGGGTTCGAGCCATGCAGCTCGCTTGCTCGCTGCTAGCAGGGTGAGAGCGGTATAACTGGCAACGCCTGAATAGGCCAAACTTCACATGTACACTCGATTTTCTCCCAAATTTTCGAACTCTGGTTTTTCTTGGCCTAGTCGTGAATGCAGTAAATGCTCGGAGAGCCTGGCGAAGGTACTCGCAGATAGAAGATACTCGCGGATAGAAGATACTCGCATATCGAAGATACTCGCAGATAGATCGCTTATATTGTCGAACGAGTAGCAGCCTGCTCTGCCTTCGACTGGCTGCCAGAGTTGCCATGTATAGCGATACGTGCTTTATTTGCCACGAAGGCTACGAAGCAAAGACAGCTTCATTTTTCGAGTCTTTTCGAGAGTTTCTTTCTTTCTTTCTTCGAGAGTTTCTTTCAGGTCATCCCATTTGCTGTCACAAGCCGGCTTGCATTTTGCCAGTCTCGCCTAGCTTATATTCTCAAAGCTACCGAATATACCGCCTAGCTTATATTGTCGAAGGCTTTGCGCTTTCATAATCGCGTTGAGTCACGACACACCGTCTTTCGTGCAAGGGCAGCAGCTGCAGCAGCACACAGATAGAGAGAGAGAGAGAGAGAGAGAGAGAGAGAGAGAGAGAGAGAGAGAGAGAGAGAGAGAGAGAGAGAGAGAGAGAGAGAGAGAGAGCCTGAGAGTGCCTGGCGAGAGCACCTGACCCTTGAAAGGTGCTCTCGCCTTTGACGACCGAGGTCGTGAGCTCGAACTCTGCAGTAGATGTGAAGCGCCTGGGTATATGTTAAGTTTTCTTAAGGAGCTATATAAAAAAATATGTTCTGTGTAAGTAGCAAGCTGGACCTCACAGGCGCCCGACAGAAGTTACTCTTGAGCTTGGAACTCTTGGAAGCATGGCTATAGAATCGTAGAAGGAAGTGAGTTTTGCAGGCGACTGCCGATCGAAGTCAATATCGCCTCTTCCTGCCAAGTTAAATCGATTGTCTGCTCGAGAATTTCCTGAGTGTTCCGCTTCAAGGAGTTGTGCCATAAGCAGAAGAAAATCGTAGGATTGTTAAGAGGCTGAAGATGTAAAACCCAAATTTATTTTACGCACCCTAACTCTCGAAATCATGCATGGACCGCGAACAAACTACGTTTGGTAGAATCCGCGGGGTCGATGATGACCAGCCTAGTTTTAGCACCGCTACAAAGCCGAAAAGCTTCGAAATTCATTTTATCAGAATAGCACAGGATAAAGCATCCACGTCTGCGGGCGTGCATTTCGGCAAGCACGTCGGGTGCATCATTCGAGGTGCGCACGCTCAGGCCTCGTGCAGATTCTGAGTCCTGCTGCAGAGGACGCTAAAGCTGGCAGTGAAGCCGCAGCCGATTGCTCGAGGTATCTTCTCATCGAACGAGGCTTTCACTTCATTCACTTCTCATCAAACTAGGCTTTCACTTCTATGTGGATGACCCCAAGTTGTACCTTTGCTTTGATCTCTCACAGCCTTCGAACACCTCGGATTCACTCAACTCACTTGCTGCATGTATAGATGACATCCGCACATGGATGGCAGCAAATTTTCTAAAACTAAACGATGATAAAACTAACTTACTCGTTATGGGCAAACCCTGTGTGATTCAGAAATTGGAAAGGCTGACGCTCAAAATTGGCTCCGCCAGCATATCTCCAGTTGAACTAGCTCGAAATTTAGGTGTCATGTTCCAAAGTGACCTCTCGTTAGACAACCACATCAGTTCCACAGTCAAGTCTGCCTACTTTCAGCTACATAACATCGCTAAAATTCGAGCTTGTTTAGATAAGGATACCACGTCTAAGTTGGTCCATGCATTTGTAACATCCCGTCTTGATTTCTGTAACTCACTGCTCGCTGGCCTACCGGCATGAGCAATCAGGCGATTACAGATGGTGGAAAACTCCGTAGCTAGGCTTGACTGTCGCGAGCGTCGCAGTTTCCACATCACACCACTTCTCGCCGACCTGCACTGGCTACCAGTCAAGCAACGGATCGACTTCAAGGTCTTGTCGCTCACTTTTAGGTCACTTCATTCTTTGGCCCCAGCCTATCTCTCAGATCTACTCCCCCAGCAGGCCAAGCATCGTACCACCCACTTATTGGAATCCAACAGTTTACCAATACCTCGTACAAACCTCAAATCCTTTGGAGACCGTGCATTTAGTTCGTATGCTCCCAAAGCCTGGAACTCCCTCCCGACTTGTGTCAGAACATCCCCTGACTTGACCACATTTAAAAAGAACTTAAAAACACACGTACTTAGGACAGCATTTAGTGGGTCCCTGTGATTCGTCCTTGATGTGCTTATGCGTGCTGACACTGTGCATTTTTGCTTACCAAAACCTGGATGATGCCTTGTTCCAGTAGCTGTATTTCCGAGACCACTCCACCCGGGTTCTCATTCTATCAGTCCATGCGTTCTAACAAGGTTGGTGGCGGGGTTGCAATTGTTGTTCGCGAATCGTTTGGCTATAAAATGCGTAGTTTCTCGCATGGGTCATCGTTTGAATTGGTTGCTATCAGGTCTTCATCAAAGACAATGCCTCTCACCGTCGTGATATACCGGCCTCCTTCTGCCTGTCTAAACTTGTTTATAGAGGAGTTTTCAGAGTTCCTCGCTAAAATATTTGTGTGTGACAGGCCAGTTACTGATTATAGGAGACTTCAATATTCACGTTGACAACCCTAGCAACAGCCAGGTTCGCTCATTTCTTGACTGTCTGGAGAATTTTGGTTTGGCCCAACACGTTAATCATAGCACCCACGTCGGTGGCCACATTCTAGATCTCGTGATCACTAAGGATGTCCTGCCCACTGACTTTGTGGTGTGCCCACTGACCCTCTCAGATCATTGTTCGGTCTCGTTTACTGTTCCTGCTCCCTCGTACGTGCAGGGCAATGTCGAATTTGCCAAACGACGTAACTTACAAAGCATTGACATGGACAAGTTTTTGAAATCTGTTTGTGATGCAGGCCTTCTTGATCTGCATTCAGACTCGACCGGCAGCCTCGATACCCTCACTGATGCGATGAACATGACACTCAGGAGTGCTCTTGACAAGCATGCTCCCGTTTGCTCTATCCGTGTTCAAAGTCGTCAGATTCCTTTCAATTTACAAAAAACTCCTTAGGATGCGCCGGGTTAAGCTCAGGCTAGAACGTCGTTTCAAGAAATCGAGGTCTGAGGCAGATCTAGTCAATTACAAAGACTTCCTTCGAGTTTACATCCGAAAGCTTAAAAAGCCAGGGCTTCTTTTTACATTAGAAAGCTGAATTCCTGCCAGTCGGACACTAAACAGATTTATAAGACAGTAAACCATTTGCTGGCCAATGCTGTCAGGTCTGACTCTCTAGATATTACGGGCTCAGCCGAAAAGTTTTCAGCCTTCTTTACGGAAAAAATTGTGCACATTCGTGCCTCCATTAAGACCCCTCCGACCAAAGCAATCGCCGTTCCTCAACCTGTGACCTTCCTTAAAAGGTTCTCCGATGTTTCTGCCTGTGATGTGGCTGCCTTAACAAGGTCTAGCAAAAAGAGCTCGTCTCCTGAAGACCCTATACCTTCATCTCTGTGGTCTTCACTAGCAGACCAACTTAGCCCTGCCATAACCAAGATTTTTAATGCTTCTTTGGGAAAAGGGGTCGTCCCCAACTCCTTCAAATTGGCAATCGTTAGACCTATTCTTAAAAAGCCCGGATTAGACACAGAGGTCCTAGCAAACTATTGTCCAGTTTCCCTTCTTTCGTTCTTATGAAAGATTCTTGAAAAAATTGTTGCTAAGCAGCTAGTTGAACATATTGAAAATAATGGAATGTCAGAAACATTTCGATCAGGGTTCAAGAGGCAGCACTCCACTGAAACTGCTCTCCACCGTGTTAACAATGACATTCTACATGGCAAAGACGACGGGAATGTCACTGCCCTAGCTCTGCTAGATCTGTCTGCTGCCTTCGACCCCATTGATCACGAAGTTCTGCATGAATGACTGAGAACAATGATCGGTCTGGCAGACGAAGCACTGGCGTGATTTAAATCATACTTGTCTGATCGTGTTCAATCCGTGTCGTGTGGGGGTCAGGTTTCAGACACGAGAAGGGTCACCTGTGGAGTCCCTCAAGGGTCTGTACTCGGTCCCTTGCTGTTCTCCATTTATACACAGCCTCTGGGAAAAGTGATTAAGGCCCATGGAATAGGATTTCACTTCTATGCTGACGGTACTCAGTTGTATTTTTCATTTAAACCGTCGGAATCTGCTGCAGCAACTGAGAAACTGAATGCTTGCCTTGCCGATATTCGATCCTGGATGTAGGAAAACTTCCTGAAATTAAATGACGATAAAACCGAACTGCTGCTCATAGGACACCCTAAGCGTGTGGCTGGATTAAAAGGCTTTACTGTTCTAATAAGTAATGCTATTGTGTGACCTTCGCCACGTGCTCGTTATTTAGGTGTCGTGTTCGACAGCTGCCTCAATTTCAAAAGCTTCATTCAGAAGACTGACTCTACAGCTAGCCATCACATCTGATCCCTATCCAAGATTAGAAGCTGTCTCCCACAGTGGCTTGTAAAAAATTTAACTAGCTCTTTAGTTCTGTCGTGGCTTGATTATTGTAATTCTCTTTTGGCTGGGCTACCAAAGAAAGCTATTATGCCACTACAGCGGACTATGAATATGGCTGCAAGGCTGGTCTTCAAGTCCCAGCGGTTTGAGCACGTGTCACCTTTGCTGAAAGAGCTAGGATGGTTGCCGGTTGAGCAAAGGATACAGAGCAAAGTTCTTACGCTGACCCACAAGGCCCACCACGGCTTGGCTCCTTCGTACCTAGCTGAACTGCTGCATCAGTTTCAGCCTGTTCATGCCCTGAGGTCCTGTGTGGACAGTAAATTAGTTGTCCCACTCCTCCGCTTAAAGACAGTTGGCGACAGAAGCTTTAGCTCTGCAGGTCTTAGACTGTGGAACTCGCTCCCACAATTCTTACGCAACGACAACTACTCTCCTACTGCCGACTATGGCACATCTTTTTCAGCGGTCCTGAGCTGCTACTTCTATGCTACTCACTACCTCAACTGCTCTCCTGACTCTGCTATGCTTCCCACTTTCTCTTTGTTGAGTGAGACGAAGTCTGTTGGCTACCGAATGCGTACCGAAAGCCGCTTAGGCTGTGAGTGGGCTATACAAAACTCTCCTGCGTAACACCCACATGGTCTTTATGACTTTGTGGAGTTACAGACGGAGATACAGTGCATGCTGCCACTAACCAGATTTGCATGCTGACCCTGTGCTTGTCACCCTTAACCATGTTATTCATGTTGCTTATTAAGCATGATATTACTCACCATTCAATCGCCCTTCCCTTTGCAGCAAATGTAAAGCGCCTAGAAAGAGATTGAGTTCTCTGAGGGCGCTTTATCAAGTGCATTATTATTATTATTATCATTATAATCGAAATGAAGTTTGTTATTATACAGCCGCAGCATTGACCTGTGAAAAGGCAGTGAAGCCGCACCGCTAGGTCTACATCTGAAGAATAGATTGGATAGACTACTGAAATGACTGAGCCGGTGCGACCCTTACTGACCACTGGTTTCAAGGATCGTCGGATCAACACCACGGATGAGAAGGCGTGTTTTTTGCTGCTGACCTGCGGTATCAGTTTACGGTGTTGAGTGCTACATTATTCCGAACGAGAGGTTTACTCTAGGAATAGAAGTAGCTAGCAGATTTGTTATGCCACCCCCAATTCGCCTACATTTCGTCGCAAGCCTAATCAGAACTTCTATTTTTGCCCAGGCGATTTGTCGATTCGTCAGCGCTGATGACGAAACATTGAACGCAAAGTGTTGCCATTTATTGCCTTGCAGATCGCCTCTATTTGCGGCCCCGTCTTGGCTGGCTGCTACTGGCTGCACACCTCGCTTCCTATTTTAGGCTCAGAGAAAGACTCGTCCTAATCCTACGGCGCGGCTCTACGGAGGCTGTCAAGCTGTCGCTAATTTTACTCGATGTAATAATCATATTGGCTGTTATAATTTTGGACATATACATCGTAGAAGGTGGGTACGGATTTTTCGCACTGCTAACCGTAGCGCTCTGTGCTGGTTAATAATAATAATAATACATTTGATAAAGCGCCCTCAGAGAACTCAATCTGTTTCTAGGCGCTTTACAATTGCTGCAAAGGAAGCACGATCGAGTGGTTAGTGGTGGTAGCGTGCTCAATAAACAAAAAGAATAATATGGTTAGAGGTGACATGCACAGGGTCAGCATACAGGGAAAGGGCCATTTTAAATCTATCGTGAAAGGAAACCTGATGGAATGTCGTCGCACATTTCTTCGACAAACGAACTGCGCGTCTAGATGGGTCTTGGGAATGAGCCTTAACTGTCACCCCCCAACGGCAGAGAAGGAGAGACAGGGAGAAGGAGAGAGAGAGAGAGAGAGAGAGAGAGAGAGAGAGAGAGAGAGAGAGAGAGAGAGAGAGAGAGAGAGAGAGAGAGAGAGAGAGAGAGAGAGAACTAAAAGGGCATGCTTAAGTCAAGTGCGTGACATCCAGGAGGTTGAGCTTCGATTACTCTCTCTTCTTCGCTTCTTCGAAGCAACTGTTGACCGTGCGGTTGAACGCGTGGCGACCTATATGTTATGTGTACTCGTTTTAGAGCCTTCCAAGAGCTAGTTTGCATATTCTGATCCGCGGGATCGCGGTTCGAAGTGTCCGTGCCAGATTCTTGGCCTCCAAGGAGACAGCGAATTCCGTTCTTACGCTTGCAAAGCCTGGGACACGGAATCGACTGGCAGTACTAAAATCCCTAACTTGACATAAAACGAATCTAAAAACCACCTGATCATCACAATATTTGCTCCGTCCGCGTGAATTATCCTACCCGTGCTTACGCGTGCTACAATTCAGCATGGTTATCATCATTTTATCATAGCGAAGTAGTTCATGTGTTTATATTCCATGCTATTGTGTAAAAATATCCAGCACGATATTTAGTTCTCTGAGACTGCTATGCATTTTTAGTAATGTTTGTTCATGTAAATACGGCTGCCACCAGGCTGCATGTACGCACGTGGACCCCCACTGCCGGGATCCTAGCTAACAAATCTTTTTAAACTCCTTGCTTTATAAGGTAGCTGGCGGTACATCGATACATCAACAATTCATCAAAATACGTTAGTTCTTTTTCAGCCGCAATGAACATTACGTGAAAACTCTTAAATGTTTCCCAACTCTTGCGGCGAATTGTGTCAATAAGTTCAGAAAGTACGGTTCTCACGAGCCAAACGTTCAACGAACCATGTTCAAAGCATCAGCAGCAGCAGCGGCAGCAGGTTAGAAATAAAGACGCAGCTAATAATTTCCTCAGTGCTAGCGGCAAACTCCTGCACCGCAGATAAGCTAGCATCGCTGCAATTAGCAGTTACGAAGTGCAGCATACTTACAACGCGCGCATACGCATGAGGTTTTTTTATTGCTTCCGATGGAACGAGCAGACGAACTGGCCGCAGGCATCCAGTGCGTCCGCAGTGCAGCTGCTGCTGCTGCAGTTTGAGATTTCCGCCGAGAACAATTTCAGCCTCGCTCTCGTTTGTGTGTTGCGTTTGCACGATTTCAATTTATCTTGTAGCCAAGCTGGAGGAAAAGGAAGAGAGCGCAACAATCGTCTTAGAAATACTAAAGGGCAGGTGCGATAACTCCACAATTGGACTCCTTGCTGAACCGCTTTCTTTGGACAAAGCATTTACAACATTGACAGCTGCTGTTGAACGGGACAGCACTTTAAACTTCACTGTTGGTAAGTTCATCTGTGCTCGTGTCAGTGCAAGCAGCGACAAAGAATACTTCGGAAAAAGAATACTTTAGAAAACAATAGTTGATGGAAAATGGCTCAATTGTATGATCTTGTGTATTTATATTCCTGCTGTTCACTTGTTCACAACTCCAATTAAAAGGCTTATCAAGCTTTCGAAATGTGTCAAAGCAGCTTTGTCGCAGCATTTACTATAGCAGTGATAGGTAACTCACTGCCAAAGCCGATGTTGGGTTGCTAGGATAAAGAGACAACGATCTCTGATGAATAAGGTTATGAATCCAAGTTCACTAAAATTCGAATCCAGTGGTTTTAACATGTAAGAAGTATCAATTCCGGTGACTGACGCCAATTCCTCTGGGCGAGTCCATGCCTTTGCCCACCTGTGAGTGATGCTCCCTCTTCCGGCGGTGGCGGCGGGGGGGGGGGGCGTCAAAAGCGTCTGTCTGTCCTGCCTGGTGCATCGGGAAATACCAACGTTCATTTCATTGGACAGCGTAAGTTAATGGAGTGCTACGGCGGCTCTCAGTCCTCGCAATTTTGGCACTTACGTTTTTTGTGTCTGGCAGTCAAGTCCGTCCGACATCAATCTGCACCAAATGCAAAAAAAAGAATTCCCAGCAATTTCGATTTCAAACATTACCAATCTCTATTTCAAACAACGAACTCGATTTGTCTGTCTCGCGTAGGCATTCAAAACACAACCTGAGATATGATATGATATGATAAACCTGGGAGAGCGTGTCTTTGCAATGCGCACGACCACGATTTGGCTGCCCGTGCTCAAACTGCACGCTCGACGAAATATCTTTGCTCGCTACTCGAGTCGTACCAGAACGTCGGCTGAATATAAGGTGCACTCGCCCGAGGGCGAGAAGAGGCGCGCCTTGTGGCCGCTCTTCGCTCGCCTCAGTCTCTTCTACTTTTGGCTACTGTCTAACTCGTAGGAGGTGCGGAGCGCAACGCCACACATTATCACAGCGACGTCGAGAAGAAGCTGAGCGCATTGACACTCTGGACGGACATTCTGCACTACGCAAGCATCGCCATACTTGCATTGTTCGTCGTTGATCTCATGCTTAAGATTATCGGCCACGGAAAGAAATTCTTTCGTTACAAATTGGAAGTTAGTGGCGGCGTTGTGCATGCTGTAGTGCCATCCTGCACATCTCAGCAGGTTCTTTACCCAATCTCTCTCTCTCTCTCTCTCTCTCTCTCTCTCTCTCTCTCTATATATATATATATATATATATATATATATATATATAAATACAATATATATATATATAATATATATATATATATATATATATATATATATAGTATATTTATTTATCTCTCTCTCTCTCTCTCTCTCTCTCTCTCTCTCTCTCTCTCTCTCTCTCTCTCTCTCTCTCTCTCTCTCTCTCTGTGTCTCTGTCTCTGTCTCCCCTGTCCTATGCCTTCGTCCCTGTTCCTGTGCGTTTTATACTGCTTCTTGATTTCGATCTCCATCTCTCAATCTGTATAGTCTTATATCTCAACGTCTTTATATATGTACACACACACACGCACGCACGCACGCACGCACGCACGCACGCACGCACGCACGCACTCACACACACACACACACACACACACACATATATATATATACATATTTCATATATATATATATATATATATATATATATATATATATATGTGTGTGTGTGTGTGTGTGCGTGCATTTCCAAGTCTCTCTATACCTATCCCTATATTCCTATCCCTATTCCCATCTCTTCCAATATCCCTATCTCAATTTTTATGTCTGCTTATTTCGACACCTAAGCCTATATCTAAATCAGTATCTGCATCTACTCGCTAATTAATATATTCCCATCAGCATCTGACTATGCGTCTATACTATATCTGTATTGACTTTTATATCACTCTCTATATCCCTTGTCTTCACTTTCTCTCTCTTCACTTTCTCTCTCCTCTCTTTCTCTCTCCTCTCTTTCTCTCTCACTTCTCTGTTCTCATCTACTCACCCCGCTTGCGTTGTGCGAGCGAGCGAGCGCCGAAGTGCGTCCTGCGTCGTGCGACCTCCTAGCCAGCGCATGCCTTCCTGTTCCCTCTCCTTGGACAGGTTCTGGATGGAATTGTCATTATAGCGTCGCTCGCCATTGACATTTTCCTGACAAATAAATCCGTGAGTGACCTGAGCCAGGTGCTTCTGATCGTCTTCCTCGTTTGGCGACTCATAAGGATCTTCAATGGTGAGTCTCGCAGGAGAGTAGCGCTACGCCGCCAATCGCCCGGCAAAGGGCGCGAGCACGTACTTTATATACGCCTTTTAACCGAGTCAAACTCAGACCGACTCCTCTCAGGCTTTATTTCGCCACTTTTTTTCGTACGATCTATCAATGTTGCAGCCTTATAAATGATAACAATCGCAGCAGTCTACGGCAGTTTGGCTCCGCTATCATACAATGACGTCTTCTTTCATATCCCATTGTTAGTTCGCAAAACCGATGGCTATCTGTTGAGGTCAAATATGCCTTCTATGGTTTCTGAAAAACAGTCATTCTTAAATAAAAACAACTGTTTACTGTTTTAAATTTTCAAAAAACAGCTCTTAGCACCTGTTTTTTCCATTTTTCACTATTTTTACAGTCAATAGCTTATTTTTATGATGAACACCGTTATACATTTTTCGTGATTAGTTCTAAATCAATAGATTTTTTTTTCTTTTAATAATATTTCTATAGAAAAGTGCATTAAGTAACTCTTCCGAGAGACACCATCGAAGTTTTGCGCAGAAATTCTTACATGCCGGAAAAACTCTTTCAACCTCCGTTGATGTCGGTTTAATGGATAGAATTGCAATGTACAATTTCTGGATATTTTCGATCCGCTGGCCAGAGTTCCTGAAGAGTGTTAATTTGAACTTTACCAATTTGAAACTGCCCTGCAGCCCAACTGTAGTTGATGATCCATTTTTTGAGGCAACCAATTCAATTCAAGTTCCAGTTCTCCAGAATTCTAGCGCGCCTCCCGGTCAAGATGCAGTTCAACCTCGCGTCCGAACCCAGCTTTTACTTTGGATTGGAAGACATTATTTCCAACCGTTGGTTTTTTGATCAATTTGACAAACTTGCGTGATTTTGTGAGCAGATCATGGTTATTGAGTCTCCTCCTAATGTCTCACCGCCGATCACTTTCATGTCCGTACCTGCTCTAAAAGTATCCATTTCATCACTATCAGCATATCCATGTTTAAATCGTAATCGCAGTACTCTACTTGTACGACGTATCAAATACTCCAAAAGGCAGACCTTGTTTTAAGCAGAACTATCCGATGACATCGATGTGGCTAATTCATTTCTTATTTACTGCAGCGCAGTCCTGAGTATATTCCACAGAATCCCTCTCCGTTGTTATTCCTAAGACGCAAAAATGCTGTTCTATTGATTCGACCACATCGAAGGCAGTGCATAAATCAAATATGCGAACAATATCCGTCTTAATTGCTGTTTTGACGCCGCTATCGAGAAATTTGACGCCGAAGAATCGAAGTCCTCTCACGGCTGTGTATTCATCCACAATCATGCTAAACTTTACTCCCCCTCTCTCTCTCTCTCTCTCTCTCTCTCTCTCTCTCTCTCTCTTGAGTTTTCCCTTGATGTCGGCATTACTTTCGCTTCTCCCTTTTTCTTAATCATCGTGCACCAAGTTCATCCCATCGCGTTTGTTTAATGAAACATGAGATTGATTGCCCACGAGATTGATTGCCGATTATACTGGTTTCTTGTGATAGCTCTAATCGACATTCCCGCAGTAAGCCAGATCGGTTAAGGTCTAACTCGGACTCTTTCGCCCCAGGAAATTGGCATTGGCATAATTTTCGTTCTCTTATTGTTCACTGGCTCTTCCTTCAATGTAACCACTCCAGCAAGTTTATCAAATAGATTCCGTGTGTTTTTAGAAGATTCTTCAAGGTTGTTGCGGAGTTTTCAGAACATTTGATGATTGTATCGCATAGTCCACATCGACCTTCTAGTTTTCTTTAATTGGATTCTTTCGTTTTGCGACGTATTCCCTAATTGAAGACACGGCTTAAAAGAACATCTACATTTGTTTATGCCACGAGATCAATTCAATTAATATCTTAATTAATTTTTTCAAAATTTTACTTTAATTTAATTTGCGGCCTAATTTGATAAAATCATAATGAAAATCATTGACACATTCAAAGGAAGTTTTAAAAACAATTTGTTTTCCATTATACATTTTATGTCGATAATGAACGCTGAAGCTTCAGTTGCAGTATCTTTTTGTTTAGATATTTCCGTTATAAATAGTAAAATGGTTAGAAAAAACAGTTTTTGCAGTTTTTGTTTTGGGCAAAAAACAGCTGTTTTACTGTTACTGGTAAACAGTTACCATAAACTCTAATGCCTTCGGTTCGGTAGTTGTCTATTAGGGACAGCGAAGAGTGTCCGAAACCTGCCTGACGCAGCTCGGTGGAGTCGCACCGCTTTGGTCTCACGACTCTAGGGTATGCTGAGACGCGAGATCGCGAACATTGACCTACGTGCTGAACCGAGTTTCATTCTAGAATATTTTAGAAGAGCTATGCTGCGAGCTTGACACCCTCTCCGCGAATGCCTTTTGAGGGCGCAACGCTGGCTATAACTGGCTGGTGCGTGCAAGGCTAAGGCACATCGCCCTCTAGAAGAAGTTCCTTTCCTCTTAAGGGATTCCTAGAATAGCGAACCATACCAGGGTACACTTCCGGGCCAAAGACGCGCGGCTGCCTGTTCATTACCATTCGAAGCCACCGATCAGTCAGCGATCGCCATGCTGCAGCGCTCCTAATTTATGGACTATCAATCTCTCGACGATCGGATCCCGGCGCTCCTTTCTTGCGGTCATTCGGTCCTGGATGCCTGCCAACTTTCTTAGACGAAGTGGCGACGAAACGAAATCCTCCTCGCGAGATACTCGAATGCAAGAAGCTCGAAGTGCGCAGGAGGAATCGGCGGCGACCTTTCAACCGCGATTGAAGATGCCTAGTGTGGGTGCTCTCTTCGATGACCGCGTGAAAAAAAAGAAAGTTTAATGCAGAGGGACGCTCGGCAGTCTGTCTTCATGTTCACTCCCTACCCAGTGTTGAGCGAGACTACATACCAATGGGTAGTGCCAGCTCTTTTCTTTGCAGCATATGTGAAGTGCCTAGAAATAATAAGTTCTTTGAGGGCGCTGCACACACGGATGATGAATACTATTATAGGTTTGAATAGCTATGAAGAGTGTCCTTGGAATATAACAATCTGTTGGCTACCGAATGCTCACCGAAAGCCGCCAAGGCTTTGGGTGAGCCAAAGAAAACTCTCCCGCTTAACACCCACGTAGTCTTAGTGGCTCTATGGCGTTACAGACGGAGATACTTTACCTTACCTTCCAATATGAGTTGCCACGAAGGCAGGCCTGTCGGATAAAGGCCATTACGCCATTGCAGTTGACGCTAAACGTGATCAATAGTCTGGTCTTTAAATTTAAGTAAATTAGTTGCCCGCTCTCATTGTGCGCTGCTGCCGAACCTCGATGACTCCTGGCTTATAAGCGGGAGCAGGATAAAATAATTCCTCTACTCTGATCTGTAGAGCCCACCGAAGCTCGGCTCATTCGTAGATGGCTGAGCTGCCGTTGCTGTAGTACCCGGATGCTCGCTAGCCTCCTTGTGCGTGCGCTCTGCAAACTTCGGCGCAGATTGCGAGCTTCCGGTGTGCATTCTTCACACAGGAATGATACTCACCACCAGAGCGAGGGCCAACTTTCGCATCCGCGTCCTCAAGAAGGCGCTGAAGAATGGCGAAGAGAAAGTGCGCAGCCTTCAGGAGCGAGTGGCCGCTCTGGAGAGCGAGCTAGAAAGCATGCAAACACTGAACGCGATCAAAGCCAGGTCTTTGTCGCAGCTGGAAACAGTCAGCCTAGCTTCTCTTACGTGTGAGTTGCTGCTGCTCGCAGCGGAACCGCAGTCCCTGCAGCATTCTGAGCTGGACAGAGCGCCGGAGAAACGCCGGTTTCGTCGCTTGCATTGCGTTGCAATTTCTTTCTTTGCTGCAGCTAAAAGCACAGTGCGATCAATCAAGTCACTAATGAAAAGCGTTTTGACTCAGGCGTCTCTGCGGAATGGCAAAATACAAAGGTAATGAGCCCGATGCAGTTTTTGGCAGAATTTGCCGAAAGCGTCGCTCTCGTCTGGTCCAGGGAGAACCGTTAGAGAGCCAGGAGATAAGCAAGGCCCTTGGCCGGAAGCCGTTTTGACGTTATCCCGAAGAATCTAGAAAAAGAACCGGTACATTCACCGATGAGCTGCTCAATTGCAGCTGCCTCATAAAACAACACATAAGTAATATTAACTAAGCAGCGTTCATTAAATTTGTAGGGATAGCGAGTTAATTAAATAGGAGCAAGGCATTCTACGGCGAATGCTATTTAAATGTTTGACGAAAGAGCGTTCGGCGCGACTCAATATGGCGCCCTTTCCGCTTCACAGCCACGTGACCACGTGCACTCAACGAAGAATCTCGAAGAGTTTAGAGGTGATGTTCGGGAAAGCTGCCGCGTGCCTTTTCGCCGGTCGCTCAGAATCGGCTGGTGCATTCCTGCAACTTTTTATGCCCCTCCTATTGTTTTTTTTTAATAAGCTCCCGCAATTCTCTTCGAAGGAGTTCATTTTGGTAACCCCACTAAAGCACGCAGCCCAAAGCGAGCCGACAAATGCGTGCAAAAATAATTTTAAGGAATGTTGATTTAAAAATATATTTATAATTAGTGTTTAATTAGAGAAATAAATGCACAGTATAACTCACAAAAAATATTACAGTTTATGCCAGATTTAAATATATTTTGAAATGGTATAGCTATATAGACAATAGTTAATATAGCCTAGCCTAATGATGTTAGCCAATTTTTTAATTAGATGCTCAGGTTGTGTGCGATTCCTCGAGGGTAATATCCTGTTATGGCTGTTCCATATGTTGGTTTCAATGCCTCTAAACGTCGATTAAGGCCAACATATTTCGAATCGGTCCTACCGTTACAACAGATATGTGCAGTAGCTATTAATTTCAATACAATTTTTATAATTATTATTGCATAAAACCAATTGAATATTTGATGCTTGATGGAACTATCTATACTATTGTTACTTCCACACTAACCAATACAATGCAATATTTGTTTCTTCTCGACGCAATGGTAATTTATATTACAGCAACACAATTATCTCACAGCCTTCGAGCACCTCAAATTCTCTAAACTCACTAGCTGCATGCATTGATGACATCCGCACATGGATGGCAGTAAATTTTCTAAAACTTAACGATGATAAAACTAACTTACTAGTTATGGGCAAACCCAGTGTGATCCAGAGATTGGAAAGGCTGACTCTCAAAATTGGCTCTGCCAGCATATCTCCAGTTGAATCAGCTCGAAATCTAGGTGTCATATTCCAAAGCGACCTCTCGTTAGACGACTAAATCAGCTCCACAGTCAAATCTGCCTATTTTCAGCTTCATAACATTGCTAAAATTCGGGCTTGTTTAGATAAAAATACCACGTCCAAGTTGGTCCATGCATTCGTGACATCTCGTCTCGACTTCTGCAACTCACTGCTCACTGGCCTACCAGCATGTGCGATCAGGCGATTGCAGCTGGTGCAAAACTCTGCAGCTAGGCTTGTCTGTCGTGAGTGTCGCAGTTGCCACATTACTCCACTTCTCGCCGACCTGCACTGGCTACCAGTCCAGCAACGGATTGACTTCAAGGTTTTGTCGCTCACTTTTAGGTCCCTTCATTCTATGGCTCCAGCCTATCTGTCAGATATACTACCCCAGCAGGCTGAGCATCGTACCACCCGCTTTTCGGAATCCAACAGTCTAGAAATACCTCATACAAACCTTAAATCCTTTGGAGACCGTGCATTTAGTTCATATGCTCCCAAAGCCTGGAACTCTCTCCCGACCTGCGTCAGAACATCCCCTGACCTGACCACATTTAAAAGGAACCTAAAAACACACCTATTTAGGAGCGCATTCAGTGGGTCCCTGTGATTCGTCCTTCATGTGCTTATGCGTGCTGACACTGTGCATGCTGCCACTAACGACATTTGCATGCTGACCCTGTGCATGTCACCCCTAACCATATTATTCATTTCGTTTGTTTTTTCAAGCATGATTTTACTTACCTTTCAATTGCATTTCACTTTACAGCAAATGTAAAGCGCCTAGAGAGAGATTAAGTTCTCTGAGGGCGCTTTATCAAGTGAATTATTATTATTATTATTATTATAGTTTCGCGCCTTTTTCCCATGCGAGCCTGTCGGAGTTGCTAGCCTTTCTCGCTCTTGTCTTTCGCGCTTTTGTTTTGCTGACCCGATGATTTTTTAGCGCATTCTCAGACGGGGGGGGGGGTTCTCTTTCCGCTGCAGACGTACCAGGAAGCAAACTCTGGCAACGAGGTGAGAGCTGAGCCGTTCTACGCCGTAAATCGCCGCACGTTGAGTCGAGTGCGCGGTCGGAGACCTGAGCCGAACGAGCGCCCACTCGCGGGGAGGAGAAGCGCGCGCCGGGCGGGGAGGGTGCGCGCGCGGGGGAGAGAGAGCAGAGCGCGGGGGAGGGAGAGGAGCGGCGCTAGCAATCGGCGGGAGGCGGCGCGCGGCCTTGCCGAGCTCCGCCGCAGCGACGTCAGCGTGCGCCGTCAGCGCCGTCAGCGCCGCGTCCGCTCGATCGTCCGGCCGTGCCTCGCACGTCGGCGGCTGCGGCACACTTCCAAGTTTCCGTCAGGAGTAACCAGAGCGCAGTCGCAACACTGCGCCGGACGGCGTCGTATTTATTTGCCAAAGCGAAGCGCGCATCTTTTTATCAGTTCCTCGCTGGCGGAAGATCGTCTTGGCCCGAGCGCACGAAGTGCGTGCGGCGTCGCACGGACCGCCGCGCGCTCAGCTCGGCTTCCAGAGTGCCCTTCTCGCGCGCATTCCTCTCGCGGTCAGAGTGCCCGCTCGCTCGCTGCAGCGCTCCGTGCCCGCGGAGTGCGCATTCCTACGCGATCAGTCCAATGGCGGCCGCCAGAGGCCAGAGGACGCGGCGCGACGTCAACGGCGATCGCAGTTACTCGCGTGTTACGGGGGAGATAATGCAGTCGATGCTGGCGCTCGGTCGGCGTCGTCCTAATATCGCGGGTGGCGACGATTGACGAGATGAGCGATCGCACTTTGCGCTTTTCCCCGATTCGCTCGCTCGCTCGCTCGAAAGCCATCGGATAGCAATGGGCGACTTTATTCTCGCCGACTGTCACGTGAAGCCAGACTGCCGATCCTGCTGCTGGCGCCGCCGCGCGGCTTTCCGCCGGCTTTCCAGCCGGAGTCGGGCAGAGTAGTGCCAATTTGTGGAAGCTGCCCCGCTGAGCATCGGCTCCGGCCGCTGGGCAGACGCGTTTGACTTCCGGCGTCATTTCTTACTGGCGATGCATTATCGGCAAGAGGTCGCGCGCACGTTTTGGCGCTGCACTTTTTCGGGTTGAGGCTCCGCAATCATCCGTCGGACGCGCTCAGTCGGACCGGCGTATTCCTCCGTATTCCGCGCTCCACTCTCTTTGCTCTCGCGCGCCTTCTGCCGCCAAGGACGCCCAGGCTTTCAGGGCGCTTTAGGAAAATCTCCAGAGTAGCACCCACTTAGTATTCGTGGTCTTATGAAGTCACCGACGGAGATACGTGCGCAAGCGCAGCCACGTTGTATGCACGTGCGCAGATCTCGGGCAGATGCGCATTGCCGCGTTACATTTCAGCAGCGCACCAATGCTCGTTCAAGCTTTACGTACACTAATGTAGGCATGCATAGGTAAGGCGGTTGCTTTCACGACGTCGGTCCCGAGGTCGTGGGTTCGATTCCTGCGGTGGGCGATTCTGTGTCACCACTGCGAGCGGTGGTGGTAGCCGTAAAGGCCTTTCTGTCGCTATACAAAATGAGGCTGTTTAATCAGCTAGGATTTATTTATTTATACACAGCAAATATAGCAATGCGCTTACGCGTATCCTCGAACTTTAGCGTTTGCACTTTTAAACGTAGTCCCGTTCGGGTGCCTAGCGCTAGAGGGCGGGAGCTTGTGCATGCTCGGCTGAACCACCCACGGCTGAACCACCCACGGCGGAAGCGATCACGGCGGAAGCGTCTACGGCGGAAGCGTCCGCGGCGGAAGCGTCCGCGGCGAAAGCGTCCGCGGCGAAAGCGTCCGCGGCGAAAGCGTCCGCGGCGAAAGCGTCCGCGGCGAAAGCGTCCGCGGCGAAAGCGTCCGCGGCGAAAGCGTCCGCGGCGGAAGCGTCCACGGCGAAAGCGTACACGGCGGAAGCGTCCGCGGCGGAAGCGTACGCAGGAAAGAGTGTCGGGCTGCCGCAGAGGCGAAGCCAGGATTGGAGCGCCAGGATGGGGTGGGGCATCTGGGGGGGGCGTTCCCCCCAGATGCCTTCGGGCATCATGGAGCCTGTCCAAGCACCGAGGGGCCAGGCGCCGCGAAAAAGCGGCCGCTGGTCGCCAGACCGAGTTTCAGACTCGGCTCCCACCCACCAGGCCAAGGGTGGCAGCTGCCACCCCTGGTATCCCCGCCCCCTGGCGTCACGACTGGGCTGCCGATACGACGACACTAGCTCAGGAGCAAGTGCACGTGACCTAACCTTCGTATAACCTCGCTAGTTACGTAATCCCAGAAGAAATGTCTCGCTAAGTGGAAGTGCAAAGCATCGAGTCAGTGTGAAAACCACAAGCGCTCAGTTATTTCGAAACTCGCCTACTTGAACGCCTTCCCGGCACGCGAACTTCTGAGCCAGTCGCTTACGCAAAATGCGTACGACTCACGTGACCGGTGCAGTTTCCTTCAAGTTCTCTTAGGGCGCTGTACGAATTAATTCCATATTTGTATTGCACCCTGAGAGAGCTGAATCCAGGCGCTTCGCGCATGGCGCAGGGCTCGAGCCCACGACCTCGCTCGTTGAAGGCGAGCACCCCTGCGCCAAACGAGGGCGGCTGGGCGGGCGCGCCGCGAGCGAGCGAGCCACACCGCGCTCCGTCGGCACGTCGTTCGGCGGGCGCTGGCGAGCGAGAGGCTACCAGCACTTCGGCTTTTCTTTTCTCGCACGAACGATCGGCCGAGGCGACCAAGAGAAGCGAGGCAGTCTGTCTCAGAATGCCCGCGAACTCCCGTTGCAGCAGATCGAGCGGCGCCTTTAGAAATCCCGACGACGACGCTCTCGCCGGCGGCATCTACAAGCGCGTACTTCGGAACAGCGGCGGCGGCGGCGCTCCGACGATGCACTCGACGGCGTCAGAGTCGCGCTTGTCGTGTCTCGAAGAAGCGCCGCCGCCGCCGACCAAGACGGGCTCGCCGACCGCGCTTCGCCGACACTTGCACAGCCGTCCCGCGATGCAGCGGTCGTCGAGCGAGGCGGACGTGACGCGCGACTCCGTCAGCTCGCCATCCTGCGGCCCCGGCGAGCGGCGGCCGCCCGCCGCGTCCAGACGCGGCGGCTCGGCCGATCGGGCTGCGCTCGACGTCGTCGATGGCAGTGCGACTTCGGGCATCGCGAGCTGCCACGACTCGTGCGGCGACCTGACCAGCATGGACACGGGCGTCTCGCTGACGTCGCTCGCGCCGCCTAGCCCCTCGGCGTCAGCGGCGACGGCGGCGGCGACGGCGGCGGCGATGGTGGTGGCTGCGGCGGCGACGGTGGCGGCGGCGGCGACGGCGGCGGCGTCGGCGGTGGCGACGACGGTGGCGGCGGCGGCGGCGGCGGCGGCGGCGGCGGCGGACGAAACGAATGACCACGACAGTGGCTGCGAGCGCGGCTCGCCAAACGGCGCCAGTGACGACGACGAGGCGAGGCGGTGGCCGCGGCGCGACGGCCCGTCGAGCCCGCCGCCTCCGCGGACCGCGCTTCGCGAGCGCAAGCCGCCGCTAGTCACGTGGTGCGTCAACGAAATGGCGCCCGGCTCGGCGGACGTCGGCGGCGGCGCCGAGGAAACATTCACCAGGCTGTGAGGGCAGCCGCGGAGCAGCGCTCCGGAGGAAGCGACCGCGCGGGGGGGGGGGCGCAGAGCGATCGGCGGCGCGCGGCGGCGGCGGCGGCGGGAAACGCGATCGCCCGGTCTGATCGAGCCCGCCTTGCTGCAGAGCCAGCAGCTGCGGCGCCGATAATTGCTCAAAAGGACTCGTGCACATATTTTTATGCTAGAAAGCTGGTTCGCCGAAGAGAGCGCGCACACAACGGCGCGCGTGCTCGCTAGCGGCGAGCGCTTCGATGCGGTAGGGCGCACGTGCACAGCGCCCGGCTAGCGCAGCTGCCCAGCTGACCGCCAGCGTCGGCGGTCGGTCCGTCGGCCTGTTCCGTTTGGGCGCGGGCTTTCCCGCTGCGACATATTTTCTTGTAAGAGTTACGACTTTCCGGCTGTTGAGAGTAGCACCGCTTTCTAGATTGTTGACAGAGAGCCGCTTCGCCGCTTGCTCCGCTTCCTCCGATGCGGGACGAACGCCAGGTAGCGCTACGCAAACGCGCGTCCGCCGGCGCGGGCGTCGGGCGCGCTACGCACGTAGCGGCGGCTTTCCGGCAACCGTGATTTTAGGTAAATTTGCGCGCTGCGGTTTGCACGAGCAGGCGACGCACCGCCGTCACCGCTTACTTCCCGAAAGTAATCGGGGCGGGGGCGACTTATGCCCTAATACTCACACGTCAACCGGTGCCGGCGCTAATGCGCCAACGATCGTCGATGCAGCGAACTCCGCGCAGCTTTGCGAGAAAGCTCGCTGCTCGCGCACGCGACCTGACCGCCGTTCGGAGGGTCGTGCGCGGAGCGTGCGCGGAGCTTGGCGAATGCGCCGCGCACGGTCGCCGACAGCTCGCCCGCCGCCGCCGCTCTCGGCCGTCGGGCTTCGCGGCGTCGCATTCGCTCTTAGGCTCGCCGCGTGCGAGAAGCTCGCGAGAAACGCGCAAGAAAGGCGAGCTGGCGCTGACGGTCCGTCTGCACTTCTCGTCTTCTGCGCTCGCAAAGCGGCGAGCTCGTGCAACGGCGCGCGACGGACTCGCGCGTCCTACGCGCGCTTCGCGTCGCTGCGCCACGACGGCGTCGATCGCTTCCCCGACGACGGGGTGCTGCTCAGGCGCTGCTCGCTCCGGGGCGGAGAGGCGGACTTCGGCGCTCTGGGCGCAGCGTTCGGGTGCGCAGCCGTCATGCCGCGAACGCCGGAGCGCGCTCGGCAGCCGGCGCGTAGTCTTGCTGCGAGCGTGCATTCGCTCCCGCAGCGCCCGCCGTCCGCTTTCCGGCGGCTGCGACGTCGGCGAGGGAGGAGGGCACTCGCGGACTCTGCCAGGGCGCTTCAGTCAGATTTCGCGGGGGGAAAATGGATCCGACACATCGAGTCGTCATTGAGCGCCCAGCATGAGCGCTTGCCGCTGCTACCAGGTTTGCGCCGCGCCGACTGTTGCAGCAGCGGACAGATCTCTCTCTCTCTCTCTCAAGCGTCTTGTCCGCACGAGGAAACTTGGCAGATAGTTTAAAGCGGAGAGTACTTCGTGCGCGCGCGCGGTGTCAATGGTGCACTAGAACGAAAAAGCGTACGGCGACCTTTCGTCAGTAGCGGCAAGCCACTCTGCCAGACGTCCGAATGTCGGCCTGCATTTTGTGTTCGCCACCGCCGCCGTTCGCTCGCTCACCGTCTGCAAGCATTTTACCTTCGGCAACTGACGCCTCATCGTCAGAGAGAGAGAGAGAGAGAGAGAGAGAGAGAGAGAGAGAGAGAGAGAGAGAGAGAGAGAGAGAGAGAGAGAGAGAGAGAGAGAGAGAGCTGGGCAGCTTAGAAAGCCCTCGGGAGGCGGCCAACGGCACCTGCGCGACCGCCCGTAGTTTGAGTCCTGAAAAACTTGAAGCGCGCAGCGTCGGCCGCGCACGCACCGTTTTCACGGGGAGCTGCTAAGCGTACTCGCGTCTCTGCGGCCTTGCAGGTCAAGCTCCTGGCTGCGACGGCGGCCGTGCGAGGTGCGAGGCTGCGAGCCGCTGCGGGCCGCCGCTGCCGACGAGGCATTCCGGTCAGTCAGCAATTCTGTTGCCTCAACTAATCGTTCGCCAGAGTAGACGCAGTGTTAGATGCAGTGTAGAGAGCGCACAGTTGCCCTCGGACGTCTGCGCTGAATGTCGAACGTCTCGACTCGAAATGCTCGAACGTCTGCGCCAGCAGCAGCAGCAGCAGCAGAAGTAGCGCGTGCGAATTCTTCTCGGTTCGGCGGGGCTCGCTAGGGCGGATGCAGCGGCGGATACAGCGCCGCTCCAGTGCACACACCGACGGCATGCGCACGATTGCACCCGCGAGTTGGGTTTTTCGTGTCTTCTCCTGACTTCGCCAAGTTGGCCCTGTCGTGGCATTGAGCCGGATTTAGATTATGCACAGCTGACAGGAAGCAGATGCGTAACCCAGCAGCGGCGGAAGCGGTGGCGGCGGCGACAGCTGCGGAAGCCGCGGAAGCCGCGGAAGCAGCCGCGGAAGCAGCCGCGGAAGCAGCCGCGGAAGCAGCAGCGGAAGAAGCAGCAGAAGCGGCAGCAGCACGCTCGTTGTAGTAGTAATAATGATAATAATAATGCACTTGATAAAGCGCCCTCAGAGAACTCAATCTATTTCTAGGCGCTTTATATTTGCTGCCAAGGGAAATGCGATTGAATGGTGAGTAATATCATGCTTGATAAACAAACAACATGAATAACATGGTTAGGGGTGACGTACACAGGGTCAGCATGCAAATGTGGTTAGTGCCAGCATGCACAGTGTCAGCACGCATAAGCACATAAAGAACAAATCACAGGGAACCACTAAATGCTGTACTAAATAGGTATGTTTTTAAGTTCTTTTTAAATGTGGTCAAGTCAGGGAATGTTCTGACACAAGTTGGGAGTGGTCACCAAAGGATTTGAGGTTTATACGAGGTATTGTTAAACTGTTGGATTCCGAAAAGCAGGTGGTACGATGCTTGGCCTGGTGGTGAAGTAGATCTGAGAGATAGGCTGTAGCCAGAGAATGAAGTGACCAAAAAAAGTGAGCGACAAAACCTTGACGTTGATCCGTTGCATGACTGGTACGAGCGCAGGTCAGCGAGAAGTGGTGTGACGTGGCAACTGCGACGCTCACGACAGACAAGCCTAGC
>WPIO01000009.1:9395000-9405000 GCA_009760855.2 Cristatella mucedo
AACCAGCAGATCAGTTACCATGGAATCCCGCAAGGGTTGGTTCTCTGTCCTCTTCTGCTTTTCATTTACACCGAGTCTCTCGGAAAAGTGATCCGAGCACTTGGAATTGGCTATTCCTTCAATGCTGACGACACCCAGCTGTAATTTTCATTTAAAGCGTCGAAATCTGCAGAAGTGAATGATAAACTGAGTGCTTGCCGTGCAGACATTCAACCTTAGATGGTTGCCAATTTTCTTTATAGAAACGTAATTAAGCTGAGTCCCTACTCAAGGACAGAAACGTAATTAAGCTGAGTCCCTACTCAAGGACACCCCAAGGGTACGACTGAACTAGAAAGCTTTGCACTAATATTTGGAGATTCCGAATTGCGATCGTCTTGATTTGCTGGTAGTGTAAGTGACCTCTTTTATATCTGCTTAAAGTTTGAAAGGTTCATTAAAACGACCGTTGGCAGCGATGGCATCACTTTCGAGTCCTGTCTAAGAATAGGAACTGTCTGCCGCACTGGCATGCTAAAATTTGTACTGATTTCCTGGCTTTTTCATGGCTGGAGTACTGCAATTCAATATTGAATAGGCTACCGGAAAAAGTCATTTGTCCTCTGCACTTAGTTACGAATGAGGCTGCAAGATTAGTAAACAAATTCCGGAGGTTCAGCCATGTGACTCGGTTGCCGAAGGAGCTGCGACGGCTCCTGGACAATCAACGGACGGAGAGAAGAGGGGCAAAACTTTTCTCTTGACACAAAAGGCCAAGGCTATTACTTGGCTCCTTCATACCTAGCTGAACTAGTGCACAAGTTTCAGCCAGCCTCCTTGTACATTAAGATCCTTTATGAACAAGTAATTAGCTTTTCCATTCCTTCGCTGAAAGACTATTGCGAGGTAAGCTTTTGCTCTGCAGGTCCTAGACTGTGAAACTCATTTCCAGAATTCTTATGCAACGACATCTACCGTCGTGCTACCAATTATGGCTCATCCATTCAAGCCTTCCCGAGCTGCTACTTCCACGCTACTCAATTCCTCGACAGCCCTCCTGATTCAGCTATGCTGGGGAATTTCTCTTTCTTACGTGAGGTGAAGTCTATTGGCTACTGTATGTAGACGAAAAACTACGTAAGCTTTGAGTGCGGTGTAGAAAACTTCAGCACGACACGCACTTAGTTCTTGTCGGTTTGTGGAGCTACAGACTTAGTATAACAATATTCGATTGTTCAGTTCACTACACCAAGCGGCTAGATTCCACGGAGCATATGACTGTGACGAAGTTGCACAAGCAAAAGAAGGCTACAGATAAAACTCGATATCCCCCGTGTAACCAGAGTAAATAAAAATGATAAAGGTTTATTATATAGGTTAATTATACTATATATTACATATTATAATATTAATAATATGAATAACAATAATTATAATTATTATATATATATTATATTATATAGGTTAATTATAAAGGTTTATTCGTTTCTCTAGCCTGGCAGTTATACTCCGTAGAAGAAACTCCTTACTATAACTATCCATGTATCTTTTCTCTAATTATTCTCCCTCTATCCCTCCCTCCCTCTCACTCTCTCTCTCTCTCTCTCTCTCTCGTTCTATCTCTCTCGCTCTCTCTCTCACTCTCTCTCTCTCTCTCTCTCTCCCTCCCTCTCTGTCTGTCTGTCTCTCCCTCTCTCTCACTATATATATATCTCTCTCTCACTATATCTCTCTCTCTCTCTCTCACTATATCTCTCTCTCACTATATATCTCTCTCTCTCTCCCTCTCTCTCACTGTATCTCCCTTTGTCTCTCCCTCCCTTTCTATCTCTGTCCCTCTCTCTTTCTCTCTCCGTCTCTCTCTCTCTCTCTCTCTCTCTCTCTCTCTCTCTCTCTCTCTCTCTCTCTCTCTCTCTCTCTCTCTCTCTCTCTCTATCTCTTTCTGGCTCTCTCTGTCTCAGCGACCGGATCAATCGCCATCACGTAGGCTGACAGTTCTGGGCCATCTAATTTGACGCTGCGATCGCGTTATACAGATCTTGCAATCAGAGTAACGTAGTCCACGGGGCTCTATAGGGGGCTACAACCAACCTTAGTGAGGATGGCACATCCAGAAAAGAGTGTAACTCGCTTCGGCTTTCTCTGCGATTGATCAACTGCGCGTAAAGCCGGTGCTCAACCCCCAACGAACATATCCGGCAATGCCTCGCGAAGTTAGTTTGATTGAGAAGTTCGTTTTACTACGACTCTGATCCCAGTTGAACATCACCCATGGGCAAATATAATTCTGTATTCGACTGATGCGGGCCATCTAATTACATAAGGTTTGCTTTCTTTAGCTACAATTCCTTACAAAATACTCGATTTATATCATCCGGCCACGTGTGAGGGCGAGTGCATGTGTATGTGTATATATACACGTGCGTGTAATTGCGTTTTTTAATGCGCAATTAATGTGCCCGGTTCCTCTAAGCATTCCGCGCCTCTTCCCCTTTCTAAGCTGTCTTGGTTGTCGCGAATGCTTGCTGGAGCGGCACTTGTAACCGTGCATAAGAAACGCTTTATTCTTATGACGCCCAAAGACGGTGGTCTCAACCTGTGGGTCGCCTAAGACCATCGCAAAATACCCATTTCCACATTTCGCACGAAATAACTTTATGGCTGAGGTTCTCCAAAACATGCGGAACTGTATTAAAGGGTCGCGGCATAAATAAAGTTGAGAATCACTTCGGGCCTAAGAGAACTTAATCTTTACCCAGGCACTTTAGATAAGTCGCAGCTGACCCAGCCTCCAAACGTTCATAGCAACAAGCTTACTTGGGCGAGCGCAATTTTCCTGGTCGCACAAAAATATATATCGATGGGGCGCTGCCTGCAGTTAAGCAAGCCTCCGAGCCGCCGGCCAAAGCATTCGAGCATCGAACTCGCATCCAAGCACTTTCCCCTATGTCTCGGGGTGAAAACGGGCTCCCGGCCGTCACAAGCAGCGATCGAGCGACCATCGGGGCACGGCCCAAACTTCATACGGGCTTGGCTTCCGGCCGGCCGAGGCGGCGGCCACCGGCCGGAAGCGCGTGTGCTCTGGCGCACATCGGGTGCCGATCCGCTGCCTGCCTCACAGAGTGAACGTTCTCGAGCGGTAGTCGGTAGCCACCGCTCCGCCACCACACGGCTTGCTGCCCTCATCGCCATCGTCTTTTTCGGCGGACTCGGGTGACGCCTCGTCCTCAGCCGCCGCCGAAACCGTCGAAGCCGTTGCGCCCGTCGGCTTCTCTGGAGCGTCAGGGACGTGGGCGTGGGCGGCGGCGTTGGCTCGAACGAGATACGAGCGCAGGGTGCTCTGAAGCAGTGTCCTGAGCTTTCGTGTCGGCGAGCGGCAGCTGTGGCCGGCGGCCGTGACCTCCTTGTGCGCCTGCTGAAAGACGGCGAGCGCCGAGTCGTACGACTCTCGCGCCGACGACCGGTGCACTGTCTGCTTCCGGTTGCCGGCGAACGCGATTAGCCGCTCGGTCTGCATTCGCCGGCCGTCGATCAGGTCCGCTTTGGTGCCGACCACGAGCACGGCCTGCGCATCGTCTGCCTCAGCCTGCTGCTGCTGGTTCTGGTGGTGGTGGTGGCGGCGACGGTGGTGGTGGATCCACTTCCGACACTTGTCCGCTTTCACGAAGGACTCGGGTTCGACGAGCGAGAAGAGCAACAGGACGACGTCGGCCCACTTGAGCAGCTGCTCGAAGCGAGCTCGGCTCTCGTACGGCTCGGCGTCGTCCTCTGTCGGCATGCCACTGCCGCCGACGACCTGTGACAACGAGCGACACGCCAGCTCGTTCGGCGGCGGCCGGCTAAAGCGAGACGCGTCGCTAGCGACAGAGAAATTGGCGACCTCGCCAAGGCTGCCGGCTGGCGACGGTCGGCTTTCGAAGCGTCCGGCATCCAGTATCCTACGGAGACTGCAGATTATCGGTGCGGAAGTTCGGAATTAAAACGAAGAAGTTAGCACGCTTTGACATGTCTCTCTCCCTTTCTTCAACTATTCAGCGAAACTACTTTCGCCGAAATCCTCGTGCTGCTATCCGCTGCTTGGCTTAAGCTGAAAACATATGTATTTTACATGCGCACACGACTGCGCAGAGCTGCATCAGGTCGATGGCTAGACTCTCACAGCGACTGAGCGCCGCTCCTTCAGCTGGTAATGCCCGCTGCTGGCCACACCGGCACCGCAATAATCTTTACAAAAGAGGAACCAAAATTAACGCCACTGACGGCCTCAACCGTCAACACCGCCACCACCCTCTTAGGCTGTGGGGCTGGCGACCGAGAGCTGTCACATAGCCGAGACGGCTGGCTAGGCCCTGACACGTTTCGTCACTTGGCCTGACCGCTCGCTAGCCGGAGGCAGACAGCGGGCGGAGAGCAGCGCCGTCTGCTTTTTCGATCGGCTCAGATCGTCGCGTTGTAAGACGAGAGATAAGATATCGTTTACCCTCTTCGGGTCTGGGATCTCGGACCGAGACATCGTATCGGCATCGGCAACGTGTGGGATAGCGATCCTGCAGTCAGAGCTTTTATCGAAGAAATAAATCGCCTGACGGCCCTTAACACATTTGGGCTCGGCAGTTCATAGGCTGGGGTACCCGTAAACGAAACCGCAACTACGTCGTTCTGTGAATGGCGCTCGCGCTGTTCGCGGCCCTGATGGTGAGTTCGAGTCCTGCATTGGGCGATCCTTCATTGCTAAACGTAAGCTGTGGTGATAGCCATTAAGGCCCTTTCGCCGCCATACAAATGAGACGGTCGAATCAGCCATCACCTTTATGGACAGCAGACCATGTCAATCGCGACCGACCCTCAGTAAACTGTCGAAAGCTAGGCTCTACCTCTAGGCGAGACGTCCTGCCGTTCCGCTATGCCTAACGCCTCACACTGGTGTCAGGGAGATTATTTCTCGCGATAAAGGTCGTCTTTGTATGCGTAACGCTGACGGCATACAACGAGCCTCGGTGACGACCGTCCTCACGACTGTGCGTACGTGTATTCTCACGGACAGATGGGCCTATGCAAATAAACTAGATACCAACGTGTGAAGAATGGCTATTAACGACTTGGTGATGGTATCTGCGTCTTGATATTAGAGATACTATTTCCAAATAAACGTGCCACCTTATGAGGTACGGTGGTAATCGTTCATTTTTTACCATCAGTTAATTGCTATCCTTACTCTGGCTTCTTCACAGGGAATTCGCCTTTTACTCTCAGGGGTATGCAAGATGCAGTTGAAAATGCCCCAAGGGCTATTTCAGTAAGATACATTCTCTACTAGGTCGGAAAAGCGAGTAAGCTCCGATATGTTAGCCACGATTTACCAAGTACGCATAAACTTATATGTGTAACTAAAGTAAAGGTTTGCTGATTTTTACAGCGTTATTGACATAGTGGCACAAGAATCTTACAGGTTATGCCCCCCCCCGCTTACAATCGGCAATACAAGGTTGCCATCTGCACGATTCGAACCCACGACCTGGATTGTGAAGTACAAGCACTGGGCTAAGAAGATCCAGGGGTGTATATGCAACCTTTGTACTAAAAGGAACTACATTAAATGCGTTTAATAAGGGCAGTTCGACGAAAGTCATTAGCAGTGTTTTCGTGGAAGAAAATCCAATACATGTGTCGAGGCAGTTATTAAAGACTGCTTGTAATGCTGTGCACACGACTACTAATTAAAGCGAGAAAGCCCGACCGTCCGTCCGTCCGTCCCCCCTCCCGGTAGGATGGCGCACTTCCGTCATACGGCAAGATGGCTAAGCGTTGTCTTCCGTGACCGTACTATGACTGCTTCTAATCGACTCTGCGAAGCGAGTCCACAGGTAGTGAGCTCTCGTTAGCAATGAACAGCCATTACAAAGGAAGCGCGTTTGGACCTTAGAGCCACTAGCAAAGGCAATTAATAAGTAGCTAGCGACTAGCAGCATGTGAGCATCTTACTTGCTCAGCCGATCTTAGAAGCCGGCTGCATGACCGACTGGCACATAGATAGCCGCCGCTGACGAAGCAGCGCATCCTGCACCGAGGAGTTTCTTCCAGTCCTCGTCTCCTTTCAGCAGAATGAATGAGAAAGCGCTTCACTCACTATGTAACATTGCCGAGCGGCTAACACCTTCCCTTCCCCCTTAGTGAATGTACTCTTCCCCCTGGGCCTATCGCCACTAGAACAAGCTCCCCTCCAAGCACCTCGCTTGGCCCACCCAACAGCCGTTGCCGTCGCTGGCGGCTGCGCACGGCGACCGCCGTGCAGACGAGCGGAATGGACTAGAATGGACGCTCATTCTCGAGCGCCACTGTAAAGTGTAGCGCAAAAAAGGCTTCCTGCCTCTCCGGCTGCGAATGGAGAGATGGGCCCAGCCGCGTGAGACGAAACAAGACGAATAGACGAATAGACGCCCAGACGAATAGACGGCGAGCTCTGCCCTCAGAGGTCTGATCGGCCAGCGGCATTGCCTCCGCGCCTTTGGCGAAATGCTCTGGTTTAGCCTACGCAGAGCTCAAACTCTCGACACGTTCCAGCGGCCGTTGTTGGGGGGGGGGAGGGAGGGCTTGAGTAATTACACCCGTACACCATCTCTGAACGCACTGCCTACAGCACGTCGAATTCAATCAACTCCCTTGCTGCGTGTATTCATGACATCCGAACATAGATGGCAGCAAATTTTCTTAAATTGAATTACGACAAAATTTATTTGATAGTTCTGGGAAAAACAAGTGTGATTCGGAAATTGGAAAACTGAACTCTCGAAATCGGCTCTGCTAGCATATCTCCTGTTGCATCAGCACAAAATCTAGGTGTCCTGTTAAAAGCGACCTGTCATTAGACGGCTAAATCAGCTCCACAGCCAAGTACTTTTAGCTACATAAAATTGCTAAAATTCGGGCTTGCTTAGGCAGGAATACTAAATCTAAGTTGGTACATGCATTTGTGACATCCCGTCTTGACTTCTGTAACTCACTGCTTGCTGGCCTACCGGCCTATGCACCTAGGTGCTTGCAGCTGGTGCAAAACTCTGCAGCTAGGCCGGTCTGTCGTGAGCGTCACAGTTGCCACATTAAACCATTTCTTGCCGAGCTGCACTGGCTCCCAGTAAGATCATCGACTTCAAGGTTCTATCACTCACTTTTAGATCCCTTCCTTCTTTGGCTCCAGCCCACCTACCAGATCTATTCCCCGCCAGGCTAGGCATCGTACCACCCGCTTTTCTGAATCAAACTTTTTAGCTACACATTGTACGAACACCTCAAATCCTTTGGAGACCGTGCCTTTAGTTCGTATGTTTCCAAATCCTAGAATTCACTTCCGATGAAGTCACGATAACCCCCCCGACTTAAAAGAAGCTTAAAAAAGCTAAAAATGCACGTACTTGTCGCAGCGTTTTTGTGGGTTCATGTGATTCGTCCTTTGTGTGCTTATGCATGCCATCACTATGCGTGCTGCTACTAACCATATCTGCATTCTGAACATGTTCACTTGTAACCATGTTATGCTTGTTGACATAGATCATGCCACCACTATTCATTCGATCGTGCTTCCTTAACAGTACATCTAAAGTGTCTAGAAATAGATTGAAGTTGATATACAGAAGTTCTCTGAGGGTGCTTTAAAATTGCATCAATATTTTTATTGTTACCGGCTAGGGCCGTGATGGCCCACTGGCTAAGGTGCTCGCTCTTCACAACCGACATCCTAGGCTCGAATCCTGCAGAGGGCGACCATCCCGATTCCTTATCGCTAACTGCAAGCAGTAGGGGTAGCCGTTAAGGCTCGTCTGTCGCTGTACAAATAAGGCTGTTAAATCGGCTAATTTTTTTACACCAGAAGCTCATGCTCTGTCCTTCGATTATTAATAAGCATTTCTTCAGTTCAATGAAGACTCGTAAAGCCCGTCCGCAATATCAAAGAACCCCCTACATTATCTCCATCACTCCAGATTATCTCCACGCTATCTCCACGGCTCCCGATTAAAACATCGGCTCAGCGACGCGGAGCTGCGACCAAACGGACGAAATCGCCACAAGCACAGCTCATGCGAAACAGCAGCTTCTGCCCCTTGTGTGACTCGATACGAGAAGGGCGGCAAGTACACGTGCCGGTGAAAGCCCTGAAGCATAAGCTGCTATCTGTGAGAGGTCGCTCGTCGTCTTACCATCAAGTCTCCGCAGCTGTCGTATATATGGAAAGTCGTATGCTTTCCGCCGATGGAAGTCTTGTACTTGTATATCTGATCTGCAAGGCAGACGACCAGCGGTGGTACAAGCGATGCACGGAGGCGGTACAAGCGATGCACGGAGGCGGTACGAATAGTACAGAGGCGGAACGTACCCACGCAAGCGCTCCTAAGACTAAAGACTCGCTCGTAAATAAACGTCGGTTGATCGTTGAAATGTCGTCGGGTGTTGATAACAGGAACGATCATAACATCAGGATAGCATCATACAACAGCCCGAGAGAACCAAACCTCTTCTTGATTGCTTCGCAACGGCTGGCTTCGTTTACGCGTATGGCAGATTAGGTGGCCGTGAAGGTGTGTTGACACTATACGGTGACCATCAACTCGTATGCACTCGGAGCTTCACTGCGACAGTTCCAGCTCGTTCGCTGCAGCTAATCCTTGGCTCGACTGAGCGGCGAAACTGCGGCGGCTCGCTATTGGCAGGGTTTCGGGACTTCGTTCTATCCCGGTACTGCGGACGAACAAACGGACTTTAAGGAGGCGCAAAGATGGCACCAAAGAGCTTAAGCCACTTCTACAAAAGCACCCAAAGCAGCCCTGAAGATAACGATTTCTTGCTGCCATACCTTCGGCCAGAATTATGGAAACTGCAGGTTTTACTTGTCTTGTACAACTGATGAGCTGATATTGTTACTAACTCGGTGACGTGGCTTCTGCACTCGAGTCCTCTGGGCCACAAGCGCAACGCTCATACAGGTGCCAGCCCTTGCTGACGCGTGAAAAATACCGGCGTGCAATAACTCTCATACGGTGGCCAGAGCACAGCCTAACTGCCAACCGGCGCAAAGTCTAGAGCGAAACTCACCGCCCGCTCAGTTGCTATAGCATCGCCGACTGCCACCTACTACTGCTACTACTAGACGAATCAAACTTCTAGACCATTTTATCAGGGTTTTTTAATAGCTGCCTCGAAGTCGTAGACCTTAGAGCCACTAGCAAAGGCAATTAATAAGTAGCTAGCGACTAGCAGCATGTGAGCATCTTATCTCATGGATCTCAGGGAACCGCAGATGCTATCTCGCAGTCTTAATCTGGCTGATTTAGCACGCCGCCGTTTGGGAACGACCCTCATCCCTAGCTTGTGACGTCACGGTAGCCGCCCTCGAGGACGGCCCGCCGCCATATTGCTGTCCGTCTCGCGCCTGCGGCATCTCTTCGGGGCCTTCTAGCGCTATCCAAGCCGGGCGACTAAAATGGCCACCACTCGCGCGAGGCAAGTTTCACGCGTTTAAAAAACGTCGATTTTCGTACCGGCTAGCTGTCGTCGTCCCCGTGAAAAGCGGCGTAAACGTCCGGCGAGCTGGCCGCTTACAGAGGTTCCGGGTAGCAGTGCGGGGGGGGGGGCGGCGGCTCCACGCGCGCTTCTCGCGCTTTACTGAGCAAAGCGCGAGGAACGCTCTCCGCAGCCAGCGCCGCCGCTCCATTCGCTGGCACGCTCGGCAGTGGAAAAGCGCCAGACAGTCTGCCGCTTCGGGGACTGGGCGGGCGAGCGCGCGCCCGCCCGCTTACCGCAAGCCCGCTTACCGAGAACTGAGAGCGAGGCTGCAGCAAAGAGCGCCGCAGAAGGCGCGGGACGTCGCGCAGAATCGGTGGCCGAAGCCGCTGAGAGCGGAGGCCGCAGCAGCGCGGACAGCGACGACGTTCCCGTCTTTGGAGCGAGCGAGGTCGAGGTCGAGCGCTCGGCGTGCTTCGCTAGATAGGCGCCAGCGCGCGCGACGGTCGCCGAGCCCGTTTCGAATCTC
>WPIO01000009.1:9410000-9466291 GCA_009760855.2 Cristatella mucedo
CGGCGGCGGCGGCGGCGTTGGCAGTGGCGGCGTTGGCAGTAGCGGTGCGGCAGTGTTCCACCCGCACGCTACGCGTCCGCTGCGAACTCTCCCGTTAAGAACCCGCCCGCTCCGCCCCCAGGACGCGACTTCGCGCTGCAGTCGCGCTGCAGTCGGTCGTCTGCCTATTGGCAGGCGCCTGCCGGCCGTGCGTCGCTGACGACTGCCACAGCTACCGGAGGTTGGGGGAGGGGAGCGGGGTACCGGCTACCGGTTACCGGAGAGCGCTCGGAGAGCGAGCAGCTGATTTGAGTTATGGAGATTAGCAATTCTCGCACAGCGGGCGATACGCCTCGTCTGCGACGGCGCGCGAAGTGGCGGTCTTTACTCGGCCGCGGGCAATCGAACGGCGAATCTCGGCTTACGGCGTTTTAGGGTCGCGCGATAGATCGCGTGCGGCGACTTTCGACAGCCTATTCGCCCGCCTAACGCAGATTAGCTTAGGTGTGGCGCGGCGATCGCAGCGGGAGGCGTTCGCCGTGGTGCGTTTTAGCGAGCCCCGAAACGTTGCATCGACGCTTTCAGCGATGAGGAAAACGAAAACCGGATGCTCGCGCGCGCATCCAATTAACCCGACTCAAAGAAACGCCCGTCTTTGTCTTTAACTTCAGGTGCAGTATCAATGAGGACCGCATGCGAGCGTGCGTCTGACTGAGAGGATAAGGATCGGTCGCATTCCTTTGAGCAGGGCCTTCTCCGCAGAAGGGTGCCAGCGGAAGGCGTCGATTTGGCAGCCTTGCGTGGGTCAAGCTCATGTAAATGGAAGGCCCCGTGCGGGGCTCGGGCGAGCGGGCGGTACCCGTTAGAGGCGCTGATCGTACTCCCTTGTATTGGCGAGTAAGGTTGCCCGGATGCGAAGCCGATAGACGAGTCACGTGGTAAGGCAGCGGCCCTCGTGGCTGGCTAGTGGGTCTAGGAGACGAGGTACCGACACCGACACTAGCTCCAACTAATACTCGATATCGCATCGAGTGCAACGATATGCAGGCGATAGACTACGTCTCATTCGCAACAGGGTAGCATGACGTATCCGGGTAACATGACGTATCCGGGTAGCATGACGTATTCCGCATTTCGCGCCAGCCAGCAGCCGACCTCTAACTCTTCGTGAACCAGGTAATAATAATCACAATAATAATAATATTAATAAAAGTAATACTAATAGCAACAGTAATACAACATTTGCACCGAACCCTAAAAGAGCTTAGTCTTTTTTGTTGGCACCCTACATGTGCTAGACAGAAAGTGTGTCTATCGATTAGTGATAACGCGAACGCAGGTGGTGTCAGCTCTCGTAAGTGCACAAGGACAATTATCGGAGGACGGAGCAAGTACGGCGAGAATCAGAAAATGAGAAAGAAAAGATGGACGGACAGACAGATGGATAGAATGAGACAAGCCGAGACTGAGAAAGTGCATATAAAGGTCGTTTGGTCCGATTGTCTTGAAACAGATCGTACTGTGGCAGGCGAGTGGTACCAGCTAGCTACTCAGCTAGCCGCTCTGAGCTCGGCGCGATGCGGACCTGTCTGCAGCGGGACTCGAAACCACGACCTGAGTCGCTCGAGCGGTGAGCACCTCACGCCTGGACAAGACCCAGCCAGGTGTGCAAGTGACAGCACACAGGCTGCAGAGACAGCTGAGACCGAGGCTCAAACCTATTGTCAGCTGATGCGCTCCAATCGCTGTCATGAACGGCCGAGAGGGGGCCCTCCTTGATGTATCGCGAACGAACGCCGCCAGTTAGAAAGAAAGCCTTGCTGCTGCGCTATGCTGGCGAAGAAGTGTATTGCCTGAGTGACGCTCTGAACATTAACGTTAACGTAGTGTTAGACTGAACCTCGACTGTCAACGTGCAGCTGCTGAGCCACATCGACCCGGAAGATCAAATTGAACGTCACCAAGTGACCAAGATTCAATCAGAATACACTTCGTACTTGGGTTGTAGCAAGCAATCTCAAATGAACGGCGATCAAGCCGACTTACTTAGTATGAGCAAACATAGTGTCACTCAGAACACTTGTAAAGCCAAAACCTCATAATGGGTACTGCCAGCATATCTCTCGTAGTATCTGCAAGCTTTCTTGGTTTCTTCTTCCAAAGGGACCTTTCACTAGATGACCATGGCTCAGCTTTACAGTAGAGTCTGCCTTCACCTTCACGGAGCATCCGGTCATTATTTAAACTGGTTGAATGCCTTATTAACGCGGACACCGTGAGACATGCCGGTGTCGCACGACTTACCACGGGGTGAGGCGTGTGATTGAGAAATCGTGCGCCTCCTCCACAAGTGACATGAACTGGGACGTGAAAAAATCGTGGTAGAAAAGTACATGGAGAACACATTTGATAAGGCACCCTCGGAGAACTGAACCTCTTTCTAGGAACTTCACTATTGCTATAAAGGAAGCATGATCGAATGGTTAGTGGTAGCATGGTCAATATACAACAAGAATAAAATGATTAGGGGTGGCATGCAGAGGGTCAATATGCAAGTATGGTTAGTGGCAGCATGCACAGTGCCAGCACGCATAAGCACATACATGACGAATCACACTGACCCACGCAAAGCTGTGATAAATATATGCGTTTTTAGTTTCCTTTTAAATGTGGACAAGTCAGGAGATATTGTGACGCGAGTCGGGGGTGAGTTCCAAGCTTTGGGAGCATACGAACTAAAAGCACTATTGGTCTCGAAAGGACCCGATGTTTGTACGAGGTAGAGGTAAACAGCTGGATTCCGAAAAGCGGGTGGTAAGATACTGAGCCTGGTGGAGTAGGAGATCTAATAGGTAGGCAGCAGCCAAAGAATGAAGGGACCTGAAAGTGAGTGACAGGATCATGAATTCGATGCATTGCTTGACTTAAAGCCAGTGCAGATCGGCGAGAAGTGGGGTGATGTGGCAACTGCGACGCTCACGACAGACAAGCCCAGCTGCAGAGTTTTGCACCAGCTGCAAGCGCCTGAGTGCACAAGCCGGTAGGCCAGCAAGCAGTGTGTTACAGAATTCAAGTCGGGATGTCAAAATGCATGGACCAATTTAAATGCGATATCCTTGTCTAAACAGGCCCGAATTTTAGGAATGTTATCTAGCTGAAAGTAGGCAGACTTGATTGTGGAGCTGATGTGGTCGTCTAATGAAAGGTCTTTTTGGAAAATATACCTAGACACCCAAATTTTGTGCAGCTTCAACAGAAGATATGCTGACAGAGCCGATTTTAAGTACTAGCCTGTCCAACTTCTGAAACACACTCGGTTTTCCCATAACTTGTAAGCTTGTTTTATCCTCATTCAAATTGAGAAAATGTGCTGCAATCCATGTACGATGTCATCACTGCATACAGCAAAGGAGTTGAGAATTCGACGTGCTAGGGACTCGGAGGGATAAAAGCCAAGTTACCACTGAGTGTCATCCGCATTAAAGTGACAGCCTAGATTGTGCATGGAGATCACATCAGCAAGTGGGAGAGTATACACCGTGAAAAGAACTAGACTAAGCACGGATCCCAGAGGTACCGCATATTTCAGGGGTTCCTCGGATGATCTTTGTCCATTCGCATCAATACTCAGGGGATATAATCTGAACCATTGCACAGCAGTGCCAGTGATGCCCAGGCGAAATGAAAGGTGCTCAAGCAGGAGTTAAAGGAGAGTTAATAATAATAATAATAGTATTACACTTGATAAAGCACACTCAGATAATTCAGTCTCTCTCTCTCTCTCTCTCTCTAGGCGCTTTACATTTTCTGCAAAGGAAAGACGATCGAATGGTCAGTGGTAGCACGGTCAATATACAACAAGAAAAATATAATTAGGATTGACATGCACAGGGATAACATGCACGTATGGTTAGTGGCAGCCTGCACAATGTCAGCACGCATAAGCACATAAATAACTAATCACAGGGACCCACTAACTGCTGTTGATTAATAGGAGAGTTTTCGATTTCTTTTTAAATGTGGTGTTCAATCCGTGTCGTGTGGGGGTCAGGTCTCAGACTTGAGAAGGGTCACCTGTGGAGTCCCTCAAGGGTCTGTACTCGGTCCCTTGCTGTTCTCCATTTATACACAACCTCTGGGAAAAGTGATTACGGTCCATGGAATAGGATATCACTTCTATGCTGACGATACTCAGATGTATTTGTCATTTAAACCGTCGGAATCTGCTGCAGCAACTGAGAAACTGAATGCTTGCCTTGCCGATATTCGATCCTGGATGCCGGAAAACTTCCTGAAATTAAATGACGATAAAACCGAACTGCTGCTCATAGGACACCCTAAGCGTGTGGCTGGATTAAAAGGCTTTGCTGTTCTAATAGGTGATGCTATTGTGCGACCTTCACCACGTGCTCGTAATTTAGGTGTCGTGTTCGATAACTGCCTCAATTTCAAAAGTTTCATTCAGAAGACTGCCTCTACAGCTAGCCATCACATCCGATCCCTATCCAAGATTAGGAGCTGTCTCCCACAGTGGCTTGTAAAAGACTTAACTAGCTCTTTAGTTCTGTCGTGGCTTGATTATTGTAATTCCCTTTTGGCTGGGCTGCCAAAGAAAGCTATTATGCCACTACAGCGGACTATGAATATGGCTGCAAGGCTGGTCTTCAAGTCCCAGCGGTTTGAGCACGTGTCACCTCTGCTGAAAGAGATAGGATGGTTGCCGGTTGAGCAAAGGATACAGAGCAAAGTTCTTACGCTGACCCACAAGGCCCACCACGGCTTGGCTCCTTCGTACCTAGCTGAACTGCTGCATCAGTTTCAGCATGTTCGCGCCCTCAGGTCCTGTGTGGAAAATAAATTAGCTGTCCCATTCCTCCGCTTAAAGACAGTTGGCGACAGAAGCTTTAGCTCTGCAGGTCATAGACTGTGGAAATCGCTTCCACAATTCTTACGCAACGACAACTACTCTCCTACTGCCGACTATGGCAATCATTTTCAGCGGTCCTGAGCTGCTACTTCTATGCTACTCATTACCTCAACCGCTCTCCTGACTCTATGCTTCCCACTTTCTCTTTGTTCAGTGAGACGAAGTCTGTTGGCTACCGAATGCGTACCGAAAGCCGCTTAGGCTGTGAGTGGGCTATACAAAACTCTCCTGCGTAACACCCACATGGTCTTTATGACTTTGTGGAGTTACAGACGGAGATACATTACATTACATTACAAGTCAGGGGATGTCGTGACGCAAGTCGGGAGTGAGTTCCAGGCTTTGGGAGCATACGAACTAAAGGCAGAGTAAAGACTGGGTGATCTATAGTATCAAAAGCTGCCGAAATATCGAGGAAAAAAGTAGAGATATCACGTTTTTATTTTACCATTACACCAAAATCTCTGCAAATCGCTGAAATAGATTTTTGGCAAGATACGCTGGAGCAGTCAAAACTATCGAACTACTATCTACTTAAATGATTGAGAACAACGGTCGATCTGGCAGACGAGGCACTGGCGTGTTTCAAATTGTACTTGTCTGATCGTGTTCAATCTGTTCTGGGAGTCAGGAATCACCAACGAGACCAGTCACCTGTGGAGTCCCTCAAGGGTCCGTCCTCGGTTCCCTACAATTCTCCATTTATACTCAACCTTGGGGAAAAGTGATCAAGGCACATAGAATAGGATATCACTTTTATGCTGATGATACTCAGCTGCATTTGTCATTCGAACCGTCGGCATCTGCTACAGCAACTGATAAACTGAATGCTTACCTTGCTGAAATTATATCCTGGATGTCGGAAAATTTCTTGAAACTAAATGGCGATAAAACCAAACTGGTGCTCATTGGACAACCTTAGCTTGTGGGATTACAAGGCTTTGCTCTTCTAATAGGTGATGCTGTTGTGCGACCATCACCACGTGCTCGAAATTTAGATGTCGTTTTCGACAGCCGCCTAATTTTAAAAGCTTCATTCAGAAGACTGCTTCTACAGCCTGCCATCACGTCCGATCTTTTTCTAAGATAAGGAGCTGCCTTACATTGAGGCTTGCAAAAGATTTAACTTGCTCCTTAGTTCTGCATTGGCTTGATTATTGTAATTCCCTTTTGGCTGAGCTACCAAAACATGCAGCTAGGCTACTACAAATGGCTACGAATATGGCTGCAAGGTTAGTTTTCAAGTCCCAAAGGTTTGACCACGTATGTCCTTTTGGTAAAGAGCTAGGATGGCTGCCTTTTGATCAACGGATACAGAGCAAAGTTCTTCCGCAAACCCACAAGACCCGCAACGGCTTGGCTCCTCCATACCTAGCTGAACTGTTGCAGCAATTTCAGCCTCTTTGCGCCCTCAGATCCTGTGTAGATAATAAATTAGCTGTTCCATTCCTCCGCTTAAAGACCGTTGACGACAGAAGCTTTAGCTCTGCAGGTCCTAGAATTCTGAACTCGCTTCCACGATGCTTACGCAACGACAACTACTCTCTTGCTGCCGACTATGGGTCATCCTTTCCAGCGGTCCTGAGCTGCTACTTTCAGGCTACTCACTACCTTAGCTACTCTCCTGACTCTGCTATGCTTACCACTTTCTCTTTGTTACGTGAGATGAAGTCGGTTGGCTACCGAATGCGTACCGAAAGCGGCTCAGGCTGTGAGTGCGCTATACAAAACTCTCCTGCGTAACACCCACATGGTCTTTGTGGCTTTGTGGAGTTACAGGCGGGAGACATTACATTAACAGCATACGACTAATGGAACGCTACTCGGATCTATGGATTTTCGTTTGGTCTTGTTTTTAAAGAGCAACAAAGCTCTGGTTATTCTAAGAGGCTCCCCAGGTAAATCGATATTGCTGCAAGGCCGCGCCTCGCGAATGATGTTAACTGTATTCTGAGCACTATGCCGCCAGATGAGGGTAATTAGCCGCCAGCTCGCTTCAAGTATGTGACCACAATTGCTCCTGGCATTCGTTCGCACATTACTACTGCCTTGGCTGCCTTGGCTGCGCGGCTACAATTTCACAGACGTGGCATTAGCACCTGAATGCAAAATTATCTCGCGGCACGAAACGTTTGCGGGTCATGACGTGCAAAATGAATTTACATCTAGCTCGCAAAATCACGCGCGTATGACGAAACAGATTGAAACATGGTCGCCTGAATCGTAAAGTATGAGTACAGAGTAAAGGGGGACAGTGCTACGAATGCACAGCAGTTGCTTCTCTGGCTGTAGTCCTTAGTCACAAACAAATCCAGCGCTCGGTTCGGCGCCATTCCTTGCCGACGCGTCACAAACAAACGCCGGCGAATATGGCCCTCGAATCTGGCTTGCGAGTCTTGGAAGCACAGAGACGCGCAGGTTTTCGGACGCTACCACAAAAAGGCAGCGCGTAATGAGCGCCCCTACCATGGCAAGTCCATGTCGGTAGCGTTGACCATGTTTATTTCACTGGCATCGAGCGGCGCGATTGGACGGCGCCAGCCGCAGCGTACAGTTCGTCGGTTCCTAATCGCTGAATAGCTCTATGGAACCCCCAATAATATCCGGACAGTCGTAATCAGGCTGGCGTAGTATGCCAATGTGTGAGCAGCCAACGACTGGCCAGCCAATCTCCACCTGCTCCGCGCCGCGCTCTCGAGATCTTCACTCAGTTGCGTCTGAGCGCGGCGCTGCTGTGAGCTGAAGCCTTGTGACGCTGCAGTGAAGCTTTACCTGGCGCCAATTGCTTGCCTGCAGAAATCGACCAGTAAAACCTGAGAACGAAAGGGGACGACCGCAGAAGACGCGCGAAAAGTGAGTTCGGTGGCAACCGTGATGCTGTCGTTCGCGCGAGCGGGAATATTTTTGAAAACTGATACGACGGCGGGCCTCGAATATAGTGCTTAGTGCGTCGAGTGTAGCCATTCGCTGTGCTGCCATCTTGCTTCCGGGGGCTCTGGATACTAACAGTCCCACCAACCAAGAAGCGCCTGTGCTGGTTCTGCTTTACGCCAGCTGCCGCCTCAGTTTTGCAGTCGCTCGGGAACGGTAGCGAAGCTCTTACGAAGGACTCGCTTGTCTGCTCCGGCGACCTGCGGCGAGCGAGCGAGTCGCCCTAAAATGACCGTCTTATGAGAGTGACGACAATGTGCAGCGGCTGCTCCCGCGTGGCCGCTCAATTGCGCTCCGAGTATCGGTTGCACGACGCACGCTCATCGTTATCGCGGCGATATAGATCTGCCCAGTACATTGGCGGCAGATGTTTCCTAATTGGGTCTCAGCGGCTCAGCGGCCTGATTTACGAGCCGCAGGCGAATGATGGCGAGGAGCGGGTGGGTCTGACGCGAGGAACGGCTGTTTTTGCTTTCCTGTCAGCCTGCTTCTTCTAGTCAGCGATGGTTGCTGGGCCGCGGTGCGCGCGCGCACCTGCCCGTCAGCGCCGCCACGCTTCACGCGCGAGGCGGGCACCACAGCGCTCGAGCTAGCGGAGTCCCAGCGCTCCTGTCGCGACGAGCAAGCGAGTTCCGCGAGGCTCATCGCATGGGCATGGACTGGATGCGAAAAGAGCAGAGCAGAGCGGAGCCGTTACTTTGCACTTAAAATAAACCACCAACGTTTGCCGACTGCTAGCGTTTAACCAAAGACCTCGCAAACATTTCTTAGCTTTTAATCAAAGGCCTTGTGACCTATGCAGTTTGGGGTATACGTGCCGTTGGCGGCTTCGCTCAATGCTGGAACTGGAAAAGTATGTCGGCCAGAACGACCACTCAGGTGCGTACATCACAAGCTATCAAATCGGAAAGAAATCGCGGGTGCATACCGGTCGGTGCAAATCCAGATGGTGCCAATCCGTGGTGGTCCAAATCCAGAGGGTGCAAATCCAGGCGGTGCAAATCCGGGCAAAGCCAGAATGCTGCACCAGCCAGGTTATGATAGCCCAGAGTTTGTTGGCAGCCCAGGAAGTACAGTCTATATGAATCGGATGTGCAACATATACTAATAGGTCACTTTTGCTTTGGGATTCGAACTAGTCAGTTGTACTTAAGGTTTTGAGCTAGCGACCTCTATGCTATCGCTAACGTTGTGTACTCGAGCTACTATGGGGCTGTGAAATAGACTGGTCAACATTGACGGAATGGACTGTACTATTACGGTACGGGTACTCTGTATTACTACCACGCTCTGAAGAAACCGCCGCCATAACTGCGATCGTATTGAGGCAGCATCGCCTCAGCTCGCTAGCAGCGTTTCGTAGTGCCAGCTCCATGAGTCAATTGTCCCTCGCCGGCAAGGACTATAAATAAATACACAAATAACGAATTATATACATATATATATTCATTTGTATTGCATCCCAAGAGAACTTAATCTCTATCCAGGCGCTTCACATATGCCTCGGGGCTCGGGCCCGAGACCTCAAGCCAGATCTTGGTCGGGGCGAGCACCTTGACCGCTGGACCAAACCTAGCACTGCACTGCTCGCTTCGGGCGTTACGAAAAACTCTAGGGCAGAACCCGCCGCAACACTTTTGCGACGACAAACGATCGAAAAGACTCGTTGCAGCAGTGGGGGCGTGGGTGTCAGCTATACAACATCCCTGCAAATTTACTACAAAGCTTGAAAACTTGCGACATCTGCGCCGCTTCCTTTGAAAGCTGCGCGACTGCTACTCTGCTCTTGAGCCACCAAGTTCCGTGAATGACCGTGTAGGTCGTTGGATCGCTGATGGCTGCCGGTCACATGAGCAAATTCAATCAGTTGCCAGTCGTCGTGGAAGCTGCCTGGGCTACTTTCTGCTGCTGACGTAAGCGTCGCAATGTTGCCGGTGAGGTCTGCTGAGTACACCCCCCCCCCCGTCGCTTGGACGAAGCCTGAAGCACACTGTACCTCTCGTGCTGATCCTACGGTATGGTTTATGATCCCACTAGTGGTTAAATTGCGTATGTGGCATTCGCTAATCATTCAGTCTGGTTTGGATTTAAGGCTGACAATCAATCAAGATGACAGATCTTAAGCCTGCGAAAAGTAGTTGACTGGTAAGGACTGCAGGCCGGTAGCAGTGGTACGATCGGGCTATAGGGTGTTAATAATAATATGAATAGTACTATGTAATGCAGTGTAATAATAATAATAATACACTTGATAAAGCTCCCTCAGAGAACTCAATCTATTTCTAGGCGCTTTACATTTGCTGCAAATGAAACACGATCGAATGGTGAGTGGTACCATGCTTGATAAGCAACATAAATAACATGGTTAAGGGTGACGTGCACGGGGTCAACATGCAAGTATGGTTAGTGACAGTATGCAACAGCGTCAGCACGCATAAGCACGTAAAGAACGAAGCACAGGGACCCACTAAATGCTGTCATAAATAAATATATATAATTCATTTTATATGTAACTCATTTTATAATTCATAATTTATTCATTTCATAAATAGGTGCGTTTATAATTTCTTTTAAAATGTGGTCAATTCAAGGGATCGTCTGCAACTCCACAAAGCTGCAAAGAATATGTGGGTGCTACGTATGAGGGTTTGGTATAGCGCATTCATAGCCTACGGGACTTTCTGTACGCACTCGGTAGCCAGCAGAATTCATCTCACGAAACAAAGAGAAAGCGAGAAGCATAGCTGAGTCAGGAGAGCTGTTGAGGTAGTTAGTAGCATGGAAGTAGCAGCTCAGTACCGCTGAAAAGGATAAACCACCAATCTTCCGAGGAACTCTGCGACGAGGTCTGTCTCACGTGGGATTCAATGGACAGCAAAGGGCAGTTCAGATAAAAGTAGGAAAACGGGAAGCAGCGACTTTCTCGCGAGCCGACGGCTCGCTGCTCTGCGTGGAGGCTTGTTGAGGCGACTGATCAAATTACCAGCGAGAGTTCTGTAGAAAACTGCTCTCCCAACAGCATATACTACGCGAGAGCAGGCAGAACAGCGAAGCTGGCAGAACACCAGAAGGTGCATTCTCGTCATTCTCGTCACCGGAAGGTGCATTCTCGATCGCCGGAAGGTGTATTCTCGTCGGCGCCTGCAGCGCTTCCCAAACGCAGCCGCTCTCTCCGAGGCTGCGTTGCCACTCGCCTTCGCTCCCTTCCAGCCACGGTTCATTCCCGTGAGTTGGCGGAAGGACAAAACCTGCCTGTGTCCAACCAAGCCACAGCCGCCAGACCACAGCTGGGCACTGGCCCGTCCCTAGACCACATCCACCAGCTGTTCGACCCTGGGCTGGTGGAGGGCGCTACCGGTCTGCCTGCACCGGCCGAGTGCTGGCGAGTCAAGCGATCTAGAATTGTGCACATGCGCAGAAACACAAGCCGCGAGAGTTCTGCATGCTGTCTCGACTGTTTCAGCCCTACCGCGAGTGTGATCCTGAGAGACCTTCGCAGCAGGTCAACCGGAGGCACAAGGTGAAGTTGAAGTGCGACCAGGCGCTGAGCTGCTGAAGTCGCTGCAGAGGAGACTCTTGGAGAGCAGCCATCGGGAGAACGAGCCGGTTGAACGACCCTCGCTAACGATGTCTGGACTCTGTTTAGGAAGCTAGTTCAAGTTGAGGCTTGCCGCCGAATTGGAAACGCAAATGCAGGGACTATAGCTCAGTTCACTCAAGATCCTTATGCATTCTCAAAGAAGCTACCTGAGACGGAAAAAAGAGGGTCGAGTAAACCAACCAACGAGGAAGTTGAGCGTCTTAAGAGAAGTTGCGGGGGGGGGGGGCGGGGCTCAGATCGCTACGGACAAACTGAGGACCTCCCAAAAGGGAGAAGTCTTACGGACAGAGCCTTGGTATGAGTTCCATTTGTGTCAAAGCTGGAGTTATGAGGTCAAACGGATGAACGGCATTGGCTATAGGGTGTTGCAATGCCCCGCGATTACGAACCATGAGCTTGCCAGCTGAACCTCAATTTCGAACTATGAGCTCAACCGCAGAATTATAGCAGTGAGCCGCTTATGAGACAGCCGCGGCAGGCCGCGGCTTATGAGCAAAGCGATTTATGATCGTGATTGTTTATAATTTATGATTGTTATTTATGATTGTGTAAAATCTAGATTAATGTATGACTCACCGCCTGACCATTATATAAGGCATGGGCCTGACGGCTGTCGCTCTCTTGGAGTAACGGTGACTTACTTTTCTCTTGGAGTAACGGTGACGAGTGACTTACAGACACGGCTACTATAAAAAGCATGGGACTGACAACTTAACGTCGCTCTCTATAGAAGAACGGTCTGCCAGCCGGTGAGTCAGAGCGCTGAGCGCTGAGCTGCTTGCTGTAAGCAGTAAGCGAGTCTGTTGGAAGTCACCCGCCGCATCAGCCGTTATATACAGACTATTGTTTGAGTTTGCTGTAATATGGTGTTTTTGTTAGCACTACGTACAGGAAGTATATCGTTCGTTGTACCGCTATCACGTGGCGTATCGCGAGCTTCCGGTCTTTGCTCATTGCACTCGTTGAGCGGCTACCCGAACTAGCGAGGATCGCGAAGTCATAACTGTGAACAAGAACTGTGAAGAAGTGTCACCTAGTTTACGATCTCCTTGCGGAGTTTCAAGATTGGCAGGGTATTAGTGGTCTTGTATGCGAGGAGGGTTATCGAGCAAACTGGGTCTATATCTCTACTATTTAAAGCGAAAAATTCCGAAAAAGTCAAGAGGCGCGCTCACATTAAGTTGCAAGATGGCGCACTTCCGTTAAGCCGTAAGATGGCGCAGCGTTTTCTTCCGTGCCGGAACTACTATGACTTAACGAAGTGAGTCTACAGGCAGTGAGCTGCTCGTACCAAAGTAAGAGGTCAGAGGGCAGAGAAAGTCAGTCAATGCAGGTTCAAATCACTCGGCAATGTAGAGTAAAATCTTTTCAGCACTATCACTTTGCAGCAAATGTAAAGCGCCTAGGAAGAGATTGAGTTCTCTGAGGGCTTATCAAGTGCATTATTATTATATTATATTTTATTATTACAAGGAGGCTGCTTCGTTTTAACAAGGGGAATGCGTACATAAATCCAGCGGTTCAGAAAGCTGTTATAACAGGTCATTCCGGATGCACTGATTCTCCTCCCAGGTGTGACATGACCTGGTGAATGCTAATGGCTCAGTCCTGCACAAGGTAATCCAGGGTGCCCTAACTCATTTTTGGATACCAGTGGAAGCTAAGGACGTCGTATCTGAATGGTACATAAATTAGGTGCAAAATAAGGTTATAATAATAATAACAATAATGCACTTGATAAAGCGCCCTCAGAGAACTTAATCTCTTTCTAGGCGCTTTACATTTGCTGCAAAGGGAAATGCAATTAAATGGTAAGTAAAATCATGCTTGAAAAACAAACAAAATGAATAACATGGTTAGGGGTGACATGCACAGGGTCAGCATGCAAATGTGGTTAGTGGCAGCATGCACAGTGTCAGCACGCATAAGCACGTGAAGGACGAATCACAGGGACCCACTAAATGCTGTCCTAAATAGGTGTGTTTTTAGGTTCCTTTTAAATGTGGTCAAGTTAGGGGATGTTCTGACGCAGGTCGGGAGGAAGTTCCAGGCTTTGGGAGCATACGAACTAAATGCACGGTCTCCAAAGGATTTGAGGTTTGTACGAGGTATTTCAAGACACATTCCGAAAAGCGGGTGGTACGATGCTTGGCCTGATGGAGGAGTATATCTGAAAGATAGGCTGGAGCCATGAAATGAAGGGACCTAAAAGTGAGCGACAAAACCTTGAAGTCAATCCGTTGCTTGACTGGTAGCCAGTGCAGGTCGGCGAGAAGTGGAGTAATGTGGCAACTACGACGCTCACGACAGACAAGCCTAGCTGCAGAGTTTTGCACCAGCTTCAATCGCCTGATCGCACATGCTGGTAGGCCAGTAAGCAGTGAGTTGCAGAAGTCGAGACGAGATGTCACGAATGCATGGACCAACTTAGACGTGGTATCCTTATCTAAACAAGCCCGAATTTTAGCAATGTTATGAAGCTGAAAATAGGCGGATTTGACTGTGGAGCTGATATGGTCGTCTAACGAGAGGTCGCTTTTGAATATGACACCTAGATTTCGAGCTGATTCAACTGGAGATATGCTGGCAGAGCCAATTTTGAGAGTCAGCCTTTCCAATCGTCGCTGTTAGGTCGTTACTGGTCGGCAGCCTCTCAAAGGCAGGAACCTCAACGGGTCGTGCTATCTCATCACAAGTATTTTGCGTCTCATTGAAATGGCTCTCAGTAATGCAGTACTTGTAGTCTCTAGGGTAGCTGTGAATCGAAGCCATCCATCAATACGGGCATTCATTACTTATATTTCTATCGTGTCCCGCATATGAACCAGACGAGTGATGAATTGAAGCATTTGGAAGAGTTGTTCATGAGGCATCAGATGTGTGCTTTCAAGCCCAGCAAGAGCCGCTCATTAACTTGTGAAATGGGCGAGCGCATGTAGTTGTTGAAGGAGAACGTACACCACTTTTGAGTGAAATACCCGTAAAAGCCTTTATTCGGTCAGTCCAACTGATCAATTTCTTAGGAGAAAGAGATTAGCCGTAATGGCACATAAGGTAAGACGGTTGCTTTTCATGACCTCGGTCCCAATGTCGTGGGTTCCAATCCTGCGGTGGGCGATCTTTTATCGCCGCTGCAAGCGGTGGTGATAGCCGTAAAGGCTCTTCTGTCGCTATACAAAAGAAGATGTTTAATTAGCTAGTATTTGTGTTGTACGATGGCTGGAGAGAGACTGCGAGCCATAAGCGCGAGTGATGTCGCAGAGAAACGTAAAGTGCAATGCTACCCGCTCGGCCTATTGTACCTCGATATTTATACCTATATACCTCGATTATTATTGCATGTCTTGACCTGCGACACTCCATTGAGCCCGTTGGAGTGATTCGAGAAGAAAGAGTGAGCTGAGTCACATACGGAAGTGGCCTGGTATACCAACAATTTTTAACACGACGGCATTGTATGCATGCTTAATCTTGGAAGTAATGCCACCCAATTCCCTGGGTGAGGAGTACAAAGCTGGAAAGGTTTCGGTGCAGGTAATGCTGCAAAATGGAAAGTACCATCAGTAACCTTTTCGCGGATCTGTACACCAGGAGAAAGGGGAGTGTCGGAGCAAATGAAGAAGAGGAGCGAGGATCTCTCATTGAAATGAAAGACTTGATCGAGGCAACCTCTACAGGGTAGGCTGGGCTAGGGCTTGTACTACTAACGAATTACGCTGACATCTCCAGGTGAAAGAGAGAGAGAGAGAGAGAGAGAGAGAGAGAGAGAGAGAGAGAGAGAGAGACAAGCGTGCAGCAGTAGTAGAGGAGATGCGGGAGTGTGGGAAGGGTGGCACGCAAAGGCAAAGCAGCAGCTGCAACAGGGTAGGTGGACAACTCGGGAATCTGCTCTACCTGTCAAGATCACGTGGACCGAACTAAAATACCTGGAACTAGCCTGGCTGGCCGTCTTGCTACGGACTGCGAACCATCGGTTGCCGACCCTGTGTACTCTGGTCATGTGGAGACTCTGTAGTGAGGTTTGTAAAATGTTATGCAGTCAAAATTGCTGGAGCGCGTTCTCTCGACTCCTTACACAGAGCGAGCTACGCGAGTTCCTTGTCCGTTGCGGAATTCTCTTCCGAAAATCTAAGTTCATGCGAACATCAAATACGAAAGCTGATGCAGCTAAGACCTATTTAAAGCTTACCTGTTTGTTGTGGGACCGTAGAGCGTAAGAAGTTACATGCCTATAGACATTTAGACGCTTATCGCTTGGGTCTGAAACGTCAGCGGCGACGTTACATACAAGGCTGCTCGTAACCTGCAAATTAGTTATGATCGTGCGTGCTTATTAGCGCTTCATAGCGTAGTTCAAATTCATTCCTATGCGTTTTTGCTATTGCTAAGATCCGTAGCTATGCATTAGCAAACGAAAAGCGCCCGGAGCAAAGAAAAAAGCCCGCAGGCAAGGCCTCGAGCTTCGACGCGGCGCGTTTGGTGTTCTCTTTAACTTAGTGGTCATCAGCCTTCTATATATCCGGTGGCCCAGCCTAACGCATGTCTTTGAAATCCTCGTTCAATGTGCAGTAAACCCCTTGTAATAAGCGACCTCATTTCTGAAAAAGGTCTCGTCCTGCTCGCCTTGACAGCAGCTTGGCTGCAATCGGTAACTGCCCGACAATTAAAGACGGAACTCCGACTAGTTTCTCCTTCTTTCATATTCCTTGGTCAATCACAACTAGAGACGGAGTCGCTCTTATCACACGCTCGAACTTCAGCTTCAAGCCATTTGCAGTGTCCCCGAAGCAGTCTTTTGCATCGATTGTCTTTATTTCACCCGAAAAGAAGCTGCCGATGGTAGCAGTAGTCTATAACCCCCACCAGTTGACAAGTAGACAAGTCCTTCTTTATCTCAGTTTACTCCGATCTCATTTCAATTCTGTATGCAAGAAATCGATCCTTCCTCGTTATGGGTGATTTCAACATTCAATCTGACTTTCAACATTCAGTGTGCCTTCAGCACTGAATTTGGTGAACTGACTGACTCATTGTTTCTCGTGGCTCATGTTCATGGCCCTACTCATATCAAAGGTAATAAACTCAACCAAATTTTCTCATACAACTGCACTTTTCATCCGCAATTATTAACAAATTCTGCTTATCTGACCACATGCAAATCTCATTCAGTCAACAATATGTACCCTCTTCCTCATCTAAAATCACCTGTGAATCGCGAAACCTCAAGACCCTTGACATGGATGCTGTCAGTGCAAAAATATCTGCTTCACCTCTGCTGCTCAATCCCCCTTCCGACCGGCCATCATTGGTAGATTACTACAACATGACACTAGCTGACATGCTCAACGAGTTTAAACCTCTTACTAAGCGCACTATGTGCCCTTTTACGGCCTATGGTTTACCACAGACATTAAAATAGCTAGGTCTACTAAGCACAAGCTTGAAAAAGCATACAGAAGATCAGGACTGACTGTCAACCGACAGTCATACGAGGACTACTTTAAGCCGTAAAAATCAATCCCAGTGAAGGTCAAGTCTAGCTTCTACAAAAACATTATTTAATCAAAGGTGCACAATCCAAAAATGCTGATGTGGACGACTAACCATCTCTTTGACTGCTCCCAGAATAACTCCCTACCAAATGGTCCCTGTGATGATCTAGTTGATCATTCTTCTAGCTCAGGGGTGTCCAACCTTTTTGCGTTGGTGGGGCCACATTTCAAAAATTTAAATGGTCCGGGGGCCACATGTAAATTGGCGTAGTTGACCGCATCAGAAAATAAGATCGTAATTTAGTATGACTATTACTATTATACTTAATGAATAAACCGCAATACAATATTAGTTTAGCATAATTATAATTAAAAATAATAAATAATAGAAATTTAATGATGTGTCCTGGAAAATAATTCGATAGATATAATGGCCAATCTTTTACTTTTGGATTTTTATTTTAATAACATGAAGACAGAAACTTATAAAACTTACAAAATTACATGACAAGGACTCACATAATATTAATGTCTTCGGATTAATTTAATGCCACAGGTATTCAATGTCTTCTGCACTGCAGGCATCAATGAGATATTTGGCATTGTTTCTGTTTGCATAAAAAGTCGACATCTGCTGCAACAGAGGATGTGGCAATTCTAAGGATTCCTGATAAATGTTCATCTGTGAGAACGGATCGAGTCTTTGTTTTCACATTTTTCAGTCTGGAAAAATGCTGTTCACAGAAATATGTGCTGCCAAAAAGTGCAATATACCTGCGAGCATGTTTGGCTAGGTTAGGAAAAGACTCTGATGAAACATACTGCTTGTAAAAGGTAACAAGGTCATGCTGATCATAAGCAGTTTTTAAATGGCTGTCATTATGAATGTCGATTAGTTTGAGTTGAAATTCATCAGGTGCATCAGAGGAATCGATATTAAATGGATTACTAATCATATTCATGTCATCCGCATGTTTTTGGAAATCCTGAAACCTCTCTTCGAATTCACCAACAAGTTTGCTAACAAGAGTGGAGTACTTCATATGAGCCAGCGTTTCGGCGATCTTGTTGCTAGTGTTGTGAAATGTAACAGTTTCTTCTGATCTAAGTGTTTCCGGAAAAGTTTCAGCTTTTGCACAAACGCGACAACACACTCATACGTTTTATGGACCAGTTGATCCTTACCTTGGAGTTTGACATTAAGATCTGCAAGATGTTTGGTCATGTCCACCAAAAAAGCCAAGTCATTCAACCACTGCTGGTCATTGAGGAAGCCAACATCTTTTCCCTTTTCTGTCATAAATGTTTTTATTTCGTCCCGAAGTGACAAAAACCTGGCTAACGTGTTTGCCCTACTTAGCCAACGGAGTTGGCAGAAATAAATAACATCACAATGATCTGATCCCAACTCTTCAAGGGAAGCCTGAAATTGTCTGTGGTTTAGCGCACGAGACCTTATCACATTGACTGTTGAAACTACATTGTCCATTACATGTTGCATGCTCAAGACCTCTGCACATAGCTGTTCTTGGTGGATGATGCAGTGATGACTGACAATTTGGTGAGGTACTAATTTTACCATTAAAGATACAAATCCATTGTGTCTACCTGTCATTGAAAGGGCTCCGTCTGTGGTTAAACCAATCAATTTAGTTTCAGGAAGATTGAATTTTGTGAGGACCCTCTTGACCTGATCCAAAATATCCCTCCCCGTTGTATTGCCTTTCATTGAACGTATATCCAACAGTTCTTCGATAATGACAAACTTTCCTGTTACTCCGCGTACAAACACCTACAGTTGAGCCGTATCACTATTATCCGTGCTTTCGTCGAGCGCAAGAGAATACAATTCGCATTGAGCAAGTCTTTTAGTGAGACTTTCTTCTATGTTGGATGCGAGCTCGTCAACTCTTCTCGAAACCGTTTGATGAGAAAGACTGACTTTCTCTACTTCTGACTTCTTTTCTGGACAGACCACACCAGTAAACAGCCTGAGGCATTCCTTAACAAATTCACCATCAATTCGAAGTTGACCAGTCAGGCTGTTGTACCTGTCGCCATGCTTTGTTGAAAAACTCACTTAACATTTTACTCCTTTGCAACGGCAATTGTTTCTTGGCATATTAGGCACATTATCCTACCGAAGCGTTCCATTACAAAATAGTCTATAGTCCAAATGCTTTGAAAAGTCTTCCTTCTGCATCAATTTGTTGTTTTTTGCTAGTATTCGCCGCCATTTTTCTCTGTGTAATAAAAAACAGATCAGTTACGAATTGATTAATTTATATATTATCACAGCAGTATCTTAGTATTAGTAAGTAAGTTGAGCAATACGCATTTTTTGAAAAACCTACCTGACTGATTCCAGTTCGTGCAGCAGCAGCTGAGAAACGGCTCTTTTTTCTATCCACAGTGTGAAACAGTTAATTCCGCTTGCGGAAGCGTTATAAATGTGATCGTAATGGCACCGCTGTAGCACAAATATTTTACCCCTTCACGCCAAAATGTTCACATGAAGGCTAGAAAAATAAATCGATTTTTTTACCTTCACGCGAAAATAGCCATTCGGACACCTTCACGCGCTCGTGAAGTACATCACAGTGCCTTATATCGCCGTTTGTAATGATTAAAAATTAACGAAAAACATGGAGTGACAAATATTTTTGGGATAACGTTGCGGGCCGCATAGAAGACGTTGGCGGGCCGGGTTGTGGCCCGCGGGCCACGTGTTGGACACCCCTGCTCTAGCTTCTTTGTCAAAACGATAGACAAGATCAAGAAGTCTATCTTTAAGATGGTAGTGTCCCGTCTGGAATCCAGTCCCCCAATTCCATTCAGCACCTCAAGGTTTAAATTCAAGCAGGTCACTTGTGACCTCGTCCTGAAGTTGATATCTCAATCAAAGAACACGACCAGCCCTTTGGACCTTATTCCCACTGTCCTGCTTCTATGATGCATTGATCTGCTGGTATTGTGCATACCTAGCATCATAAATATGTCATTAGCCTCAGGTCAAGTCCCAGCGAATTTTCAAAAGGCCCTAGTCAGGCCACTACTCAAGAAAGCAACACTAGACCTTGAGAGCTTGATCAACTTCCGCCCAGTCTCCCTTCTACCGTTCCTATTAAAGACATTGGAACGAGTCGTGGCAGACCAGCTGAACTCAAATATTAAAACTTCAAGCTTTGTTAGTAAGTTTCAGTCTAGTTTTAGAGCTGATTACTCCACAGAGTCAGCATTGGTTGTGGTGACCTACTTGTGAATGCAGACATGAGTAGCGTATCACTGCTTGCTTTGCTCGATCTTTTGGCAGCTCTTGATACTATCGATCACCAAGTCCTTTTTGAGCGCCTCTCATCTTGCTTGGGCATCACTGGCACTGCATTGCAATGGTTCAGGTCCTATCTCAGCGGGAGACTCGGAGTACTCGATGTGAATGGACACACAGATTATCAGAGGAATCTCCGAAATACGGGGTACCGCAGGGCTCTGTGCAGGGCTCAGGTCCCGTTCTTTTCACGGCTTACATTCTCCATCTTGCCGATATGATTAACAAGCACAATCTAGGCTTTCACTTCTATGCAGGTGACACTCGGCTGTACCTCAGATTTGATCCCTGCCAACCCTCCAGCACGTCGAATTCTCCCAACTCCCTTGGTGCATATATTGATGACATCCGCATATGGATGGCAGCAAACCATCTTAAATTGAATGATGATAAAACCAACTAACTAGTTATAGGTAAACCAAGTGTGATTCAGAAATTTGGAAAGGCTAACGCTCAAAATAGGCTCTGCCAGCATATCTCCGGCTGAATGTTCGTGAAATGTAGATATCATATTCCAATGTAACCTTTTATTAGACAACCACGTCAGCTCCACAGTCAAGTCTGCCTACTTACAGCAACATAATATGCTAAAATTCGGGTTTTTCTGGACAGGGATACCACATGTAAATTGATCCATACATTTTAACATCTTATCTTGACTTTCGTAACTCGCTGCTTGCTGGTCTACCAGCCTGTACACCCAGGCACCTACCACTGGTGCAAAACTCAGCAGCTAGGCTTGTCTGTCTCGAGCGTCTTAGATGGGTCAGCTGTGGCTTGGACGTCAAACTCGTATAAATACGCTGCGGCCAGTGATGCTTGGACACCTGCAGTGCTCTTTTGATCTGAAGTGAAGTCGCAGTTGCTCAGCACTTCTCGCCGACCTGCACTGGCTCCCAGTCAAGCAAAACATCGACTTCAAGGTTTTGTAACTCACATTTAGGTCCCTTCGTTCTTTGGCTCCAGCCTACTTATCAAGATCTACTGCAATACCAGGCTAAGCATAGTGCCACCCACTTTTTGGAATATAACTGTTGGCTGGTACCTCGTACAAGCCTCAAATCATTTGGAGACCAAGCCTTTAATTCGCATGCCCTCAAAGTTTGGAACTAACTACCTACTTGCATCACGACATCTACCGACTCGAATCACATTTCAAAAGAAACTAAAAACGCCTCCATTTATCATAGAATTTAGTGGGTCCCTGTGATTCATCCTTTATGTGCTTATGCGTGCTGACTCTGTACATACTGCCACTAACCATATGTGCATGCTGAACCTGTGCATATCACACCTGACCATGCTATTCTTGCTGTAAATTGAGCATGCTAATACTAACCATTCGGTCATGCTTCCTTAGCAGCAAATGTAAAGTGCCTAGAAAGAGATTGAGCTCTCTGAGAGTGTTATATCAAATGTATTATTATTATTATTATTATTATCAAGCTGCATATAGTCCTAGGCATGTACACGTGGAGATGCACCAGGTGCCAGCAGTCAGGAAAAAACTGACCGCTTGTGGAGTGGAACACAAAGAGGCGAGTACGATGGCCTTGCTTAGGTGTCCAACTATCTGATTCAACAGCCTCTTTTGTATAGCGACAGAAGAGCCTTTTACCGCCATCACCACCGCTTGCAGCGGCAATAAAGGATCGCTCACCTCATCATTCGAACCCTATGACCTCGGGACCGAGGTCGTGAAAAGCAACTGCCTTACCTAGTGTGCCATCAAAAACAGCAAGGATGGATTCGGAAAAATTTTAGTTTACTGAAGTGAGGCTCGATGTTGGGGGAGTGGTGGCAGGTGGTGGCAGACCTTCCCATTATGGTTTTCTTGGATATATTGGAGACGAATCTTTTTCGTTCAGAATCCATCTCCATCCAATCCAAAGTAACGCTGCTGCAATCCAGGCAAAATCTCGTCCGCAGGCAGCCTCGATAAGCTCCAGCTTTTCAGGTATACACTGCATCTATATTGTTACAATAAAAATAATTAGGTATTTGTATAGCGCCCTAGGGGAATAGAATATCTTTACAGGCACTCTACGTACGGTGTGAAGAAGCATTTCTATTGTTTAGTGATAACGCGCACAGTGTCAGCAACGTATTAGTATAAAAAACTATTCACGAGGATCTGGGAAATGCTGTGAGGAGTAGGTGCATTTTTAGCTTCTTTTTAAATGTCGTCAAGCCAAGGGATGTCGAGATGTCAGTCGGGAGTAAGTTCCAAGCTTTGGGAGCATACGAAGTAAAGGCATGGTTTCTAAAAAATTTGAGGCACAGCTACACGACTTTAGTCAGAAGAGCGGGCGGTCCTATGCCTAGCCTGATTGGCATATGGTTCTGATAGGAAAGCTGGAGCAAAAGAATGGAGGGACCTAAAAATGAGTGGCAAAACCTTGAAGTCAATACGCCGCTAGACGGGAGAGCCAAGGCAGGTCTGTGGGAAGCTATACGCTCCCGCTATACAGTTACTAGCGACGACCGGGGAAAAAACACAGAATATCACAATTAGTTTTGCGAAGCTGAAATTTTAGAAATAAATCTCGCTCAGATTAAATTTTTTTTTTTATAAATTTAGAATATTAATTCCTGATAAAGATTACGCTTAATTTAACATTTATTTCCTTCACCTCGATGTTTGAAACCTCTTATCATTTTCAATGAACGTGACCATGGGCCGTATCCAGCTACCTGGTCAAGCTGAACTTTTATTGAGGCAAACGGCAGAGACGTACTAGCGGGCGCGCGCCTTGAAGTTTTTGTAGCTAGACATTTCCAGTACACAAATTTAGATTGCTTAGAGAATTTACTGAGATCTGGGGAACTGACTCTGCGGTTCATAGTCATATTTTTTCCTGCGTGACCGGGATACTTAAATGTGCTGTTCTGAGACGTATAGCCGGGGAAATTTAGGGTATGACACAATTTGCATTCAAATGTCATCGGTTCACAACTATTAATCTCTACTTTTTCACGTGAAAAGGAACCGCGGCGATGGCGAAATCTCCAAGTTTTCAGAACGTCAATGAAAGTCGCGCATTCATCATGCCTCCGAAGGGCGATGCTCATTTTTGCATCGTCGTCAGTTTCTTTACGTGGCTGGATGAGATGGAAATCTCGTTTGTTTTTAACTTCTAAAGCATCTTAGATAATTGCGTGACATAAACTTGGCACATTTACGTCAATAATTTTCTTGCACGCTTTTAACTTTATCAGTTCGAGACACTTCTCTGCACTTCAAGTTTTGTTTAAATGCATTTCTGATTAAATAATAATAATACATCTGCAATAATGCCCTCGGAAAATTCATTCTCTTTCTGGGCACTTCACATTTATTGCAAAGGAAGCATGACCGAATGGTTAGTGGTAGCATGCTCAATGACAACAAGCATAGCTTCGGTAGAGGTAAATTACACAGGGTCAACGTGCAAATATGGTTAGTTGCAGCACACACAGTGCTAGCACGCATAAGAAATTAGCAATTACTGTCATTCGCGTGGTATGTACATAAATGCATATGCAAATTAGCTTATGCCAGCAAAACATTCAGGGAAAATTGCAGTGTAACATTACAATGTGGACCTTACTATCCACCGACCTAGTGGTAAGCCCAGCTTAGGTGGGGAGCCTTGTAATGCCCTTCGACTATTGACTCTGAGCTTGACAGCTGAACCTCGATTAAGAACTAGGAACTTTGCCGATGAACTATAACTAAGCCGCTTCTGAAACAGCCACAATGGGCGAATTTTTACGAGCTTCGCGATGTTATTTGAAGGACAAGATTTATTAGAAGGATACGATTATTAGGAGGATAGGATTAGTAGAAGGATAAGATTATTAGAAGGATAAGATTGTGGCATGACTGATTGATTTGCCATTATATAGGGCACGATCCTGACCGCCGCGACTCTTTGAAATCCCGATCTACCGGTCGGCTAGTCGTAGCGCTGAGCGTGAGCCGTTGTGTAAGCCGGTTAGCAAATCAGCTGTAAGTCACCTTTCGTAACAGCAGTAATATTCAGGCAATTGTTTTGCCTTTTGCTAATACAGTGTTGTTGTTAGTGCTGCATGCAGAATTTCTAACGCTGAGTTGTATTTTACAACTCTCAGGCGCATCGCATTCTCTACACGCCCTTGCTGCGTGCACGTCTGACATCCGCATATGGATGGTAGAAACCTTTCCCAAATTAATTGACGACAAACCTTACTAGTTATGGGCAAACCAGGTATGTCTAAAAATACGTTAAGGTTATCGCTCACAAATTAGCTCCACCAGAATATATCCTGCGGCATCTGCACGTAATCTATATGTCCTGTCCCAAAATAACCTTTCACTAGATGAAGACATCGGCTCCACTTTCAAGTCTGCCTTCATCCAGCTACATGACATTGCTCAAATGTGGGCTTAATTAGACAGGTGTACTACATCCAAATTAATTCATACACTTTTAGAATCCCGTCTCGACTTCTATAACCCTGTGCTTGCTGGTCTACAGGCCTATGCAATCAGCGCTTACAATTGGTGCACAACTGCAGCAAGGCTTTTCTGTCGTGAGCACAGCAGTTGCTGCACCACATCACTTCTCGCAAAGCTGCATTGGCTCCTAATCAAGCAGCGTATCGACTTCAAGGTTCTGCCACTTACGTTTAGGTCCCTTCATCCTCTGGCACCAGCCTACCTATCAGAGCTACTACCCCACTAGGACAAGCATTTTAAAACCCACTGTTCTTACTCTAAGCGTATGGCTGTACGTCGTACGAACCTCAAATCCTTTGGAGACCATGCCATTAGTTTACATGCTCCCAAAGCCTGGAACTCATCCCGACTGACGTCACAACATCCTCTGACACGACGCCTTTTAAAAAGAAGCTTAAAACACTCCTGTTTACTGCAAAATTTAATGGGTCCTCGATATTCGTTCGTTGGGTGCTTATCGTGATGACACTGTGCCTGCTGCTACTAACTGTATTGATATGTTAACCTGTGCATGTCCGTCTAAATGACACTGCTAATGCTTCCAGTAATCATTTCGTCATGCTTATCGTACAGCATCTGTAAAGTGCATTTAAAGAGGTTTAGTTCTCTTAAGGGAGCTATGCAAGTATTTTAAAGATTTTATTCTTATTGCACATTGTGCAATGCGAGCTTAATAATAATAATAATGCATTGATAAAGCACCCGCAGAGAACTCAATCTCTTTGTAGGCGCTTTAAAAGGGAAACACGATTGAACGGTGAGCATTATCATACCTGATAAACAACATTAATAACATGGTTAGGGGTGACAGGCACAGGGTCAGCATGCAAATCTGGTTAGTGGCAGCATGCACAGTGTCAGCACGCATAAGCACGTGAACGACGAATCACAGGAACCCACTAAATGCTGTCCTAAATAGGTGTGTTTTTAAGTTCTTGATGTTAAGATGTTATGACACAAGTCGGGAGTGAGTTCCAGGCTTTGGGAACATACGAACTAAATGCACGGTCTCCAAAGGATTTGAGGTTTGTACGAGGTTGGTGTAGACTGTTGGATTCCGAAAAGCGGGCGGTACGATACTTGGCCTTGTGGGGGAGTAGATCTGAGAGATAGGCTGGAGCCAAAGAATGAAGGGACCTAAAAGTGAGCGACAAAACCTTGAAGTCAATCCGTTGCTTGACTGGTAGCCAGTGCAGGTCGGCGAGAAGTAGTGTGACGCGGCAACTGCGACGCTCACGACAGACAAGTCTAGCTGCCGAGTTTCGCACCAGCTGCAATCGCCTGATTGCACATGCCGGTAGGCTAGCAAGCAGTGAGTTACAGAAGTCAAGACGGATGACACAAATGCATGGACCAACTTAGACGTGGTATCCTTATCTAAGCAAGCCCAAATTTTAGCAATATTATGTAGCTGAAAGTAGGCAGACTTGATTGTGGAGCTGATGTGGTCGTCTAACGAGAGGTCACTTTGGATCACGACACCTAGATTTCGAGCTGATTCAACGGGAGATATGCTGGCAGAGCATATCTCCCGTTGAATCAGCTCGAAATATCCCATCTTAAGCGTCAGCCTTTCCAATTTCTGAATCACACTGGGTTTGCCCATAACTAGTAAGTTAGTTTTATCATCGTTTAGTTTTAGAAAATTTGGTGCCATCCATGTGTGGATGTCATCAATACATGCAGCAAGTGAGTTGAGAGAATCCGAAGTGCTCGAAGACTTGGAGAGGTCAAAGCAAAGGTACAACTGAGTGTCATCTGCATAGAAGTGAAAGCCTAGATTGTGCTGGGCAATCGCATCAGCAAGAGGGAGAGTATAAACCGTGAAAAGAAGCGGACCTAGGACGGAGCCCTGAGGTACCCCATATTTCAGAGGTACCTTCAGGTCTTTGCACTTTGGACTCACTGTGCCGCTACTTAACTACTGGTGGTCGCGCGGTCATAACAGCCCGGCCTACTGTCTGTCGGTCAAGGACGCCACACCACGTGACCAGGGTCGCCGAGTGAGCGATCGAATCTTACCTCCAGTGTCCTTCTGACTTTATCTTAAGTGAGGCTTTTGCAGAGCTTTGCCAGCACGAAGTTCACGGACGTCTCTTTCTTCTCCAGCCTCTTCCCTTTGGAGAGTTTGTCGTAGGCGACGTTTCCGTTGAGTTTCGGCAGTGTGGCATTGAGTTGCTTCCTCTGTTGCTTTTTTCTTTAGTTTTTATCTGTGACAGGTGCGCTTACATTCTGCTCGCTTTGCTCCTTGTTGTTTCATGTTTATCGCTGTGAAAACATGCCGATACACAATGGCGGGTGGAAAATTCTGGCTTGCTATGGAAATTAGTCTGTACCCGTGAAATATCATGGAAAACTCAAACTTTGCTAAAGCAGGTGGGTCTGAGTATCTACTAACCACTCGCTGGTGAGCCGATCCCACTGACTACCAAGCTTAGAAATCTTAGTTTTAAGTCATGTTTAGCAATTTGTTTATCTAAAGAAACATACATCTCATTTTGTGAAATTGAATTTATTAGTCAGGGCCTGGTAGCGAATCAGAATTAATTTAATTTTACGGAACGTACGGAGCTTCTTTTAATTTATACCAACTATATAGTAAGCCACCCGTGCTGAGGAATCACACGATAGTATTATTCGGGCAGATAGTATTTTGCAGGCCCATCGCTTACCAAAGGCAGGAGCAGCACGTCCTGTTTAATTTCCACAGCTTTACATTTCAAATGCTTGCCCAACTACTCTTTACACATGTTCAATGCGACGTAAATATCCATATAGTCACCGAGTATTTGCCGGCTCCATAAAAAATCATGCGTTATATGACATCGACTCTTACAGAGACACGGGATGTTAAGTTGTAGCACTAGAACATGCTCTTATTCATTTCAGCTGGAAGTTGATGAAACTCGCTGAAACCGGTACACTCAACCTTTGCATTCTAAGGGCAAGCTGCCAATTAGGCGAACTTGGGCGAAGCGATTGAGGGCGCGGTGCGTCCTGTATGCTTACATCATGGCAAAATTCTGAAAATATAATTCAGTGTTAAGTGTTGATACGAAAAAATTCTCACTGAGAGTTCTTGTTTCGCGTTAGCCATACTGTGCGGGATCTAATACACAGCTTCAACCTTTGACAGACGCAGCGAAGCCTTTTTCAATGGTTGCAAGATAGGGCAAGATTCGGTCTCTTTATTATCCCAGGGGATACGATCAAGACCTTCTTCACGACTTCAAGGTCGTAGGTTCGAGTCCTGTAGTGGGCGATCCTTTGACGCCCTCTTCAAGCGGTGGCGATAGCAGTCAGGCTCTGCTGCCGCTTTCAAAATGAGGTGGTTAAATCGGCCTCGACCTTTAGTAATTCGCAGCGAGGCTTTCATTCAGCTGTACGACTCGTAAGCACTAAAGGCTGGACAATTGCGGTTTCGGTCGTTATTCTTCGGTTCAATTCGAATCGCATCAATTTGTAGCGCTTTCTAGCGGCCAGCCAACGAAGCGGGCCGGTCCAAATTCTCGTTCGCGCTTGTACACCAAGAGCGGCGCTTTCGCAACAGTGCCGCACGTAGCTGTACGCGAGAGACTTCGCGATGGACCAGATAATCTCACTCTGGATGCTCTGGTCAAATCAAGACGACGGCTTTCTAGAAAACACCACCAGAGCTAGGCTTCGTCAGCGGGGCCATGCGGAAACTGGAGAGGCGTCGCGAGGAGCGGTATCGTCGGCGGCAATCCGAGCTGCTGGCAACCTGCGGCTGACCGGAAGCTGATCGGAGCGTGCGCGCCGCCAGCGGCGGAGAACCTCGGCTCGTGCCGTATCGGGAACGAAATGGGCTTTTCGCAGCTAGTGCCGGGGGGGGGCACCGCATCGTCAGGCAGTCGATGGTTTACTTCCGACATGTCAGAATCGGAATAGAAAAAAAACGGCGGAGGTCGGACGCTTCCCTGTCTTTTTTCGTAAGCCCTGCCGTCGAATCAATAGCGGCCAGCGGATCCGCTTATTGGCGCTTTTGCGCAGTGGGGAGCAGCTAGATCGACGAGTCGCTGTCAGGTCGAGCCACTGCTTGGATTGTTGTCACGAGCATCTGGTCCGTAGCTCGAGGTTGCCAACGTCGCGGCGTAGAGTCAACGGAGGCTTTGCTCTGCTTAGTCCGACGAGTTACCGGAGGCAACTTTTTAGCGTTCGTGTTTTCGATCGGCAGAGGAGCTAGGCGGAGTCCTAGTTCCTCCTAGGGCAGGAGGCGAAACTCTTATTAAATTATCGCGGGCGATTCGCCCCCCCCCAACTTGCGGCGCATACGGAGAACGCCAAATTATCGCGGGCGAATCGCTCCCCCAACTTGCGGCGCATACGGAGAACGCCTCGACAACTTACTTCATCGAAAGGGAGGGCGGCCATATGGCGATCCGGAAACGGCCGTAGAGGCGATCCACACGTAGCAAGATCCAGAAGATGTAGATAAAAGTCATAAAAATTGTAACGATACGAATTTTGTATGCCGTCTCAGAGAATAAATCTCTTTCTAGGCACTTTACACATGCTGCATCCGAATGCCATATGCCATGGCAACACGGCCGGCGTGTAGTGCGAATGAAATATATAGACTAACTAGAGATAGATAGATAGATGGATCGATAGAGAGAGAGAGAGAGAGAGAGAGAGAGAGAGAGAGAGAGAGAGAGAGAGAGAGAGAGAGAGAGAGAGAGAGAGAGAAAGAGACGTACAGAGAGACACATAGACAGACTAGACAGACAGAGACAGCCACATAAGACCAGACAGACAAAGGGACCGTAAGTGGGAGACAGAGAGAGGGCGACAAAGAAAGACAAATAGAACAGAATAAGTGAGTGAGAGAGAATGTGTGAATTAGTGAGTGAGAGAGATTGAGTGCACGAGTTTGGCCAGTGGTTAAGGTACTCGCCCCAATCAAGGTCTGGCTGAGGTCGTGGGCTCGAGCCCGAATTATATATATATATATATATATATATATATATATATATATTATATATATATATATATATATATATATATATATATATATAATGAGAGATTGAGTGAAAGAGTGAGTGTGGGAGCGACAGAGCAGAAAACGGACGAGAGGCAAAGAGGGCGGGTCAGGGAGAGAGAGGGAGAATGGGGGAGAAAGGTGGAGAAAGAGACGGAGAGAGAGAGAGAGAGAGAGAGAGAGAGAGAGAGAGAGAGAGAGAGAGAGAGAGAGAGAGAGAGAGAGAGAGAGAGAGAGAGAGAGAGAGAGAGAGAGAGAGAGAGAGAGAGAGAGAGAGAGTGAGATCTAGAGAAATTCTTGCATTCGCCCGGTACCCACCCGACCAGGGTGCATGGCCAGCTGTGCTGCGATTCCACAGCTGGCTTTTCAACTGTAGAGCCCGGATAGGCACGAGGCTGATCTGCGTCCTTTGGATGGCCGCGTCGATCATTAATGCTGTCTTGTAGCTGTCTAGAACGAGGATTCTATTTATCTAGCTGTCTAGAATTTTCTAGTAGATGCGGGTATTTCCCAGCGAAACAAGACCTAGGTAGCCACGATACCAGCCCGAATGATGACGCAATGCATCTGTCCCTCCCCCTCCACTTGCGCTTAGCCTCCAGCGTGGCCTTTGGTGAATAGTTGAGACTTAAGACCTTTTAATGAACGTATTTTATTCAAATATAATTTTATAAATAATTATATTAAGAAAAACTGAAGTTTAATCTCGCTTATCAGGCGACCCGGTGCTACATCCTCGCCAGGTCTTCACGTGATGGCTGAAATTCTTGCGCGATCAGATTGCATAAAATATCTCAAGTTTACGACTCCAAAACTCAATTCTAAGCACTAATTGTTGTTTTATTACATGTTATAAGCAATTAATTAAGATTTAATACTGTTTTAGATGGACTGCTTTCGGAGCTATCTTGGGCGCATTGTCACAAGTAGTAACGCGGTTTGTTGACGGTCAGTAGAGTCCCTATTAGTGCGGCAGCTGCAGTGTGTTCCGACGTAACATTCGTCAACATGAAGTGGGCTTACAAGGAGGAGCACCCGTTTGATAAGAGACGCGCAGAGGGCGAAAAAATAAGGAAGAAGTACCCAGAGCGTGTTCCGGTAAGCTTTAGGGTCGCGGTTTCACTCCTTGATATAGCTACTTGCTATGGCGTCGTTGAGAGGCGCAGGTCGTTTTGTTCGGACGCTGCCTGCAATTTTCGATCTGTTCAACCGTAGGTAATAGTTGAGAAAGCTCCGAAAGCCCGTGTTGGAGATCTGGACAAGAAGAAGTACTTGGTGCCGTCGGACCTGACCGTTGGACAGTTTTATTTCCTGATCAGGAAGCGCATTCACTTGAGGCCAGAAGATGCACTGTTCTTTTTCGTAAATAACGTCATTCCGCCGACAAGTGCGACTATGGGTTCGTTGTACCAGGTGAAAATGCATTGCCTTAATCACGCATCGTAGTTTATATTGATATCTACAGTATGCTGACCCTAGCTCGGCGCTAATGCCGCTGATCGTTTGCACTCCGTGGATTGTATTGCTGAACGATAGCGGGTCCATGGCCAGTATCACATCAGTATCATCATGGCCATCATATCACTAGCCTCTCTTTTCGCAATATTCGCAATGGTAGTAATCGCTCGGTAGATACGTTTGCATGTGTTTTTCCTCACAGGTTTTTGGTCGCAACATCTTTCCAGAATCCTCCAACAGACGACCTTAGGACTAGATAGTTACAGAACCATGAAATAGCTTACCTTCAGATTATGGCGGAGAGACTCCGTTTGGCTTTTGCGTTAGGAAGTGCAGCCTTGGATAAGGAGCGAAAGAGAGACTGATTTTCAGGGATTAGCACGAGTTTCATACGTAAAGCAGTGCCTTTTTGATTTACACAGCAGTGCTGCCCTGCTTGCTGTTATGGCACTCATAGCTATTTGCGTCAGGAGCCGGTGAAACTGGGTCGCGTGAATCCGGGCATCTGGAGCTTTTCAGATTCACCGTGAAAGGTGAGCTTTATATTTACATTCGTAGTTGAACAGATGCTGTGTTTGTTATCGATCAGAGTAAGGTAATTTCACATAAACAAACGTAGATGTTGTTCTGCACTCGTAGAGTGCATGACAGTGTGCTTGTAAAAGTATGAAGCAAAATAATACATCCAACTGAGACTGGATTGGTCTCTGAAACTAGAAACAGATCGGTGGATGTCGAAACTTGAGTGCTGTTGCCATGTGATGAGGGTTCGTAGAAGTATTTCTTGTTGGGAAATTGCTGTCGGCCTTTCAGACAAATAGCCATAGAGCTTCTTACCGGTGCGATAATGAGGTTATGGCATTTCTTCACTTCTGTATTTGGATCCCCTCAGGTCTATTGACTACTTCCAGATCCAAAGCGGCGAGTCAGATATGAGGTGTGTACAGTGCCTTTGGTGTTCCTTCTTCTGTGTGACTGGCTGTTTGGGACACCTAGTCTGATACCGAAGAGAAATACCTCTTTTTAGACCAAGTAGCCTTTTGGCTGGTGTTCGTGCATGTATATCAAAGCATGTGTCAACATGTTGGACATTGACCACAAGCATTTATAATTAAAGTGTCATGGCAATTCCGACGAGCTATAGCTGCTAGGGTTGCAAGTGTGAACAGCATTGCCATGCCCGCGATCGTAAATTCGGAGACCAGTGGAGAATTGAGTCACGACACCCGTTGTAAGTTTTCACGTTGGTGGGTGTGCATGCATGAGTGTACGTATGGCCAGAATTCCATGCCCAAATTTGGGCATGGCTGTTAATTGGACCACACCTAGCATATCATGCCTGAGAAAACGCAAGGCTGTTTATTGGAACATTAACTGGATATGCTGCTGTGAGCATCAGGTCACCTACTTACTACCTCTCCTACATGACAGCTGGCCGTTTCTATAGCACAACTTGAATAAGTCTAGATACTAAGTTGAGCCAGAATAGGTTGGCTCATTTTAGTTTCTTGATCAGACTGTGACACTGTTTCTTCTTGGCAATCAAAATTGATCTACCTTTGCTCAAGTGTCCCCTATTTTAAATGCAAATGCATGTTTAGCCTTTGTGGATGCAGCAGATAACTATTTCAATCCATCGTATATACTGTAGCTTCTATAGCTTTCTTACTTATGCAGCTGCTTTAGTTTTAAAATCTTAGAATTCCGTTGTTATCTTGGTGCTCCTGGCCGTGTGACATTTATTGCTGATGAGTAGCCCAGTTTTTAAGTACTTTCTTTATGCCGGAGGCCTCAAACAGTGATCTCTGCAACAGTTTGGCTCCTTTTGTGGCTACATAAGTCTGTTGCAGTCACGTCTGCAATTATAGATATTCCCTGTGTGATCTCGTTCGTGCGACTGAGTTGTCCTGGATGACGTATCTATAACGTCATTTGTATTGCACCTATAAGAGTAATACTTGCGTATGGAAGTGGCAGTTACAAGGAACAACACAATCTTGCAGTGCAGAAGCATGTGTTCTCACAAAGAGGTCTGCCAAGGTTTATTTTAAACAGAAAAAGGCAGACAGCTGTATGATCTCGGCATTCTCACTCATGTTCGATGAGATTAACCGAGAAAATTATACCAAAGGCAATGCCCAAATAAAGCACCCGGCATGGATCACATATTTCACAATGCAAGGCCATGCTGCCTGCATCTATGATTAATAATAATAATAGCAGACGATAAAGCACCTTCAGAGAGCTCAATCCCTATCCAGGTGCTTTACATATGCCGACGAGCTCGAGCCCAGGACCACGTTCGTTAAAAGTGAGCACTTCCCCCTGAGCAATTGTTAATAATTGAATAATTGTAAGCTGATTTAACAGCCTCATTTATAAAGCAGCAGAATAGCCTTCATGGCTATCACCATGGCTTGCAGTGGACTATAAAGGATCGCACTGAAAGACTCGAACCCATGACCGTGGTCGTGAAGAGTAAGCATCTTACCTCCTGGGCTAAGGCCCACGGACATGCAGCTTTAAAAGGACCAAACTGTGAAGCATGGCTCCTGTTTTTGGTTTGCAGCATGACTTTTCGATGGTCAGTTCGAGTGCCTAAAAACAACCGGCAGTGCTGTTAGGCTTGAAACGGTTAGCCAAAGTTAGTATCACCTGGCCCAATCGACCATCACATTCGCTTTCAGTCACGTTCAGTGGTTGTGCAGATGGAAGGATAGCCGAAAAGCAACGTCTATGTTTAACCGTTGTGGACCGGCTTTCCTTGTCGAGAAGTTACAGCGTCAGCATCAGCAGTCGAATCAGATTTGTGTGAAAAATGTTGGTCAAGTGACAGCAAACCGGTTGTAATTTCTTCCCTACCATTGTGAAGAGATAGTGATTAGATGCATCTGCCAGGATCTGTGGGATCGGGTGCCTAACGCTCAGCGATCGGATCTGTCCTGCTGCGACCCCTCGGATTCCAGGTTATTACAGTGTTGTTCACCTTGGAATGGTAGGTAGCTAGTGTTGCCATGATTAAGCCGCCAGCTATTAGGACTAGTTAACATTGCTGAATAGTTAGTACTTTTTGTCTTGCAACCAATTAGAATCCCGTTTGCATGCTTGCCTTTAGCCTTCACGTTGGCATGTTTGCTATGCATTTCTATTGTCAGTTGCTTTCTGGTTAACCATCAGTTAAATTAAGCTTGCTGCTATTTTGTAGGAGCACCACGAGGAAGACTTCTTTTTGTACATTGCTTTCAGTGATGAGAGTGTATATGGATAAAGTGCTGGACAGTTTACAAGACCCGTACACTTGTATATATCGAGTGCTAGCTCGAGTACATGTCGCCGTCAGCCGTTGTGGTTTTATTCGTATGGGTGACAGGTGCACTTTTTAGCTGAAGCAGATAACAGTGCAATTGCCTCTCACCTGTTTTTTTTTCTCTCAACGGAATGTGAAGACGGTAAACAGAGCTTGATGGCCCCTGAGACCGTGTGTAGTAATTCATGATCGTGCTCCAATAAACCTTTTCGGCGACTGCAGTTTTTTCATCAATTTAATTTTAAGCTGATGAGACCAGCGTATATATATATATACATATATATATATATATATATATATATATATATATATATATATATATATATAAATATATATATATATATATATATATATATATATATATATATATATATATATACATATATATATACATATACAAATAGCATCACTACATCCGACAAGCAGCTGCTTTATTGTCAAACTCTTTGGGCTCTTAAGTTTCCAAACTTATCTGGGGGCCCAACAAAGGTTCACGTGCTTCAGTAAAACCTACGAAACGATCAGGACCTCAAGCATGTAGTGGGTCGAGTTGCAAAAGTGTGCCGAGAACTAGTAACATTCAGGCTGTCCCTCCCTACCGAAATTGCAGTCGTTTATCAAGCCCTCCTTCCAAAAAAAGTACCCCTAGCCCATTCGTGAATACCCAACGGCCATCCGAGTTGCCACCAGGAAGGGTCTTATTGGCTTGAGTGGCGCTGTCGTGGATGTGCGCCTTTAGTCAAAAGATTTGTTTTGCGACAAATATATTTTCAATCGTTAAAAAGGGTGAACTTAGTTAATGCACGTCCAGGAAAAATCCGGATTAGGGGCACATTTCTTTTTTGGAATCGAATGGCTTCCAAAATGGGGTGCAAATACCTGAATGGAGTTCCTGGAACATTATCTTGGCATTTTTTCTTCTGGCAGCCTTCGTGTAGATGTGTGTGAGGCTATCTCTTTTTAAAATCGAGGAGTGGCCATTGAGGATTTTCTGGTGGTTCATCTTTGGCCCAAGCGTCTTTTATGGATGCGCTGGATGTGGCTCTTCTTAGTAGCACCGCAGGTACTGAGCGGTTGTCGCCTGTTCTACTAGAGCTCACTCGAATCCCGAATGGCTTTCGGGTCGCATTCAGTAGCCAAAGACCCCATCTGGTATTACAGAAAGTGGGGAGCATGGGACTACCGAGCCAAGCTAAGAACAGCACGTTCTCAAGCATCGTAAGAGCAGTACATGGCTTCAACAGCTTGGGCAGTAAAGTTGGAAAATTCAAGGCCTCAAAAGTGTAAATGTATATAACCAGCACGTAAAGAGCAACCACTTAATTCCTCATGTTGACAAAGCTCGTCACATACCTGCAGTTTGCCAGCAGAAATGTTCATGCTGTCTTATTAAATTGCAAACTCACTTTTCAGATTTTATTTTACGTTTTCCGATTTTAACGCGATGAACCAACTACGCCTGCACCTTTGCTACATTGGTTACCTTGGCTACATTGGTTACCTTGGCTACATTGGTTACCTTATTACCCTTGACATTCTCTAGATTAACGGTGATGCTGCTGCTGTTATTAGGTCGCTGAAGTTCCAGCTTCGCAGCAATCTCTGCAGGTTACTAGTTAGCCGTGACACTTAAGCTTGATACTTACAAACGCTTGCTATAGACGTGCATTCAAGGTTAATCATATCCTCATCCAAGGCATGTCTTGATGCCGGATGTCAGTAACTCCTCATGAACTAATATAGGACGAGTCTTAATTTTGAATTCGAAAAATTTCGGTAACGTGCTGCTTGTTGGATTTTCTCAAATTTGTCGATCAATTTTTGTTTTCTTAAATTCGTCGAGTTCAACGACAGATTGTTCTGAATCCTGAGGCAGAGCAGGCAGCTATCAGTTTTCAGGCAATCAGTACAAAGATCGATGTAGTATTTAGTGCACTGAATATAGTATTCAAATTTATCACTTATAATATTCACCAGAACACTTACGAGGCCCTCGCGCGAGGCAAAAAGCGATGGATAGCCCCAGGCTCAAGTTGCTCACTAGGTAAGGCTGTTGCTTTTCACGACCTCGGGACCAAGGTCGTGGGTTCGAATCCAGAGGTGGGCAATCCTGTATTGCTGCTGCAAGCGGTGGTGATAGCCTTAAAGGCTCTTCTGTCGACATACAAAAGAGGCAGTTGAATCAGCTAGGACTTTCTTTCATTGACGGCAGCGGATATGACGGGGCGAGTGCCGAGGGTAAAGGTAGCTGCTTGACGGTCGCTGGCGTCGGGTCGGCAGGCTACAATGGAGAAGGAAGAGAGAGGAGTTAGCATCCGCTTAGGCCTGCGCACTGACGGAAATGTCGAGCACGGCTATGGGGTCGCCTGATCCTTTGTCTGCACGAAGTGAGTGCTGCACAGGGCGAGGCGGCTGACCCCTGCGGCTGACATTCCACGAACGGAAACGTGAAGCCGGGGCAGCTGGGTGGATAAACGTCTAAGCACCGATGCAGTCGCGAACAGTGAGATTAGCACGAGACTGCGGTCAAGGGAATCAACAAATAGCACTTCCGACACCAAATGTTACAGACGGAATGTAGAAACGGCTTGTGTACTAGTGCCCTTGGGCAGAAAACGTAGCGCTCGTAACTGTTTCTCTCTCTCTCTCTCTCTCTCTCTCTCTCTCTCTCTCTCTCTCTCTCTCTGCACCTGGTCGGGGTAAGCACCTTTACCACTGGGCCAAACCAGCGCGGCGCGTTAATATTGCAATGACAACGGAACAATTTATCGGTCGTCTACTCGAGGTAGGCCCATTTGTTTGGCTATTGGGTTGCCTGTTCGTTTTGCTCGTCGTGCCGCAGGCGTCGAGTACAGTTCCGCAAGCGTCGAGTACAGTTGCTCTTAATCCTATGGGCAGCAAGCTTACTCAAATCCGACTTAATGATAATGATAATATTAATATTATCGGCTATTAGCATTGCGAACTAAGATAATCTTCAACACTATTCAAGTGCTTTATACTTGTTGCTAGAGATGAGTAATCAAGGTTTAGTGACATGTGCGTTATCAATTCAATCGCATTTCCCTTTGCAGCAAATGTAAAGCGGCTAGAAAGAGCTTGAGTTCTCAGAGGGCGCTTTATCAAGTGCATTATTATTATTATTATCGAGAATGTAAAAGCGAACAAATATCGTGCTTAAGCCAGCATGCTAAGGCACATACGAAGGCAGTCAGAGGCATTTGTTTGTAGGACCATGTTACGTGCACTTCGTTACGTAACGGTCCGATGACACGAAAAGCACACCAGTGCAAAACGTTCACCGAGGCGAAGGGAACGCGCGCGTAGCAGAGACTTATAAATGATGCTAACTGATTGCAGCCAGCGAGACAAAAGCCAGCCGATTTCCAGTCCATCGGTACATACGAACAGGAGGCCCGAATCACCAAAAGACTTGATTGAGTTCGGCGCGAGCGACGGCGAGAGGACTGGAAGCCGAGAATCGAGAGTGCACAGGCGAGACCAATGAGATCGGACCGGTAGGCTGTTGCGAGCGAGTGAGATGACCTGTAAGCCAAATGTAGGATCTTACAAAAGATTCGATATTTGATTGGGGGCCAGTGGAGGTCAACGAAATCTAGTCAATGCAACGATACTTTTCACGCAGTAATTTCGCGCTCTAAGGATTTATTTTGCACTGAATAAGCTTTCCTTGTCATTAGGTCTTTTCAAGGTCGCCCAGGTTATTTCCGCATCTACTACTTTATTGTCACCCCATGTCTTCCATCCTGTAGTCTCGTGGGTTGCACTAGTTAATAACTTGCAGCTGCTGCCCGCGTTGATCACCTGGCTCATCTTGCTGCTTCGACATTCGCTGGGACCCAGGAATGCTTTGGGCAGAGACCGAGGTACCGGCATCCACAGCCCAGCCAGCGTTCTCAGTACAATATCATGTTTGTATTAAGAAATGCGCCGAGCCTAAAAGCTAGCTGCTTATTCATAGGTTTTGCAATTCGATACTTCAGGCCTGCTGTAATGTAGCCAGTTCCAGCCTGCAGCTTATGCACGCCAGCTGAAGGACGTTGAAAAGCTTAGCTAGTTTAGGTCATGAATGCTAAGAAAAGCTAAGCTAGTTTAAGTCGTGACTGCTCAAGCTCCACACGTTCGAAATAGGCAGCACAGGCAAGATCAACTGGTAGCATTGCACTTTACGAGGCAAATTTCTTTGAGTACCGTCCGGACTCACAGTGGTTCCACTCCCTCTTATTTTAGGCATGCATTAAAAAACCATGTAAATAAGCAGCTTGTGAGATTTTCCTTGCTGCTGCCTCCGGCCACACAACGCTGTTAAAGAGATCCACATTATTTCGACATTACTGGTTTTTTCGCAGCTCGGGTGATAAATGATCTAGTCTAGTAATCAGGTACAGTCGTCCCTCGTTCATCGCCGTTAATCAGCTCCAGACTCTACCACGGCAAGGGAATTTCCGCGAAGTAGGATTCTTTATTTATAGATCAAATATTTTCGTAGTTAGACCATATGAAACCTATTCGTAACTCTCTAAATACGGTTTAACTATTATCATAGCCTTCTGCACCTGAGATAGCAGCCCTTTAGTCCCCACTGCACTCGTATTACCCACATCTATTAGACACACTAAGAGACAGTAGGAAATGTTAGACGTTGCAAATATATCCTCTACGATTTTCTCGCCATCGTTGATCACATCCGAGAGCTTCACCTTCTCCTGGATGATTACTCCGGTGCTTGGTTTCATATCCAGAGGCTTAGAAGAAGCATCACTGGCATCGTGTGGCTTTTATACAGGCTCTCAGAAATCTCAAACACTTACAAGAGCAAAGATGTTTCCAATGCATAAGGATGCAGAAGCGTGTGTGAGAGAAACGAACTTGCACGAGGCTGAGCCAACCAGCAGCCAGGATAGGAAGAGGATAGGATAATAATAATAATAATATTGCACTTGATAAAGCGCCCTCAGAGAACTTAATCTCTTTCTAGGCGCTTTACATTTGCTGCAAAGTGATACGCAATAGAATAGTAAGTAAAATCATGCTTGAAAAACAAACAAAATGAATAACATGGTTAGGGGTTACATGCACTGGGTCAGCATGCAAATGTGGTTAGTGGCAGCATGAACAGTGTCAGCACGCATAAGCACATCGAGGATGAATCACAGGGACCCACTAAATGCTGTCCTAAATAGGTATGTTTTTAAGTTTCTTTTAAATGTGGTCAGGTCAGGGGATGTTCTGATGCAGGTCGGGAGGGAGTTCCAGGCTGTGGGAGCATACGAGCTAAATGCACGGTCTCCAAAGGATTTAAGGTTAGTTAATTAGGATAGCCAATCAATGAACAACACTTGATTTCATCTCACCTGATTTTTGTTGGGGAAAAAAGTACTTGCCCACGCACGAGGAGTGGTCGAGCAGCGTTGAAGAACTTACTTGGGTGCTCGAATACATGCATGGAGGCCTCCAGTCCATTCGTACGGTAATTTTAATTTCAGTTTGAATACATGCGGTGTATGACTGACTCAGACAACCTTTTCAGACAACCTTTTCACTATTGATCAAAGATTAGAGCTTTAATCCTAATTTAAATTAGGATTAACAATTAGGAAGCTCTATGTTAATTAATTAATTAATTTCTTAAATTTAATTAATTAATTCCGTCTTAATTCCGATTAGAACGGATTAATTAATTAAAATTAATAAAATTAAATATATCCTTTGATTAAAGATTATCTTTTAAGCTCGAGCTGTGTTCTTTTCACTATAGATCAACGTCTTTAATATTTGAAAAAAACAGCGATAGAGTGAAGCCACGAAAGTCGAAGCTCAAAGTGGCAAGTGGCGACTGCAGCGACAAACACCTGGCACCGGCTTTCTTATCGGACGTGATACGAGCGAGTGCTATAATTTCTAAATGCATTACCTCCTTTTTCTGCTATCGGTTGAACGTGTTCCTCCTGGCGGGGTCATAATAAAAGTAACGAAATTAGGCCTATTGTGCCAATGCCGTGTACACCCAAGACGGTGGCAAGCCACACGACAACCTCCCTGTAAGCATAACCTCTATAAGCATACGCAATCAACAAAAAAATTCTTACAGTGAGGTTCGGCTGTACATACACATACAAAACAGAAATGAGAGATAGAGGCAGAGGAGGGAGAGAGAGAGCAGACAGACAGACAGACAGACAGACAGACAGACAGACAGGCGGGCAGGCAGAGACAGGCAGACAGTCCTCTATCCTTCGGGTGGCCTCGTATCTCTTCGAGGAATCTCGAGGCTTGCTCTTCACCTGGCTCTAAAAAACGATAGTGCAGGGTTCGACAGGACGCCATAGCTGAATACAGTCTTTGACCTTGGTGACGACTCGTCGAGATGCATTTTGAGCCATGCCTGGGCATGTCTTTCATCCAATCGGGGAGGCAACGCAATGCAGCCGCTTGTCATCTCTGCGAGTTGTTAGCTCGGGATCTTGCCGAACCTTCGGATTCGGTCTAGTCGGTGGCCAGCTCGATGGCCCACCGGATCACAGCTGTCGTGAAGTTGGTGGTCAAATTAAAAAAATTTGAGAGACGAGGTAAGTACATCAGCATTGAGTCCGGCAGAAAATGTAAGGAAATGAAACGCTGACACATTGCAAGTGGTGGGCTCAGCCTGACTACTGACCCGTGGAAGCACTAGAGTGTACTAGAGTCGAATGTGGCAACTGCAACGTTCACAGCAGACAAGCCTAGTTGCAGAGTTTTGCACAAGCTGTAATCGCCTGATTGCACATGCCGGTAGGCCAGCAAGCAGTGAGTTGCAGAAGTCAAGACGGGATGTCACAAATGCATGGACCAATTTAGACGTGGCATTCTAATCTAAACAAGCCCAAATTTTAGCAATGTTATGTAGCTGAAAGTAGGCAGATTCGACTGTGGAGCTGATGCGGTCGTCTAACATGAGGTCACTTTGGAAAGTTGTATCATCATTCAATTTAATAAAGTTTGCTGCCATCCATGTGCTGATGTCATCAATATATAAAGCAAGAGAGTTAAGAGGATTTGACTTGCTGGAGGGCTGGGAGAATCAAAGCAAATAAACAACAGAGCCTCATCTGTACAGAAGTTAAAGCCTAGATCGTGCCTGGCTATCACAGCGGCAGCAGAGACACACAGGCATGCATGCACATTCGCGCGCACACACATACACACACACAAACGCGCGCACGTGTGTGCGCACACACATGCACACACGTGCACACGCCCACCTACAAAACACACAGATAAACGTGCACACACGAGGGTCCACACATGCTCACCAGCGAACGCGCAATGCACGGGCGCGGGAACCCACAAATGCAAATGCAAGAACTACGTGATCAGCGAGATTGCATCACTGGGGAGTAATCAAACAAGATGATCTGCAAACAGAGATCTAGCTCTTGGAGGACGTGATTAGTAATGCACGACCCTTTGTTCTGTCAAGCGCGGGATTGTATCAGTGCTTACTACACTCGACTATGACCTTGGTGATGTCATGTTTATTGGACCACAGCTTGCACCCCAGCATACCAATGGTGTGCCTAGTCTTGGCCTAGTGGTAAGGTGCTCACTCTTCACTACCCAGGTCGTGGGTTTGAGCCATTCAAGAGACGATCCTCTATTATACAATGCACACCGTGGTGGTAGCCATTAAAGCTCTTCTGCTGCCACATAGATGAGGCTATTGAATCACCTACTCTATTTTCTGTTTTTATTGATTACATAGAGTACATCAACTGCCAGCCAAGTAACGTTCAACGATAATCACATTAAAGCAATTGATGCTCATGCCACTTCGCATCATACAACCTGTGGAGGCAGCACTGAAGCATGCTTGTCATTTCATCCAAGCCCACACAGTGATCCCATCTAGCATAGCACTGGCGATGCTGCGAGCATTTGTCCACGGCCATGATGGCAGGTCAAAGGTCGAGAGGCCTCCCAGTGCCGGTCTATGCAGAATGTCTGTGGAGTACCCTGGAGCTGTGGACAAGCAGCAACACCATCGCCAATGGAGAGCTGGTAGCGATTTCGCAGAAGATGCTCGCGGGGGGGGGGCATACCTCCTGAGTGCTGGCAAAGTCATTAAAACCACAGCATCAGCTTCTCCGGAAACGAGATAATGTGAAAACCTGGCTTTGTCGCCGGAAAGTGCTGGCAAAGGTACATCGGCTACGTTGGGCACGCTGGCACTACGCCGATCGGGCGACATCATAGATACATTGGCTACGTAAACACAAATGGCCATAAGCAGATGCTGACAAAGCAGCCACAGGCAGGCAGAACTCATTTTACTGCCGCTCAGCAGTGGTGATAGCAAGGCTGCCAGCACTTAGCGAGTAATTCAAGTTGATAGTAATAAAAAAAATAATAATAATAATGCACTTGATAAAGCACCCTCCGAGAACTTAATCTCTCTAGGCGCTTTACATTTGCTGCAAAGGGAAATGCAATTGAATGGTAAGTAAAATCATGCTTGAAAAACAAACAAAATGAATAATATGGTTAGGGGTGACATGCACAGGGTCAGCATGCAAATGTGGTTAGTGGCCGCTTGCACAGTGTCAGCACGCATAAGCACAGCGAGGACGAATCACAGGGACCCACTAAATGCTGTCCTAAATAGGTGTTTTTAAGTTCCTTTTAAATGTGGTCAGGTTAGGGGATGTTCTGACGCAGGTCGGAGGGAGTTCCAGGCTTTGGGAGCATACGAACTAAATGCATGGTCTCCAAAGGATTTGAGGTTTGTACGGGGTGTTTGTAGACTGTTGGATTCCGAAAAGCGGGTGGTGCGATGCTTGGCCTGATGGGGTAGTATATCTGAGAGAAAGGCTGGAGCCATAGAATGAAGGGACCTAAAAGTGAGCGACAAAACCTTGAAGTCAATCTGCTGCTTGACTGGTAGCCAGTGCAGGTCGGTAAGAAGTGGAGTAATGTGGCAACTGCGATGCTCACGACAGACAAGCCTAGCTGCAGAGTTTTGCACCAGATGCAATCGCCTGATCGCACATGCTGGTAGGCCAGTAAGCAGTGAGTTGCAGAAGTCGAGACGGGATATCACGAATGCATGGACCAACTTGGACGTGGTATCCTTATCTAAACAAGCCCGAATTTTAGCAATGTTGTGTAGCTGAAAATAGGCAGATTTGACGGTGGAGCTGATATGGTCGTCTAACGAGAGGTCGCTTTGGAATATGACACCTAGATTTCGAGCTGATTCAACGGGAGATATGCTGGCAGAGCCAATTTTGAGAGACAGCCTTTCCAATCTCTGAATCACACTGGGTTTGCCCATAACTGGTAATTTAGTTTTATCATCAGTTGAGCCCGCTCGCCGGCTCTCGCCCTTCTAAGCTATTGATAAGACAGGGATCTGCTGCTCGGCCGAAGCTACAGCAGCAGAGGCCAACGCATGTGGGTTAGCATGGGGGGGTCAATGTTCAGTCACGGCTGCCTTGCTCACGAGTCCCCACTGCCGTGCTGATGTTGGTACCCTACAATAAAACGAATGAAATAGCTAAGCATGTCCGGACTTTAATAAAATCCAAACTGCATGCACGGCTGAGCAGTGTTGCCGGTGGGGGCGGTCGATTTCGCTCGGCACTCAGCAGCCAGCATTCAGCCAAGTGCTCATTTGCTCGGGATGCAGGTTCAAGGTCACTTGCTCATCCCGAACGCATGCTTGGAGGCCTCGCACGGCTCTCATGCAGAGAATCGGCTGCTTCGTATCAAAAAGCACGACGGCGAGAGGAGGCAGCAGCCAAAGCTTACAGCATCGGCGAGTTTACTGTTGAGTGAACGCCATATGATAATGCTGTGCACCACCATGCGGCAAATCATGCAGGCGAATCCAGACAATAAGATGGCCGGATTGATCGTGGCAGGATCTGCTGGACATCGATCAGCCAGAGCTGGATGCTCCCTAGATACTGTCAAGCAGAGGCGATGACAGTCTGCAACACCGTAGATCTAGGACGTCCAAGAGGGACTGCCAAGATGTGTAGGCGTGAGTTTTCAGACAAATCCTAGCAGAAAGCAAACCCTCGTATTTACAAAACACAAACACATACACAAACCCGCATACACACTCATGTATGTGCTTGCTCACTCTCACACACTTTATGCCTATACAGGCGCGCACACACGCACACGCACACACTCGCACACACATACGCACACACATACATAAATGCCTGCCTATGCACAGGGCACGCTAATGAACATGGACACGCAAGCACACAAGACACACTCATGCATGCATACATGCAAAGCAGGCATACACAGCCAAGCACGGACAAATGCATGCATGCATGAACAAGTCCTCAGCAGGCACTGAAACCTTTTAGATAGTCAAGATTGTTGGAGCATAGGTGCATTTGCCAAGCCAAAGCGGTGCAAGCACGAACCGCAGCCGTCAGAAGACCAAGATCATTGTTGCCTATGCAGCCATGGCTGGACACATTCAGCAGATGGTGGAAAACGATGACACGCCTACTTGATGCTCAGCCCCTTTACCAAATGACATCAAGGCCCAGCAAAGGAAGTACAAATCGGCTTTGACGCCGTGCTGGGCCGCATGGATCCCCTGCTGGTAGCCTCATTGCTAGTGCTCGCTATGAGGCTGCCAGATAAACTCAGCTAGCAAGCAGTAGCCAGTCATTGTGCACCTCATTCGAAGCTCATGCAGACAGTGGTTGACGATGAGTCATCGCTATCATTGCTGCTGCTGCTGTCGCTATCCGATGCTGCTGCCACACAAATAGTAGTAGGCTGGGGCTGCTCGAAAAGTCTCTGCCTGCCTGCGCCTCTGCTTGCCTTTACCTGGACAGATCGTCTCGCATTCACCAGCCGTGGCTGCACGATGCAAGCATAGATCAGAGCAGTTGTGTTGCACACCGGCTTTGCAGCAGTAGCAGCCAAGATGTGCAGCCGTAGTGGGCGTGGTCGGGGCAGCAGATTGTTACACAGCAGTCACCGCCTTTTGGTTGCAGCCGAATCTGTCGGAGCTGCACGCAGCCGGAAGTGCTTCAGTCGATCGGAGAATCGTCGTCAGGACTTCGGCACAGAGAAAGGCACAGAAATGTCTGTAAAGCAAGAGAAAAGTACTCAAACTCAAGCTTGCAAGCCTCCAGCAGCTGTCAGTCACGTGAGCCAGACCTGGCAGTGTGGAGTCGTAATTACAATAACTTATATTAATCATTTTAAATAGTTCGTACAGCTCCTCAAGATGACATATCGATGACCACCTGCATTAAAAACTCTCTGCAAGTGAAGTGATAACCACGAGTTAATTACATGTAAGGTATAATGATTAGACAAGCATGCAAAAGGACCCAGGAAGACTTCAAGGGCCAGACGTTGGTACAACCCCTAGTTTGTAACACGAAATGAAGCATGCAGTTTCAGCCTCCTCGGTTCCTCTATGGACACTAAATTAGCTGTTGAATTCGTATGCTTAGAGACTGCTGGCAACAGGAGCTTTTACTCTGCAGCTCCTAGACTGTTCAACTCGCTTCCAAAATTCTTATGCAACGACATATACTCTCTTCCTGCCGACTGTGGTGCATCCTTTCCAGCTTTCCTGAGCTGCTACTTACACACTACTCAATTTCACGACTGCCCTTCCGACTCACATATGCTTCTAAATTTCTTTTCGTTGTGTGAGATCACTTTGGTGAGCCGTGATGGCACACTAGGTAAGGCGGTTGCTTTCACGGCCTCGGTCCCGAGATCGTGGGTTCGATTCCTGCGGTGGGCGATCCTTTATCGCCGCTGCAAGCAGTGGTGATAGCCGTAAAGGCTCTTCTGTCGCTATACAAAAAGAGGCTGTTTAATCAGCTAGGATTTAGTTTATTTATTTTTAACTTCCATTGGCCATGCACATAGCCGCTTTGCAGGAACTCGTGCATCAATATTATTGAGCTAGCCTGGAAGCGAGCGAGTCAAGAAGCCACTGGTTTAGTTTTGCGAGCTCACAGGAAGTCAGGAGCTTGCCCACGGGACGAATCGAAGAGCGATGCGTCGAAACTTAGTGAAGGGCCTAACTAGGGACAAAGCCTGTCCCTAGGGACCTTTGCTGGCTAGGTCCGGGGAAGGATCAGAACGAGCAGGAGTAGCTTGACCTTCCGATTAGCAAGGGTCAAGGTTGGGGTGACACAGCCAGTCACGTCCACTTTACATTATTGTACCCACCTCAATGATCAGCACTGGCTTCCTACAAAGCAGCAGCCGAGGATGCTAGGAATGCAGCAGCCTAGGATGTGCCTGGATCCTGGTTGCACGCTACTCGGATTTTTGCTCCCTTCGTTCTCCTGCTCCGGTACGATCATCTGATATACTACTGCCTGAGCTTCTCCCCCTCCCCCTCCCCTCCCCCCTGCAGACACGGCAGCATCCGCTCCTCAGACTCAGGCCGTTTAGCTCAGCCTCTAAGCAACCTCGAATCCTTTGGGACCATACGAGCCGCCAGCTCCTATGGCTCCAAAGCATTTAAATCACCACAGTCTGATATCACGACATCCTGCGACTTGACGTTTACAAAACAGGTAAAACCTCACCAGTTTCCATTGGACAATGCTCGGCCGTGCGAATTGTCCTGGACATGAATGACTATTATGACTATTAGCGCTGACATGGCGAGTATTATAAATTATCAGTTGACATACTTCATTTCCAACACATGAAAACTCCTTTGCAGTAAATATGAAGGGCCTACAAAGAGATTGAGTTCTCTGAGGGGCCCTGTATGGTGTGTAATAATTTTTGTTATCTTCATTATAAAAGTACTTGAAATGAGATAAAAGATCTTATAAGGAGCAACACGAATGTTCTATTGTGCCCGACGGAAAGATCGAACCACAGGCTCATCTGGGCAGGGAGCAGAGTTTGCTCAGGCACCGTCACCTGCAGCCGAGCGGCGGCCTGCTCTGGCAGTGCAGAGAGCGGCCTTGACAGGCAGTGGCAGAGGCCCGCGCCGAGACAGACAAGCGAAGCGGCACGCACAAGGCCGACGGACGCCACAATCGCTGCCTCCGCTCACCTTTCCCTGCCGCCGAACAACCAAACACTTCTCACTTGACGTAACAGCAATAGGAACACAGGTAGGGGGCCACTCACGCAGGCCCCTGGTCTCGACTGTGAACTCGAAGATAAGTGTGTCCACGCGAATTCCACATCGACACCGACGTCTTCTAGCTTCGCACGGGGAGATGGACGTGTGCCCAAGCATTGCGGCGCAGCGGCCGTGCCTGCTTTGGCAAGTGAGGTAGCAATTTGCTGCTATGGGCGGGTCTGCAAGCTTGTCTTCCGCTTTTACTACTGGGGTGGGGAGATGCTCGCCGGCCCGTCAATTCGCTGGAGATCATAGAGAGACTTTCCGAAAAGGTCTTATAGACTTTCACATTGGTACCATTTCTGCCCCCCCCCCAGCAAGTAACGGATACTTACGACTGTCCCGCAGCCGCCCAGAGCCGGCTGCAGGCAAGCCCTGAAGAGGAGGCTTCGTGCCCTGGGAAGCTAGGCTTGCATAACTCGCAAAGGGGCATGCCACCAGCCACTAGGCAAAGAAACGCGAGCTGCCGCAAGGCCGCGAAGCTGACGACCGATGCTCACTGTGTTTAACACGACGGCTAGTCTGCCTAATGCAGGTGACAACAAAAATTGAGATCACGACGGCTGAGACGAGCATCAATAAACTTACAACTGGGGTGACGACTACGCCGGAAGCAGTGGTCCAAGCCAGCACTTCGGAGGTTAGCAGGTAGAGGGCAGGCTTCGCGGTTTGAATGACGGTGGCAGCAACGTACGAGCTATACTCTGCGAGGAGCTTTCGATGTTAGGAATGCATAGCGCACGCTTAGCCGGAGGAGAGTCAGTACTGACGGGCTGCAGCATGAGAGCAGGACACAGGTGACCTCTGACTCACTGGAGCAGACTGCCGGGCACTAGGGGAGGTTGCCGGGAGCCCACACGTCCGCACCAGCCTTGCTATCCAGCTGGCGCCACAGTTTGCTCAAGAGAGTTCCCGACTCTCCATCGTCACCGCGCATCGCCTCCGTGACATACTCACTCCTGCAGCTGTGAGGCGCACCGACCACTGAGCACTGAGCTCACGGCCGCACCACCTGCCAGTTTTGCTGCCGCTGCCGTTGCCACTGCTGCAGCTGCTGCCGCTGCTGCTCCTCAGTCATCACAAAGTCCAAAGCCATTGCTAAGGCCGCCCGAACGTCGACAGGCTGCTCGCTTGCCGAATCATCAAAGTGCAGCGCGCTACAGCCAAGCTCTTCGGGCTCTGAGTCGTGCGTGAGCTGCCACTTCACACGCCATGGCACGTGTCGCTCATGCGCGAGCCTGCAGAGGCATGACCGTGATGCCGTGCATGCACGAGCCTCGCAGGCAAGATGCGGAGGTGATGCCAAAAGCGACGGCATATGCAAGCAACGAGAGGAAATGGCTGGAAGCTCTGCAAATGGCCGGAGAGGCCATGACCCCGAGGGTTGGAGGCCGCCTGTGAGCGAGAGCCAAGCGATGCTAGCTTGCTGTCTCAGCGAGTCCAAGTGGAGGGGAAGTGACGACTGGCTCAAGGCGAGCGACCTCGATTTGTCTCTTGCAACCAGAGGTCTGGCGATATGTGCTGCCAAGCAGTCACGAACAGCAGAAGCAGCCAAAGCCGCCACATCTTCGAGATTCCATGTAGCTTCCACATTTATGTAGCACTCTTTTAGCGGCCAGCTACGCCGATATTTTCTAAACGTTGGCATGAGCCAGCAGCAACAGAGCTAGGTCTTAGTGAATCATGATATCCCAAGACTGCTGTATTTAGCGGTAGATTCTAAGGTGCACAGATTGCACCAAGCAATCGAGACCAGGCTGAATGAAGCGACTGCAAAATCGTCTGACGGCTACGACCTAGCAAGCCTCCTACGGCCGCAGAAGCAGGCTTGCTCGACGATATTAGCCACCGCCATCCTCGAATCACTGGCTTTCGACTCTCTGGTGCCCGTGGGCAACGTATTCCTGGCTCTCCACCGTTTAGGTTTGCACGTATGAAGCCGTTTGGCTTTGGGGGTACCTCGTGGGCTGGTACCTCGTGAGTGTCCCTCAGGCCGAGCGATGAGATAGTGCTCTCTCTCTCTCACACCGGCAGCGCACTGTGCTCTAGTCTTGCCTCATGGCATACAAGAGCTGCTTGCAGCAGTTGCAATCGCGAGCGTCTAGGTCGTAGCCAGCTTTAATGGTTTAGCAGCAAAACTGCTTGATCAGCAGAAGAAGAAACAGTCAAAGATGCACGCGAGATCGTTTTGTTCGGTCGTTGGGTCTATGAGTTCGAGCACTGGATCGACGATGCAGATCTGCTGGACGAAAGTTCGCGTCGGCAGAGGCAGCTGCAAGGTCTGCGAAAATCAGGCCTAGTGATGTCATGCGGTGCACTGACTAACGATTCCATGTTAATCGCCGGCCCGGACAAAAGTACTCTGATGCCTGGGAGCATTCAGTAGCTACAGTGCTACAATTTCGGCAGCATTGGGAAGGGTGGCAGCACGTGCCTGCTATTGGCGGTCGCGGTGGCCCAAACAGCCCTGCTGCTATCTTTCCCATCCGAACTGTCTTAGCCATTGTTGCTGCTACCGTTACCACTCCTGTTGCCGTCGCCATGCCCGTTGGCCCAGATGTCAGCGGTGAAACCATCACTGATGGTGCTGTCCGAAGCGATGGTTTGCTATTTATGACGGATCCCTAAGGATCTAGTGTGACCAGTTGCCAACACTTTTTCTCTATGAAGTAGTTATTTAAGAGTAAAAACAAGCTGTTATAGTGTGATGGCTAGTGGGTGTTGTGTCAGTTACCGACCCATCGAGCTGCTGTCGGCAATGTTGCGGTCATTTCACGGTCCTCTCGTTGGCATCATCCTATCGTCCGCATCGCCTTTTCGTCGGCATCTGCCTTGTTGTCGGCTTGCTCAAGCCGAGTGAATAGCCGCCACAGTCCTCGAATCGATAGCGTTCGGCTCTCGGCAGCCACGGGCTACGTTTTACCGGCCGTCCACCGTTTCGGTTTTCACGTGTATAGCCGTTTGGCCTTGCGACGTAGAAGCACAGGCACCTCGTGAGCGTCCGTCTGCACGAATGTGATGAGTGATGATAATAGGCTCTCACCGGCTGTGTGCAGAGCTTATAATAATAATAATAATAATAATAATAATGCACTGGATAAAGCGCCCTCAGAGAATTAATCTCTTTCTGGGCGCTTTACATTTGCTGCAAAGGGAAACGCGATTGAATCGTGAGTAATATCATGCTCGATGAACAACATAAATAACATGGTTAGTGGTGACATGCACAGGGTCAGCATGCAAGTGTGGTTAGTGGCAGCATACACAGTGTCAGCACGCATAAGCACGTGAAGGACGAATCACAGGGACCCACTAAATGCTGTCCTAAATCGGTGTGTCGTGCGCCTGGCCTGATGTTGTGGAAGAGCAACTTGCAGCAGTTGCAGTCGCGTGTCTCTAAGTCGTGGCCGGCTTCAATGAGTTGGCAGGCGAAGTGGCAGGTTTCCAGGCAGACATTTGAATCACTAGTAACGATCTCCTCGCACACGATTGTGCTGTGTATTTCCGTTTTATTCGGACGTGCCACCTGGTCTCGATCGGAACCATCTGCTTGCCGTAGTCACGTGCTCGTTTTCGCGGCTCGTATGTCACGGCTATATCTATATCTGCTCTCATCTGACGTGTTCACCTGAACGTCCGCATGATGTTCTAACAGGCTTTCAGCCCTTGAGAGCCCATAGTTACGATATGCCGTGCCCTTCTGCTTCCCTGCGTTAACAGTGCAGATATTGTGAGCCATTCAAAACTACCGGATCCTGTGTCGAAGTAGTCAAGTAGGAAAGTGCGAGTAAGAATTGAACTCTTTATGGACCAGATTGCTGTTAGCCTTTATTCTGCTAAATCACTAGATACATTACTACTTGATGTGTATGTACACTAGTAGGTTTTTAGCCGGCTTAATGATGCTAATCAATTTTGCATGGTGCCCTTTTCCCAGATGCTAGAATTTATCCGCCTGCAGCTAGTTGGCTCACTCAGGCGATTCAGGTCTCTCGGTGTAATTTATGCTCGAAAAAGTGCTTTAAATGCTTTATAACTTATTTATAATATAATTTATAATTTATAATAATTTAAATTAATTTATAAAAATGCTTTTTAATTGATGCTCGAAAAAGTCCTGGCAAAAGTCTAATTCTCTGCATTCAGTCTTGATAGAGTGCCTAAGCCGCAGGGGCACTAGTGACCTGCAGCCAGCCTAGAGTTATTATAGCCCACGCCTTCGCTCGACTATATGCTAGTCTTGGCCAATCGCCTACTTCGAAATACGTTGAAATCAAACCACTGCAATGGGCAGATTCACAGCTTCTTTTTAAATAATAAAGGGTTATAAGGACCGGCAGCACCACAGATTGGATCTGCCATACTGCAAAAGCTTGCACAGTCATACAAAGACGAAGGAGTAAATGAAATATTGGTGAAGGTACGCTTTTTTACCCGTACATAAATTTCGTCAAGAAAGTTGAATTGCAAATTCCAAACTCAGCCGGCTTGCGGTAGCGGTATATTGGGCAGCAAGACAAGGGCGATGCTAAATAAATAGAATTCATTTGCATAGCGTCCCAAGATAACTTAATCTCTATTCAGGCGCTTCACCTTTACCTGAGGGCTCGAGCCCACGACCTCGGCCACACCTTGGTGCACCCTAACCACCAGACCAAACCAGCTCGAATAAGTGCAATGCCACGTCTGTACGGCACCATTTTGAAGACTCCCGCCTGGAGCCGATGCAGGGGCCTAGCCAGTCGCGGGGTCTGAGTCGTGCAGACTAGTTATGAAACATCGACAGGCGACTGAGGCGAGTATTATTGACCCTGAGTCTTACTTAGTCCAGGGGTAAGGTGCTGCTCTCTCTCCCCGACCCGAGTTGTGGGGCGACGAGTGCCGTGAGTTCTCTTCTATCGCTATACAAATGAGGCTGGTAAATCAGCTGACATTTATTTTTATTATTCAGCCCACTTAAACAGCCGACCTTTTAGGTCTCTTTAGGCTGCAATGGCTGACACAACACGTGACCTCACTGCCTGCTTGGATGAAGATGACAAGAATCGTAGTGGGTGAAGTCACACAGAACGCATTGCGTGACCGCATCATATTTTTTATTTTTGGGTTTACTAGTTTGAATTTACACTCATAGTTGAAACTGAACATTGAAATAATAGAACTCGGAAGAAATGTGAAATGAGGGTAGCTCCGACGGTAGCCATGTCAAGCCAGTAGCTTGATCTCTCAGCGCTATCACCCAGTTTATTGTAGCCAAAGCGTTTCAAGTGATTCCGCTCGGACCAGCTGAGATGGCGCTTTGCAAGGCTGCCTAATTTTCAGAGTTTTACATTTACGCTGCTGTGCTTTTGCATTTACCAGTTCCGTTAAATGGCTGCGAAGTTAATGGTAGATTTTATTTAGCAGACAGTATATTTTTTCCGTATCACTATCAATCGAGGTTCTGAAAGAAAGGAGCCGAAAGGGAAAGGCGCTCCCGCCATTACTAAAGATCCCGAATGACGCCGGAAGAGGCTGCTGCATGATGCGTTGCAGAAGCTGAAAGGAAGTGCCACCGTCGCTAGCGAATAATAGGCCGCAGAAAGTGAGGAAGAAGCGGAAGTGGTGAGTAACCGCGCCTCTGAAGCCGCTCGTCAGTGGCGCCTGCAACGACGAGCCGGAGTGACGCCGAAGGAGGCTGCCGAGCGGCGCGATGCGGAAGTGGAAAGAGTGAGCCGTTCTTGCCAGCAGCCACGGGTCGGAGAGTCTGAGCAAGAAGCAGACGCACGACGCATGCGCGTCGCTAAAGCGGTTCGCCAGTCGCGCCAGCAGCAGCATGGCGGAGAGACCGAGGGATAAGCGGAAGTCGCATGCTATTTCCCGCAATTTTTCACGGGCATAGCCTGGCACGAGTATAGTTTTCTAACGGACCTGGCGAGCTTCAAACGAGAATCCTATGATTACAAGTTAAATCCGCGAAGAAACTTGCTTCGTAGGAGAAAGAAAACCTGTTCAACGAATTTAGACTCGTTGAAGTGACTGAAAACGCTGGTTCTCAGCCCAGCAGTTAAACAGATAGGCGTACAATCCCAACGATATCCGATAGACTAAAGCAATGCTGCTCTCCTATAAGAAGATAGCCGTACAATAATAGGAGGCAAGTTAACCTCGCTTATTGCCGCTCTGTCCAGGTACGTGGATAAGCGTTATTTGGCTTATTTATGTGTGAATCAGCACCAGGCGGATACAGAATCAATAGGATTTCTGAAGACGTTTCCAAGAACAGAAGTTTTTAGGTAATTTCTTGTTAGCCTTCTCAACTAGCGCACAACAAGGCAATCTCTCCAATGGATAATCATTAGTGCCACAGCAGTCGACAGGATATGAAACATTCGTCGGAAAAGTTCCATTTCGCAAGAACAATTTCTTATAGAATAAATTTTTAAAGGAATTAAATTAATGGAGTGAATTCTTAAGAAACTTAACTTCATAAATTAATGAAGTCGCCATGGGCTTGGCTACGCCCACAATGTAGTTCCGCCCCAGCCGGACTCCTCACTCCACACCGAATGGCCGACGGGCGCGCTGTGTACCGGCTCGTTGGCACTGCAGTCGGGCAGTATCGGCATACTAAGCCCAGTGTAATTGTGTCACGGTCAGTTGTGGTCGTGTGACCTCACTAGTCCTGCAGCGAAGAACTTTCTACTTGTCCACAGGCCTGTGAGGACGCTATCCACTCTCGGTCTCTCTCCCTTTTCTCTCATTCTATTACCTACCGGCGCTGCTTACGCGACGGCTACTACCGCTACATCCGTATGTACGCTCGCTCGCTTGCGTTGCTACCGCTACATCCGTATGTACGCTCGCTCGCTTGCGTTGCTACCGCTACATCCGTAGGTACGCTCGCTCGCTTGCGTTGCCTGCGCACGATACAATACAGCCGTCGTCATCGTCCGTACCTGTGACTCGCTTGTGGGGGGGGGGGGCTTCGCTCTTCGTCGCGCGCCCAGCGAGCTCCTACATCGCTGGCTAGGTCAAGCTGGTCCTTTGACCTGAGGCCGGATGGCGATGACGCCCCTGAATGTGGGCAGTGAGCCGAAAGAGGTTCAAGGGCCAAGATGCTGGATGCGGCGCTAGTGTCCCGCTCGTTCAATATTCACATCCCGCAGGATGGATTGCTGACGGTTGCCGACAATGCGGCCAATCATAGAAGGCCACGAGGACCTACGGCCCGAGTGTGGCAGAAAATGAGTGGAGTTGGGTTATGTGCAGGTCTGTACTGCTCCTCTGATAAGCCGCTGGTGAGCAGCTGCTGGGAGCATCATCGAGAGGTGCCGGTGCACAGCTGCGGTCCGCCCGTGATGTGGCATGGACACAGGCCGGTAACGCACCGATGAACAGATGGCGGATTCCCCGTCGGGGTCAGCCGTCGCACAGCTGTGATCCGCCTCGGCTGAATCGTCGGCGTCGGCGAGTGCATAGCCGCGCTAGAGGAGAAGGGAGTCGAGTGCATAGCCGCGCTAGAGGAGAAGGGAGTCGAGTGGCAGAAAAGAGGCGAAGGAAGTCGCGAAACCCGCTCTGTTCCGTCCGTGCGCCGTACAATAGACTGTTGGTATTGGTCGTCGGCTGGCTCTCTGCGTGCGTGCGTGCGTGAGCCGAGCAAAAATGAGCGAGCTCGCTGTTGGAGCGTTCGCATTCCGCGTTTCCCTGTAGCATGTAGCTCGTAGCCGCCGCCTCCGTCGCCGCCCCCTGAAGCCGGAGCAGCTTGGCTTGCGGAGGTTTCCCTTCGCTAGTGAGTCTCTCCGCTACGCTGCCTATGTCGTACCAATGTAGCTGCTGGTGTTCTTTTTCGGGATCGCTTCCTCCCTCGCCGCGAGTAGTTGTGTTTTGAACGTTATAGAGCCTAGGGCTTAATATAAGCGTCTGCCAGCGATGGCAGGAGAAGAACTAAACAGCACTGCGCGGGCCCTATGGGACAGTTAGGCCAAAGGGGTGCGAGAAGCGGCGGCCATTGCGGGCCAATGCGGCAGGACGCGCTCGGGCTGCAGCCGATCTTCTTGAAGGCGAGTAGTTGTGTTTTGAACGTTATAGAGCTTAGGGCTCAGCCTCGACCCTCAATCTCGCTGTCGCTCGATCGAGTGTCCTCGTCTGAGACCACTAGTCTCCATAACTTTCAAAACCCAGCTACTCACTCAACACTAGACTCACTGTCGCTCGGCACAATGTTTTCGCCTACTTCGTTGGTTATCATCCTATCGCACTCTAATATAACAAAATTTGATTTAAAGAAAAAATTTATTAAATACACTATGAGTACAAGATGTAAATTTTTTCCTAGACATTGGCATGAGAGTATGATTTCTTATAAAATCAGAATTAGGGAAGTATTTTACAAGTTTTATGATCATTGCATTCCTTTTGTTAATGGATATGATGAAATTAAACTACACACAGATTTTATAATTGATTTAATTCGTAAAGGTGAGAGACAAAAGTTAACAAATTATAATTTGATTAGACACTCAGAATTCTTTAATGAGAATCAATCTCCTAGTATTGTTGATGATTGTCCAGTTAAAACATTCAGGGATCCATATTATGAAAAAGGTTTTCCAAGAAATATTGCTGATAATATTTTATAAATAATTATAGAAAAACGGCAG
>CM019737.2:0-21008 GCA_009760855.2 Cristatella mucedo
AAAGAGAATAGTTAATTGATAACATAGGCTTGTCAAGCCTAAATAGCCTTAGGCTTCTCTTGAGAGGAAGTTTGGCTCTGGCTTCAATCAAGCTTGTTCCCACAATACACATGAGAGTAGTTGCCCTGACTAGAAGAAGAACCCTGAAGGGGGATCAATAGATCATGACCTCCCTCCTTTCAGTGTAAGATATTAGGCTATTTACGTCAGTAAGACCTAGTGATGGGAAGTTAGTGCTGACCAAGTCCGTGCCAGCAGTAGCGGTTAAACGAGTAAGCTCGAAGCTTGATCATCGGTATAAAAGATGGTTATGTGTTACCATGGGAGATAAAAGAGGGCACTACAGTAAAATGGAAACCCTTTTCCCCCACTCTCCCTGCTTGCAGAACCCATGAAACTTTTAAGAGAAACTGGGATTAGAGACCCCATTATCTAAAAGCTTAAACAATTCTCTACCTGGGTATTACGAACCTTGTTTAAAACCCAAAGAGCCTGGCGGCCTTCAACAGTACTAGGGGAACCTGTTAGGTAATCGATACTCCACGTTGATCTTTACCTTCTCTTGAAAGTATCAGCCTGTATACCTCCGTCATCACTCACCTTTAAGAGTTCAATAGTGAGTAGAAAGTAGAGTCACTACTTCATGGCAGGTCAAGGTGCAGCTTATGAGAAGGATCTCAATGGGTTACATTTCGATAGAAGATAATGGATTGATCCTGGAAACAGAGTCATGAAAGTGGACTTAGTAGTAAGGGGTTCTTTAACATAAACCCCTGAAAGACTCCCTAGGAGGTGCACAAATCGCCCGTCACTCTCCTCGAAAGAGGAGATAAGTCGTAACAAAGTAGGTGTACCGGAAGGTGTACCTGAGCTTGCTATGGTGTAATAAGCACAGTGTCTTTTCATGACACAAGTGTAGAGACTACTAGCAGTAGAGTAAAGTGAGTTAGGTTAATAAAACCTTTAGCCTTCAAAGCTGAGATTGGGCTCCCTCCACTCATTACAGCAAATCATTAGAAGCTCTTACAAAGCTTTGAAGACTTACCTAAGTCTTTGCTGAAGGTGTATAGCAATAGATTGCATCTGATTTCGACTCAGAAGAAGCTTCCCCAAGCTATACCTTCTATGAATAACTTGCTCAATACATACTGATGAGATCAAAGAATCATCTTTCATAAGGAGTATAGGAGATAAAAACTTAATAAGGAGCAATAGTGAAGAAGTACCGTAAGGGAATGTTCTTAATAAACCCAAGAAGAGATGAACTCTCGTCCCTTGTGTATCATGGCTTAGCAACCTCCTCCTTTAGATTAATCTTCCCGAAGCCTAGTGAGCTACTCACCCCTGGTTCAGAACTTATTAGTCCTTGTGGCAAAAAGGTTAAGAAAGGCTTTAGTAGAGACAATATATCTGTCGCACTAGGTAATAGCTGGTTTCTAGAGAAATATATCAAAGTATAAGAGGGTGAACCACCCTACTTCCTGCTCAGGGGATAACCTCTGAACAGAACTCATTCTGTTGAGATTAACCTTAACCCTAATCTAGGCTTAAAATCAGCCTTGATAGTAAAACAAGTTACATTGTAAGGCTCAATAGAGGAATAATCATAAGTAAACAACTCTAGAGTATCTAGAAATTCTGACTAACACTCATCAGAAGATACTATGCTAAGACGAGTATAAGGGAGTACCCATGTCATGATGACTCTCTTAAAGAACTATGGGTAAGGAACTCGGCAAAGAGAAGCTCCGACTGTTTATCAAAAACATAGCCCTCTGGAATTATGGAGGGTATTGCCTGCCCAGTGGCGAGTCTTAACGGCTGCAGTATTTTGACTGTACAAAGGTAGCGTAATCACTTGTCCCCTCATTAGGGACTAGAATCAATGGCTAAACGAGAGCTTAGCTGTCTCACCCATACTCCTAAAAACTTACCTTCAAGTGAAAAGGCTTGAATCCCCTAAGAGGACAAGAAGACCCTATGGAGCTTTAGAAGTGAAGCTCTGAAGCACTACTATTCATAAAAAGAGTGTAGAGCTTAGAACTTTGGTTGGGGCAACCGAGGTACATCAGAACTACCTCTAGAAGAGCTGCTGATAAGCACCTACTAAGGAACAAAGATCCTTTTATAAAGATCAGGAGAATAAGCTACCCTAGGGATAACAGGGTTATTCTCCCCAAGAGCTCCCATCGAAGGGAGAGTTTGCCACCTCGATGTTGGACTAGGACATCCAGTAGGTGTAGCAGCTTACAATGGTGAGCCTGTTCGGCTCTTAAAGTCCTACATGATCTGAGTTCAGACCGACGTAAGTCAGGTTAGTTTCTATCCTTTACTAAATAAGACTTCCCCTTAGTACGAAAGGACCAGAGGGAAGGGGCTAAGAAGCCTTGAGTTAGAACTCTTATAATAAACTATAAATAACAAATGTCAACCACTGCCTAGCTCCTGGCTAGTAGAATTCTAAGTTCTTAGATATTATAAAGGGGTCCTTTACCGTACAGCTAGGGCAACCTAGCTATCATGTATGTCCCCTTTAGGGATTCTTTACTCCCTCATAGAGGGCTCTTAGGGAAGTGAAGACTCTCTCCCTAGAGGAGAAGGTCAGTCTCCTAGAGAGCTCTTCGAGGAGAGTAGTGGGGCCCCTCCCCTTAGGGACCCTTTGGGGTAAGTAAACCCTCTCCAGGAGGGCTCTAGTGAGGTTAACCCTTTGCCCCCTAGGGGCCCCTAACCCTCCCTCAAGGAGGGACTTAACTCAAGGAGAGTCCTTTCCATCTTTTAGCTGCGAGCCTAAGCCCACTGGGGCTAGGACTTTATCACACTCTTATTGCCTTTAAAAAGGGACGTTCCTACAGATTTCAAGCGCCTGAGTAAGGCTCCGCCTCCCTTTGGAATCCCTCCTCCTTAGGGAAGTTAGTCCCAGGAGGGGGGTAGTTGAACCCTTAGGGTATACTTAGTATAGCTTAAGGGAGATAAGAGTACATCCAATAAGTACTTTAGACTAAGGAGGTACTATGGACTCATTTAGGAACTAATATAGTAAACTAAAGGGTTAAGAGTGGGGAGGGTATTGGGGCTTAACTCACTCCGTTACACTCTGTTCCCCGCTCTCTTGAGAGAGTAGTGATCGGCCTCCGATAACCTATCTCAGATCATACCCCCTTTAGAGTACTAACTCTCTCCCTCGTCAAGGATGAACATAGAGGGTATGCCCTCTTGAGGCTGTTAGGAGTGGAGCCTCATCGAGGATCATACCTCTCTATGGTTCCCCTCTCCTTAGTTCCAACATCTGTAGACTGTATTAGATGTGGTATGTATACAGTCATTTGCAGAAGGCAGAGGTATAACCTTGGGAGTTCGGATCGTCTTTAGTGCTCAAGTATTCTGAGCTTATCCCTCTCGGACTATCTTAGCCAAAGAGGGAAGAACAAAGACAGTTGAGTAGTCTGCCTTATCAGAGGTAGTAACCTCATCGTGCTCTAATTAACACACTACACCCGCAGCGTCGTACAGACCTGTAATGCCCTCCCGGTGTCGACTGCACAGGAGCGTAGGGGGGGAGGTCAGGGCTTACAGCAAGGTGGTGGCTCAAGGGGCTCCTAAGGAGATAAGTTCCATTAGCTGATCAGTGGAGGTGGAACTCTTACCTCCATGAAGAGGGAAGAACTAGGCACCCTGATCCTACGTAGTTATTACTTTCCTACTAGGGTGTCAGTAGTAAACTGGAGGTATTCGACCCCGGTGTCGACTGCACAGGAGCGGAGGGAGGAGAATATCCTTTAGTTTAGCTGCTGGCTCCTTAGTAGTACATTCAGGGGTTAGGGGAGGGGTAGACTAGGGCTATCCCGATAGTACCCCGTAGAGGAAGGTCTAGGGAGGGGAACTCTCGTCCCCGGACTCCACTCCAGATGGAGGAAGGGGATCATGGGTTCCCATACCCCTCCCAGTTCCATAGATCTCTTCCTCTGGTCTTAATAATATTAATTAAGAGTAGAAGATCTTTGAAGAGCTAGAGCTGGAACCTGTTGAGGCTTATCCTCAATAACTCTCCTGAGACCCACTAAGGGTATTTGCTTAATACGAGTTTTTACTCTTACGGCCACAGGGGGATGGGAGGGGCTTCTAGCCCTCCCCTAAGCCCCCTCTTAGAGAGGTCTTAGTTGAGTAGGGACTTGGTCCCCTTATTCCCCTCTAGGGGGAAGGTTAGTCTCCACTAACTTCTTAGCTGGCACTTACTATCAAGATTTGATCTACCTTAGCATTTTCAGTGCTATGCTCTATAGTTAAGCTATGATAGTACACTATAAGAAGGATCAAGATAACAGAAATACCCCTTAGGAAGAGTATAACCCTAATAGGGTTCCCTTGCCCTTGTTGGGCTATAGAGCTTAACCTCTTTGTCACCCTAAGGACTCCTTGTCCTCCAATTACCTCTTGTCATCCTCCTTCCCTAGTTTGTTGAGCTGCTTTAGCTCTGAAGAGTAGAACTCCAGAGAGAGGGGTAGAAGATAAAGGGGATAGAAATCATATGTTAGAGGCACTATGGTGTACTCTTGAAGGGATAACTAAGGAGTTGATCCTAGAAGGGTCTCCTCCTTTTATTCTGATGATAAATGCCACTACTATAAGGATAATAGGAAGAATCTTAATTCTTAGTGGTAGTTCTTGCCTTATTAAGGTTGGGCTTAGCACTCAGGAGAAGAGTGCTCCCCCTCCAATAGCCCCTCTTGCTAGAACAATTATAGGGAGTAGTAGAGGTTTCTCCTCTTCATGGATTCTAGTAAAGGGCACTCCCTTGTTAGGGTTTCATAATAGGATAACAGATAAACGAGTTGAGTAAAGGGTAGTTAGACCAATCCTTAGTCATATAAGTCCTAATAAAATCCCTCTTACAAGCCTATTCGAGCTGGACTCTAGAATTAAGTCCTTTGAGTAGAAGCCCCCTAGGAATGGGAACCCACATAGGGCAAAGTTAGCTATGTTTAGGACTCTGGAGGTGAAGGGCAGTTGTCTAGATAAGTTTCCTATAGTACGAATGTCTTGATTGTTCTGCTGGAAGTGGATAATAGTCCCAGCACAAAGGAATAGCAGTGCCTTGAATAGGGCATGAGTTAGAAGGTGGAATAGGGCAAAGCTCCTTAAGTTTAACCCTAGTCTCATCATCATTAGTCCCAGTTGACTCAGAGTTGATAGGGCAATGATCTTCTTAAGATCAGTCTCTAAGCAGGCTGCAGTGCCTGCTATTACCCTAGTTATTACTCCCAAGAGCAATAGTGCCTTATTGAACCATTCATTTAGTATCAGGACTGGATGGAATCGAATTAAGAGGAATACCCCTGCGGTAACCAGAGTAGAGGAGTGAACCAAGGCTGATACTGGAGTAGGAGCTGCCATAGCAGCTGGGAGTCACCTTGAGAAGGGCATTTGAGCTCTCTTTGTTATAGCAGCAATTACGATTGCAACCCCGGTGAACTGAGAGCCAGAGGAGAGGGGTAAGGAGAGAATATTCCACTCCCCTTCCCTCACAAGCAGAGCAATGGAGACAATAAGTAAAGCATCCCCAATACGATTGGAAAGTGCTGTGATTATACCAGCAGCTAAGGATTTCCTATTCTGATAATAAATGACTAGAATAAAGGAGGTTACTCCTAGACCATCCCATCCTAGTAGGAGTGTAATTAAGTTTGGGATGAATACAAGGCAATTCATGGCTACTACGAAGGATACTACAAGCAAGGTGAATCGATCTAGATTGACATCCTCTCTAAGGTAGCTCGAGGTAAACCAGAGAACAGAGCTAGAAATCAGGAGGACAGTTATCCTTATTGAGCAGCTAGTTGTATCGAGAATAAGGGGAACCCTCACTGTCGTAGAGTTAATTACAGTAAGGACCCACTCAATTAGGAGTGTTTGATCTCTTTTTAGGATAAAGATTAGTCCATAGGCTATCATGAGAGAGGCCATTATAAGACAATACCTTGCAATCTGGGGTACAGATTTCTGAGTAAAGAGAGTCATGGGCTAAGGGATTACACCATTCCTGAGATCACAACTCAGTGTCTTCTTTAGACTACTTAACCTTTTAGAAGAATAGAGTGACTTCAGGCTTCAAAGTTATCCCTAGCAAGGGAACTAAGTGAAGTAAAGGGAGAGAGAAGTCCCTCCTCTTGAACCCCCTCCTAGGGAGTGACAATCTTGAAGGAGTCCCATGATGGGGTCTTGTATAGAGGTATAAGTTATAGACACCTGTTATGAAAGTTATGATCAGTACATAAGGTATGAATCATAACCTTATCTCGATAAGACTAGGAATAGCTACTACCTCTCTGAGTAAGTTAATAGAAGGGGGAACTGCCATATTAGTTCTTACTAGAAGAAACCAGAGCAGGGCCATCTTAGGGCTTGTTCTTAATAAACCCTTTTGAAGGAGTAAGCTTCGAGAGTGAATCTTCTCGTAATTTAGGTTAGCAAGGGCAAACAGCCCTGAAGAGGTTACTCCATGAGAGATTATTAGCCTCAAGGAGCCAAATCATCCTCAAGATCTCTGACTCATGATCCCTGAGATCACTAAAGCTATATGGGTTACCGATGAGTAGGCAATTAGAGACTTCATGTCTGTCTGTTGGGTACAGACAAGGCTAGCAAGAATTCCCCCTCATAAAGATAATCTTATAATGAAAGGGCTGGATCACTTAGTTAACCCTTCTACACATCTCCTTAGTCGTATGAGACCATAACCTCCTAGCTTGAGTAGGACTCTTGCTAGGATTATCGAGCCTCTAACGGGTGCTTCTACATGAGCTTTGGGGAGTCATAAATGAACTCCATAAAGGGGTAACTTAGCTAGGAAGGCTAAGATTCTTAAGATTCATCAGATCTTCCCTAGCAAGGTGTCACTATCCCCTATTTCCATCTTCATACTTATAGAGAGATGGAAATTACTCTGGAGTAATAGAGCTAAAGAAACTAAGAGAGGAAGGGAGGCTGTTAGGGTGTATAGTATAAAGTAGAATCCTGCTTGTAGTCGTTCAGGCTGATAACCTCACCCTAGGATCAGCACTAGAGTAGGGACTAATGAGAATTCAAAGGCTAGATAGAATCTTAAGAGATTCCTTAAAGAGAATCTCAATAGAAGAGTCACTATAAGGACTCTGAAGGTGGCTAGGAAGAGGGTAGGGTTCTTATTTCCTCTGATGTACTTCCTACTTGCTAGAATCATTAGGAGCCCTGTTCATGAGGTGAGTCTCAGAAGAATTGAGGCAAGTGAATCCACCTTGAAGGTGGATGAAACTCAGCAAGGAGAAGTAAAAGGGGAGTAAACAGTAAGTAGTCTGACTAGGGTAATCAGACCTATTCTCAGAAAGGACAGATGTCACTTCAGCTGGGGGGATGACTTTCTAAAGAGGAGGAAGAGTATTCATACTCCTAAGAGGGAGATTCTTTTTAACATTTTAATAAGTTTATAGAGGAGAGGTAATCTTTTCCATGGAAACGAATCACTGAGGTGAGGAGTCTTAGCCCTAGAGTAGCTTCACAAACCCTTAAGGTAATTAAGAATAACCTTACATACCTATCACATCCCGCATAGAACCTTATGAAGGTAAGGGATACAAACAACCCTAATGATACAACCTCTAGGTTAATTAGGGCAACAATGAGTTGCTTACGGTGCAAACATAAAGAGAGTAATCCCATAAAGGTGATTAATAAAGAGCTTATCAAGGGGTAAACAAGGACTCTAGTCATGCATTTGAAGCTTTGAAGAAGCATCGGTCTTGTAAGCCGAAGAGGGATCTTCTCCCAGATGCTAAGATCATTAAGTCATTAAAGACTTTCTGCCTGATTTCAAGTCAGACCCTCAAAGAGTAATGACCATCTAATAAAGTGAGTTCACCTCTCCTTAGCGAGAGGTTCTAGGAGGAATAGGCCGAAGTAAAGGATAGTCACTCAACGACCAATAGATTCGTAAGGGGCTTCTACAGGGCATCTCCCAATTCACATTAGGATTACAAAGGTAGTCACTAAAGCTCAGAAGAAGATTTGACTCACCAGAGAGAAGCTTCTTGAACGTACTCTAGCTTGTCTAATTACAGGCAGAAGAAGGAGGATGGCAATAGATATAACTATTGCCACAACCCCTCCTAACTTATTAGGAATGGATCGTAGGATGGCATAGAAAGGGAGGAAGTATCACTCAGGTTGAATATGAGTAGGGGTGACTATAGGGTTAGCTGGAATGAAGTTCTCAGGATCTACTAGCAAGTTGGGATTCAGGAGGACAATACCTCCTAGTGAGGTTAGAAATAGTAGGAACCCAAAGGTATCCTTAGAGGAGAAATAAGAATGGAAAGGAATCATATCTCTGTAAGAGGAGATTCCTAAAGGGTTATTGGAACAAGTCTGATGAAGGAAGGCCAAATGAACTAATCTTAGTGCAGCAATGACAAAGGGAAGGAGGAAGTGAAGAGCAAAGAATCGAACTAAAGTAGCAGCCCCTACTGAGAATCCCCCTCAAAGTCATTCTACAATAGCCTTACCAATATAGGGCACTGCAGATACTATATTCGTAATGACAGCAGCAGCTCAGAAGGACATCTGTCCTCAAGGGAGAACATAGCCTAGGAAGGCTGTAATGATGGTTAGGAATAAGATAACCACTCCTACCCTTCAAGTCTCCCTGAATTTGTAAGAGCCATAATAGATTCCTCGACCTACGTGGAGGTAAAGGCAAATGAAGAACCAAGAGGCCCCATTAGCATGAATGAAGCGGATCAGTCACCCATAGTTTACATCTCGAGTAATGTGACTCACAGAGGAGAAAGCTAGAGAGACATCAGGAGTGTAGTGCATAGCTAAGAAGATCCCTGTTACGATTTGAGTGGCTAAGCATAAGCCTAAGAGGGAACCAAAGTTCCATCAGGCTGAGATATTGATGGGGGCTGGGAGATCTACTAAAGCACCATTAACTAGCTTTAGTAGAATGTGGTTCTTACGTAAGGGTCCTGACATGTCTATCGAGAGGTATCAAACCCTCGGAGAGGGGAGGCTTTCTTGAAGACTACATACACTGTAATGATAAGTATAACTAACAGGAGGATAGCCACTATCCAGTAAGCCCTTAAATTCTCCCCTGAAAGAAGGGAGTAACTCCCTAGTTTCCAGAAGAGAGAGTCCCCCTGGAGCAATCTCACCCTCCTAGAAGATAGAATTAAGGTGAAGGTAGCCAGGGTAACCATCAAAGGGACTTTAGGGACCACTAAGAAGAGGGTGTTAGGAGTCATAGCACATACATAACCAAAGGCTACTAACATCCCCCTAATGTAAATTAGGAACAACAGATAGCCATACCACGAGCTAACAACAAACCCTAGGAAGGTAGTCCTCAAGAAGGCTAGGAAGAGGAGAGTTATCCCTGAGGGGATAGGTTGCTGGAAGATAGGTATCACTGAAGAGACGGTAAGGGTTAACACCAGGAGGAATAAGAGTGTCATGTGTCGAAAGATAGTTTATTTAGAATACTAACTTTGGGGGTTAGTGGTTAGAGAATCCCTCTACCTTTCGAGTAGTGTATCACAATTTACTTGTGTAAAGTGGATTCTAAGTCCACCTGAACATACACTTATCTACTATAAAGTAGACATAATCCCCTCTAGGGGAAGAAGAATCAATAAGTAGGAGAGAACTATCAGGAGGAATCCTTTTCAAGTAAGATACATGAGCTGGTCATACCGAAGACGAGGGAAAGACCCTCGAACCCATAAGAAGGTGAGTGCTACAAGTACTACCTTCACAGTACACACAGCAGGGGAACTTCATAGTCACATCCTAGTCCCCCCTAGAAAGAGGACCCTGGTCAGTATTCTTATAAAGATAATATTAGCATACTCTGCCATGAATAAGAAGGCAAATCCTCTTGCCCCGTACTCAATGTTAAACCCAGAGACAAGCTCTGACTCCCCCTCAGCAAAGTCAAAGGGAGCTCGATTAGTCTCTGCTAAGGAGGAGGTAAACCACATAATAGCTAAAGGTATCAGGAATAGGGAAAGTCAAGACAAGCCCTGCTCTTCAGAGAGTGTCCTTAAATTGTAAGAATGGGAAACAATAGCTACTCTTAGGAGTAGGAGAGCCATCCTTACCTCATAAGAGATTGACTGAGCAATAGCCCGAAGTGCCCCCAGGAGGGCATACTTTGAATTAGAGGACCACCCAGAAATCAAGGTAGTATAAACATTTACCCTGGAGATACAAAGGAATAATAAGATTCCTAAAGGGATATAGTAGCCCCTAAAGGGGGATAAGTAAAGTACTCACAAAGTAAGGGCTAAGACTAAAGAGAGAACAGGGGCTAGCTTATAGGCTAAGGGGTTTGAAAGAGTGACTCAAGAGTTCTCCTTCGTAAACAACTTAATAGCATCAGCAAAGGGCTGGGGAAGACCCCCTAACCCCACCTTGTTAGGGCCCTTCCGTAGTTGAATGTACCTGAGTACCTTACGCTCAACCAAAGTAAGGAAAGCTACTGCCAGTAAGACAGCCACTACGACAATTAGGTTTTTAATTAAAAGGTTAACCATAAAGTTAGCCTTGACTAGGTTAACTCTGACTAGAGGGGGAATCCCATCTTCGAGGTATGAGCCCGATAGCTTAACTTAGCTTATCTAGTCCCTTTATAAGGGCTAAGGACTCTCTCAGAGGACCCGAGGGGAGGGCTGGAAGCCCATTCCTCTGTGGCCGTAAGAGTAAAAACTCGTATTAAATAAGTACCCTTAGCTAACGTCAGCTAAGAAGTTAGTGGAGACTAACCTTCCCCCTAGAGGGGAATAAGGGGACCAAGTCCCTACTCAACTAAGACCTCTCTAAGAGGGGGCTTAGGGGAGGGCTAGAAGCCCCTCCCATCCCCCTGTGGCCGTAAGAGTAAAAACTCGTATTAAGCAAATACCCTTAGTGGGTCTCAGGAGAGTTATTGAGGATAAGCCTCAACAGGTTCCAGCTCTAGCTCTTCAAAGATCTTCTACTCTTAATTAATATTATTAAGACCAGAGGAAGAGATCTATGGAACTGGGAGGGGTATGGGAACCCATGATCCCCTTCCTCCATCTGGAGTGGAGTCCGGGGACGAGAGTTCCCCTCCCTAGACCTTCCTCTACGGGGTACTATCGGGATAGCCCTAGTCTACCCCTCCCCTAACCCCTGAATGTACTACTAAGGAGCCAGCAGCTAAACTAAAGGATATTCTCCTCCCTCCGCTCCTGTGCAGTCGACACCGGGGTCGAATACCTCCAGTTTACTACTGACACCCTAGTAGGAAAGTAATAACTACGTAGGATCAGGGTGCCTAGTTCTTCCCTCTTCATGGAGGTAAGAGTTCCACCTCCACTGATCAGCTAATGGAACTTATCTCCTTAGGAGCCCCTTGAGCCACCACCTTGCTGTAAGCCCTGACCTCCCCCCCTACGCTCCTGTGCAGTCGACACCGGGAGGGCATTACAGGTCTGTACGACGCTGCGGGTGTAGTGTGTTAATTAGAGCACGATGAGGTTACTACCTCTGATAAGGCAGACTACTCAACTGTCTTTGTTCTTCCCTCTTTGGCTAAGATAGTCCGAGAGGGATAAGCTCAGAATACTTGAGCACTAAAGACGATCCGAACTCCCAAGGTTATACCTCTGCCTTCTGCAAATGACTGTATACATACCACATCTAATACAGTCTACAGATGTTGGAACTAAGGAGAGGGGAACCATAGAGAGGTATGATCCTCGATGAGGCTCCACTCCTAACAGCCTCAAGAGGGCATACCCTCTATGTTCATCCTTGACGAGGGAGAGAGTTAGTACTCTAAAGGGGGTATGATCTGAGATAGGTTATCGGAGGCCGATCACTACTCTCTCAAGAGAGCGGGGAACAGAGTGTAACGGAGTGAGTTAAGCCCCAATACCCTCCCCACTCTTAACCCTTTAGTTTACTATATTAGTTCCTAAATGAGTCCATAGTACCTCCTTAGTCTAAAGTACTTATTGGATGTACTCTTATCTCCCTTAAGCTATACTAAGTATACCCTAAGGGTTCAACTACCCCCCTCCTGGGACTAACTTCCCTAAGGAGGAGGGATTCCAAAGGGAGGCGGAGCCTTACTCAGGCGCTTGAAATCTGTAGGAACGTCCCTTTTTAAAGGCAATAAGAGTGTGATAAAGTCCTAGCCCCAGTGGGCTTAGGCTCGCAGCTAAAAGATGGAAAGGACTCTCCTTGAGTTAAGTCCCTCCTTGAGGGAGGGTTAGGGGCCCCTAGGGGGCAAAGGGTTAACCTCACTAGAGCCCTCCTGGAGAGGGTTTACTTACCCCAAAGGGTCCCTAAGGGGAGGGGCCCCACTACTCTCCTCGAAGAGCTCTCTAGGAGACTGACCTTCTCCTCTAGGGAGAGAGTCTTCACTTCCCTAAGAGCCCTCTATGAGGGAGTAAAGAATCCCTAAAGGGGACATACATGATAGCTAGGTTGCCCTAGCTGTACGGTAAAGGACCCCTTTATAATATCTAAGAACTTAGAATTCTACTAGCCAGGAGCTAGGCAGTGGTATAAGAAGGCCCCTTCTTAGATTAGAGTTTGTTGAACAAGTATCTGAGCTTCTAACTCAGAAACGTAAGGTGAAACTCCTTGCCAACTCTTAATTGCTCTATTTAATTCTTTAAACTTCCTACTTGGAAGGTAGGTGTACTGGGTATACTAATAGAGCTCTAGGATACTCAAGTGAGTGATCCTTGATACCATTCATGAAATAAGCCTCCTAAGAGGATTCCTAAGAACCCTAGCCTTGCTACTAGCCTCTCTAAAGGTATTCCTCTCTCTAGGGAGAGGACAATAGGGAAGAGTAATACAACTTCTACATCGAAGACTAGGAACAAGATAGATAGAAGGAAGAACCTTCCCCCTAGAGGGGAATAAGGGGACCAAGTCCCTACTCAACTAAGACCTCTCTAAGAGGGGGCTTAGGGGAGGGCTAGAAGCCCCTCCCATCCCCCTGTGGCCGTAAGAGTAAAAACTCGTATTAAGCAAATACCCTTAGTGGGTCTCAGGAGAGTTATTGAGGATAAGCCTCAACAGGTTCCAGCTCTAGCTCTTCAAAGATCTTCTACTCTTAATTAATATTATTAAGACCAGAGGAAGAGATCTATGGAACTGGGAGGGGTATGGGAACCCATGATCCCCTTCCTCCATCTGGAGTGGAGTCCGGGGACGAGAGTTCCCCTCCCTAGACCTTCCTCTACGGGGTACTATCGGGATAGCCCTAGTCTACCCCTCCCCTAACCCCTGAATGTACTACTAAGGAGCCAGCAGCTAAACTAAAGGATATTCTCCTCCCTCCGCTCCTGTGCAGTCGACACCGGGGTCGAATACCTCCAGTTTACTACTGACACCCTAGTAGGAAAGTAATAACTACGTAGGATCAGGGTGCCTAGTTCTTCCCTCTTCATGGAGGTAAGAGTTCCACCTCCACTGATCAGCTAATGGAACTTATCTCCTTAGGAGCCCCTTGAGCCACCACCTTGCTGTAAGCCCTGACCTCCCCCCCTACGCTCCTGTGCAGTCGACACCGGGAGGGCATTACAGGTCTGTACGACGCTGCGGGTGTAGTGTGTTAATTAGAGCACGATGAGGTTACTACCTCTGATAAGGCAGACTACTCAACTGTCTTTGTTCTTCCCTCTTTGGCTAAGATAGTCCGAGAGGGATAAGCTCAGAATACTTGAGCACTAAAGACGATCCGAACTCCCAAGGTTATACCTCTGCCTTCTGCAAATGACTGTATACATACCACATCTAATACAGTCTACAGATGTTGGAACTAAGGAGAGGGGAACCATAGAGAGGTATGATCCTCGATGAGGCTCCACTCCTAACAGCCTCAAGAGGGCATACCCTCTATGTTCATCCTTGACGAGGGAGAGAGTTAGTACTCTAAAGGGGGTATGATCTGAGATAGGTTATCGGAGGCCGATCACTACTCTCTCAAGAGAGCGGGGAACAGAGTGTAACGGAGTGAGTTAAGCCCCAATACCCTCCCCACTCTTAACCCTTTAGTTTACTATATTAGTTCCTAAATGAGTCCATAGTACCTCCTTAGTCTAAAGTACTTATTGGATGTACTCTTATCTCCCTTAAGCTATACTAAGTATACCCTAAGGGTTCAACTACCCCCCTCCTGGGACTAACTTCCCTAAGGAGGAGGGATTCCAAAGGGAGGCGGAGCCTTACTCAGGCGCTTGAAATCTGTAGGAACGTCCCTTTTTAAAGGCAATAAGAGTGTGATAAAGTCCTAGCCCCAGTGGGCTTAGGCTCGCAGCTAAAAGATGGAAAGGACTCTCCTTGAGTTAAGTCCCTCCTTGAGGGAGGGTTAGGGGCCCCTAGGGGGCAAAGGGTTAACCTCACTAGAGCCCTCCTGGAGAGGGTTTACTTACCCCAAAGGGTCCCTAAGGGGAGGGGCCCCACTACTCTCCTCGAAGAGCTCTCTAGGAGACTGACCTTCTCCTCTAGGGAGAGAGTCTTCACTTCCCTAAGAGCCCTCTATGAGGGAGTAAAGAATCCCTAAAGGGGACATACATGATAGCTAGGTTGCCCTAGCTGTACGGTAAAGGACCCCTTTATAATATCTAAGAACTTAGAATTCTACTAGCCAGGAGCTAGGCAGTGGTATAAGAAGGCCCCTTCTTAGATTAGAGTTTGTTGAACAAGTATCTGAGCTTCTAACTCAGAAACGTAAGGTGAAACTCCTTGCCAACTCTTAATTGCTCTATTTAATTCTTTAAACTTCCTACTTGGAAGGTAGGTGTACTGGGTATACTAATAGAGCTCTAGGATACTCAAGTGAGTGATCCTTGATACCATTCATGAAATAAGCCTCCTAAGAGGATTCCTAAGAACCCTAGCCTTGCTACTAGCCTCTCTAAAGGTATTCCTCTCTCTAGGGAGAGGACAATAGGGAAGAGTAATACAACTTCTACATCGAAGACTAGGAACAAGATAGATAGAAGGAAGAACCGTATGGAGAAGGGTACTCGTGCTGAGTCTTTAGGGTCAAATCCACATTCGAAAGGTCTCCCTTTACTCCGATTGAGGATGAACCGTCCCCCTAGAGCTCAAGCTAGAGCTAGGAGGGCTCTCCCTAAGGTAAGGTTGAATAGGATAATAGCTCTGATGCTTAGCATATAGTGCTGGGGAATCCCCATCTCTAGAATATCAATCTAGCTCATCTTTAATGATTCAGCACTAATGTCACTGTCACTCTGAAGAAGGAAGAGGGGCCTTATTGGCTGTTTCCAGGGAGATAGAGTGGTTAGGAGCTCAATTGAGAGTAATAAAGGTAATTCTCAGGAGAGTTATGAATCATAATCTGAGTGTGACTCATCATAAGGGTCTAATGTGGGGCATAGGAGAACTAAAGCTCTTGGCTAGTGGGCTCTATGAATACTAATTATGAATCCTGTTTCAGGGAGGTTATGGAAGTCCACCGGTAAACGATTGTCTCACTCTAGTGAAGTAGAAGCATGATCCGTTCATACGATGTGGCGCCTTGTAGCGAATCTCTCTCATAGCATAACTATAAAGAAGGCAACTCCTACAAAGGAGATAATGGAGCCAAAGGAGGAGATCATGTTCCAAGTAGTCAGTCTATCTGGGTAATCAGAGTATCGACGAGGTATACCAGCTAGTCCTAGGAAGTGTTGAGGGAAGAAGGTTAGGTTCACCCCTAGAAAGGTAATGTAGAAGTGAACTTTAGATCATCGATCATTGAGGACAGTGCCCGTAATCAGAGGATATCAATGGTTAAATCCTGCAAAGAGAGCAAACACAGCTCCTATTGAGAGGACATAATGGAAGTGAGCTACTACGTAGTAAGTATCATGCAGGACAACATCAAGGGAGGAGTTAGATAGTACAATGCCTGTTAACCCCCCTAAGGTGAAGAGGAAGATAAACCCTAGTCTTCAAAGCATAGCTGGGGAGAAGTTGACCACTCTACCATTCATGGTAGCCATTCATCTAAACACCTTAACCCCTGTAGGGACAGCAATGACTATAGTAGCTGCTGTGAAGTAAGCTCGTGTATCTACATCTATACCGACTACGAACATATGATGGGCTCATACAATGAACCCCAGTAGTCCAATTGAGAGCATAGCATAAATCATCCCTAAAGTTCCAAACACTTCCTCTTTGCCTGAGTAGTGAGAGATAATATGAGAGATTAATCCAAACCCAGGGAGAATTAGAATGTATACCTCAGGGTGGCCAAAGAATCAGAAGAGGTGTTGGTAAAGGATAGGGTCCCCTCCCCCAGCAGGATCAAAGAAGGAGGTATTGAAGTTACGATCCGTGAGGAGTATCGTAATAGCTCCAGCAAGTACAGGAAGGGAGAGAAGGAGTAATACAGCTGTAATCAGAATAGCTCAAGCAAAGAGAGGGACTCGCTCAAAGGTTATTCCTCCTCATCGTATATTTACAATGGTAGTAATGAAATTAAGGGCTCCTAGAATGGAGGAGATCCCTGCAAGGTGCAATGAGAAGATTGCTAAGTCAACAGACCCTCCTGCATGAGAGACGTTAGAGGAGAGGGGCGGGTAAACTGTTCATCCTGTTCCTGCTCCTCTTTCGACAAGAGCAGAAGAAAGGAGGAGAAGTAGGGCTGGGGGTAGAAGCCAGAACCTTATGTTATTGAGACGAGGGAAGGCCATATCAGGAGCACCTAATATGAGGGGAACAAGTCAGTTCCCAAATCCTCCTAACATTACAGGCATAACAAGGAAGAAGATTATAATGAATGCATGTGCAGTGACAATAACATTATAGATCTGATCATCACCTAGGAGGGCCCCTGGCTGGCCTAATTCAGCTCGAATCAGGAACCTTAAACTCCTCCCAATCAATCCAGATCACATTCCAAATAGAAAGTATAAAGTCCCAATATCCTTGTGATTTGTAGACATGAGTCAACGCATCTGGCATTACACTCTTTTAGAAAGACCCATGCCTCTTGTTTACCCCTTAGAAGGGTGCTCATCAAAGTACATCCTAATGAGGAGTATAAAAATATAGGCTTGAATGATCCCTACCCCTACCTCAAAGAGATAGTACAGAAGTCCTACACCTAAAACAAGGATAGAGTAAGAAGAGAAGCTTACACAAAGGGCAGAGTAGGAGATACCCAGAAGGGATAAGACAATATGGCCAGCTGTCATATTAGCAGCCAGTCGGACGGCTAGAGTAAGAGGACGAACTGTAAACCTTACTAACTCTACTAGAACTAAGAAGGGGGCAAGAGCTAAAGGGGCCCCTAGGGGGCAGAAGTGAGAGAAGAACTGATAAGCATTCAATTGAATTCCCCTTATCACTAGAGAGACTCATAAAGGTAGGGCTAGTGCTACTGTGAATGTAAAGTGACTCGAGACTCTAGGTCCATAAGGAACTAATCCTAGGAGGTTAAGGACTACAAGGGTGTAAAAGAGGGTTACTAGGGAGGGGATAAATCCTCCTACTCTTCCTCCCCGTCTTCGTAAGGAGAGCTCAAAAGGAAGGTCCATAAGAGCTCTTACTCTTCTATGAAGTCGGCTTAAAGCTCATCAGTAACGACTTAGTCCTAAGATGAGCACTAGAGAGGCCCTACTTCAGAGGGGAAGAGATCAGTTTCATAAAACTCCATAACCTAGATCAAGGGCTGAGAAGATATCTATAAGCATTTGAATGGGTGAAAGCTCCACTACATCCTAATTAACAGTTAGGAACCAATACATTGGTTTCCACTCATCTTCAGTACTGAGAGAGATCTCTATGGGTTGATTGCAAGTCAACACTTTTAAATTAAAGTACAGTACTCTTACTGAGGGCAATTTGCCCCTCTCAGCTCAAAAGGCTAATGCTGCCATTCCAGCTCTCAGTAGAACTCTTATCTTCCTCATCAATAAATAAAGGTGTATAGGAAAAGTCAAACTACATCTACGAAGTGTCAATACCAGGCAGCAGCTTCAAATCCGAAGTGGTGTCTCCTAGAGTAGTGGTGTAACCTTAGACGAAGGAGGCATACAGCTAAGAAGGTAGTACCAATAAGGACATGGAGCCCATGGAATCCAGTAGCAACAAAGAAGGTAGATCCATAAGCCCCATCTCTTAGGGAAAAGGAAGTCTCATTATACTCCCCCAATTGAAGGAAGGTAAAGTAAACTCCTAGAATAACTGTCACTAGTAGACCGTAGAGAGAGGTTTGACGGAGACCTTCTATAAGCCCATGATGGGCTCAGGTAACCCTCACTCCAGAAGACAGCAGAACTACAGTGTTCAGTAAGGGAACATCAAAGGGGTTAAGAGGGGTGATCCCTACTGGAGGTCATACAGAGCCTAGCTCTGGAGAGGGAGTAAGCCTTCTGTGAAAGTAAGCTCAGAAGAAGGCAAAGAAGAAGCAAACCTCTGAGATAATGAAGAGGATTATACCTCAACGTAACCCATTCACTACTCTAGAGGTATGATACCCTTGATGACTACCTTCTCGAGTAACATCTCGTCATCACTGGACCATCGTTACAATAATCCCTAAGAGTCCTAAGTAGAGAACAGTAAAATCATAACCATGGAATCAAGATCTCATTCCAATAACAAGTCCCAAGGCCCTAATAGAGCCTGTAAGAGGTCAAGGGCTTAATTCAACCAGATGAAAGGGGTTTCGCATCTGCAAAGGTAACCTTAAAGGCTTCTTATGCGAGTGTCATGGCTCTTAGCCTAAGTGCTCTATCCTAAAGATTTATCCCACTAGATTCTTGCTAATAAACTTGATAGTCCTAGGGACTTTATTCTCATTATCCTCTACGAGGTGACTGGCCATCTGATTAGGGTTTGAAATCAATATACTAGGGTTTACCCCTCTCCTTCTTACTTTCTCCCCTCAGAGAACTGAGGGTGCTGTAAAGTACTTACTAGTGCAAGCTTCAGGGTCTGCTCTCCTTCTGATGAGGGGATTGCTCTCTTGACTCAGAGAGAACTCCCCCTTTGTAAACTTAGAAAGTCAATCTAGAAGACTGTTACTTATCCTAAGCCTTCTCTTGAAAATGGGGGTCTTCCCCTTTTACTTCTGAGTGCCCTCAGTGATAAATAGAACAAGGTGAACAAGGTGCCTGCTTCTAATTACATGACAGAAAGTAGTTCCACTAACCCTACTTTCTTACCTCCACCTAACTCAGAGACAGTTAACTCTTCTCAGGGTAATGGCCACATTTAGCATCTTAATAGGAGGCCTCCTAGGAATAAATCAAACACAGCTACGAAGACTTGTAGCTTACTCCTCTATTGCCCATGGGGGTTGAATAGTCCTACTTACCCCCCTCTCCTTTAGAGCCCTAAAGAGTTATTTCCTAATATACTCCCTCATTTCATGAACCTTACTGAGGGCTCTACTCTCCACCTCTCAAACTTCTTTACCCCAGAGAAAGGCCCTGGACTCTAAGAGAGGCTTAGATAGCCTAAGAATCATGGTAAGTCTATTATCTTTAGGGGGGATACCCCCTCTTATAGGGTTCTTTGCTAAGTTTGTAGCTATTCAAGGGATCTTAAGGAGATCTATGGTATGGGTCTTAGCTTTTGCTATTAGAGGAGCCCTAATAAGCCTTAGATACTACCTGACTCTCCTCTTTAGCCTCTTTGTCTCTTACTCCCCTTTAGGTTTACTGAGGAAGAACTCCCCATGAGGAAGAGGGTTATCCCTAACCTTCAATGGGATGGGCCTCATTCTAATTCCCCTAGTTCTAAGACTTTCTTAAACATGCCAAATTGATACCAGGTACTCCCTCAAGAGGGCTTAAGTCCTTTAATACATCAATTAGTTCAGTTTCATGACTATACCTTATTTGTGATTACACTAATTATGACTATCGTAGGAGCAGGAGCTATTTCTCTAGTAAGTAACAAGCACTTGAACTCCGATAAGTTCTCTGCCCACCTTATCGAGACAGTATGAACCGTATTACCTGCTATCATCTTAGTATTCCTAGCTCTCCCCTCTTTACGAATCCTCTACCTCATGGACGAAGTAAAGACTCCTCTGATTACTTTAAAGGCTATTGGCCATCAGTGATACTGATCTTATGAATACTCTGACTTCAGGAATATGGAGTTTGACTCTTACATAATCCCTACAGAGGATCTTCAGAAAGGAGAGTTCCGACTGCTAGATGTAGACCATCGAGTGGTACTTCCTCTGAATGAGACTATTCGAGTGCTAGTAACAGGAGCAGATGTTCTGCATTCTTGAACTGTCCCCTCGTTAGGAGTTAAGGCAGATGCAGTCCCTGGTCGACTCAACCAACTTAGATTCTTGATTACTCGCCCTTCAGTCCTTTATGGTCAGTGCTCAGAGCTTTGTGGAGCAAATCACTCCTTTATGCCCATTGTTGTTGAAGCAACTCCTTTAGCCTCATTCTTAGAATGATTCTCCCAAGACTAGCCCCTCATTACGTTTACAGAAGAGTATTGCACTCGTAGAGATTTGAATTCTAAGAAGGGGTATCCTCCCCCTGTAGCACAGAAGTGAAGTTCACAAGCAGTCTGTAAATCTGCCCCTAGGCTACTCAAGCCTCTGTCGCAAGGAAGAAAGCTCTAGTTTGATGAAAGAAGAGTGGGGAGGGTATTGGGGCTTAACTCACTCCGTTACACTCTGTTCCCCGCTCTCTTGAGAGAGTAGTGATCGGCCTCCGATAACCTATCTCAGATCATACCCCCTTTAGAGTACTAACTCTCTCCCTCGTCAAGGATGAACATAGAGGGTATGCCCTCTTGAGGCTGTTAGGAGTGGAGCCTCATCGAGGATCATACCTCTCTATGGTTCCCCTCTCCTTAGTTCCAACATCTGCTAAGGCTTTGTAATTCATTAAGAATATCAAGGTGCAAACTTGAAAGAGTAACCCTACCAAAGCTTAGTGTAGATACCCTGTGGGACTTAAAATCCCATATCCGTACATAAGTGTACGCTATACTAGAGT